>JAYESA010000008.1:155791628-156229418 GCA_036927795.1 Iris macrosiphon
TCTTGTATACTTTTCTATTGCTAGTCATATACACCTTATCATGTATTTAGAGTTGCTTTCAGAGTTATGTACTTTGCTCCAGTCCTGACTGGGCATATTTTTTCCAGAGGATCTTGAGGATTTTTGTCCAACATTCTACGGGCCGGGCGTCGAGGAGTGTTGTGACCCTGAGACTGAGGAGGAGCCCGTTGAGGAGACGCCATTAGCACCTTAGTTCAGCTAAGTGGGTTTCTTGGGTTGTTCCCAGTTGCTATTTGGATGACTGTATTTATTATTTTGTTGCTTCTGTGATGTTGTAGACTTTAGACTTGGACTGCATATTGAATATTGTACTTGCTCTCGTTTCTATGTTTCGTTGTTGATATCTTATCGTGCTTTTACTCTTCCCCTAGTTATTATGATTGAGGCATATATATATTGCGTGGTTGCCCTCCTTTTGGAGAGGTTATATTGACAGGTTTTGTGAGTTATAGATTGTTGACCTAGAACGAACCTTTGCAGAATTCTACCGCCAATTCTGCGGCGTAGGCTGGACGTACCCACGACTCATGCCCGATTTTTCGGGTGCGGGTCGTGATATTATGCAAGAGCTGATCTCTCCTAACCAAGCTGCTTTTATCAAAGGTAGGTCGATCTCAGATAACTGCTTGCTAGCCCATGAACAAATAAGAGATTTCAACAAGCAAGGGAGAAACAAATCTTGTCTCAAATTGGATCTTTGGAAGGCTTATGACTTAGTCAACCGGGACTTCCTATGCCATATTATGTTGTGCATATAATTTGACACCTGGTGGGTGGACAGGGTGAGGGAATTTGTCTGCACACCCTTTTTCTCGATTCTGATCCGGGGTCAGCAGAAAGGCTTCTTCAAGACTTCCAGGGGTATTAGACAGGGAGATCCACTTTTACCCTACCTCTTTGCCATTGTGATGGAGTTTCTCTCATGCTTGATAGACGAGGTAGTCATAGAGGGAGATATCACTACGCTGTTTAAGAAGACGAATCATGATATTTCTTATTTGATTTATGTGGATGATTTATTAGTATTTATGGAGCCTTCTGATAGGTCAATTGAGGCTATTAGGAGGATTTTGGACAAACTAGAAAGGTGGTCTGGCTTACAGTTGAACAAAAATAAGAGCCAGATGTTCCTTAACAGGACTTGCAGAGATACGGAGACTTGGTTGGGAAAGATGGAGATTTCAGAGGGTGCTTTTCCGGTTAAATATTTAGGGCTGCCTCTGTCTATCAACCAGGCCACTTATGCAGACTGTGAGGGCATCCTAAACTACACTCAAGCTCAGTTGGTAGGATGGCAGGCTCAGATCCTGTCATTTGGGGCCAGATAGAACTTATTAGGGCAGTCATTTTAACTATTTCTTTGTACAGGTTTTAAGCTATAATGATCCCTTTGTTCTCCATTAAATAAGTTTGTGCTAACTTCGTATTTAAAGAGCGAAACAAAGAGTACAAAGAATCATAAGAAGAATTATCTAAGCACAATATTTTTGATCTGGGGTGTGACGATGGACAAAGAGCGTTATGGCGGCTCCTTTACTTCGTTGACGATCTGACGCAGGATAAAAAAAATCTCTTATGCTCTCTCTTCTCCTCTGCTATTCTCTCTCCATCTATGTCTGTATTTTCCCCTCTCGTTTATGCATGTCACCCGGTTATATATAGTAATCCTTGGGTGCGTATATGTTTTGGGCAGCATGGATGCTAGATGGTGCCACATGTACCTTCTTAACAAGATGCAGCTATAATCGTGAGCAGGCCAAGCTGCCATATGGATGCTTGTTGAGATTTTTTGTTGCTGAAGATCTGGGTGGTTCTCGTCATTTGTGTGCGTGACTTGATCAATTTTGATACGTGGCCCGCGCTTGGTTGGAGAGAGCTATTTCAGTTGTAATAACAAGACTTGGTCTTCATGGAGTCTGAAACGCATGGGACACATGAGGCCAGAGACGCATGGGACGCATAGAGCCAGAGACGCATGGACCGCATAGAGTTTGGGATGCATGGGGTCCTTGCTTATGCTGTACATGTGGCACTGCACACCTATCGAAAGTGAAGTTCTGTGCTGACGTGAGACTTCTGTCATTTAGTGTATTTACGTCTTTTGAGGCATTTAAAAAATCTCTTTTGTCTAGATTTGGTGTCAGAGATTATCTGTTATCGGGTTGCCACATCAGGTATATCTGCGGCCACAACTGCTTCAGCCAAATAGGACGCATGGATATCTCCTTATTGGTCCGCAAAGTGACTCTGTGGCCTGATTTCTTCTGAGCTTTCTTTTATGGGCGCATGAATGTTAGACGCATGGATCCATATTTTCCATGCTTCTACAAGTCCTCCTTCAAAGTTTTTAAACTGACAAGTTTAAAATACTTTGAATAAGAAGCATGGACATGGAGCATTTAGGCCGCATGGGTGAGCGCTTCCAGGCTTTCATTTCTGCATTAATTGTAGGATTCGATCTTTGGGGTAAACTTTTGGGATTTTGAGCCATCTCAAGACGCGGAGCCCGAGGTGACAGTTCACTTGGGTGATGGCGGATCGGGAATTCAAGCACCATTCCCATCCTAGGTTTCCACGTGGATCGAGATAGTTTGGCTATAAAAGAGGAGAAAGAGAGAGACTATTTGCTAATTTTCTTTCTCTATTGTTGTGTTGTATATTGTGAACTTTGGGTACTGTGCTAGAGGACATAGCATAAGACCGTAGTCCTTTAGGGATATCCCATTGGGGGATCTTTGGGGAACTGATTGCTTTTTGCGCACGAGAGAGCAAGTAATAAGTTCGAAATAGGCCTTGCCAGAGGTGATATGGAATGGCAAGTTTGGTGGGCTTAAAACCGCTAGTGTACTAAAATTTAAGTACGGGTGATAAGTTGAGATGACGACTGATGATAGTCGTAGGGAGAGGTTTTCTCAGAGGTCACATGGACATGGAAAACTATCGGGGGAGGATGTGAGGACGATAGTTCATAAGTAATATAGACATAAACCAATGTCCGAGAAACTCACTGAGGAGTGATTTGGTGAGTGTGGTCTATCCGGGAGTATGGATAGACCTGAGGGTTGCTCCACTGGAGAGATTATTAAGACGATAGCATAGAGGTAATGTGAACATGGCTAGCGTCTAACGAGGTTGGTTTGAGTAGTCACTGCGGGAGTGTGCAAGTGGACCTGAGGACTACTTGCTGGAGAGACATTGAGGATCCATCATCCGTTGCGTATCCAGGACTCCTGGATACAGATAATGTCTTTGTAAAGTAGGGGAAAATTTTATACATAGGCAATCGTTGGGGATGGAGAACCAAGAGTGTAAAGACTTTAGATCTTGATTACGGGGCTGGGGAATAAGGGGAGTACAAGTCAAGCTTAGACGTAGAACTTTTTCAGAAACTTGCCGTTGATAGGCATCATATGCAAGTCGCAATTGGATTTTGCGAGCCAGTAGACGCCGTTGGAGAATACCGATTCTACGATGAATGGGCCTTCCTATTTGGGTTAGAATTTGTCGGCCGTCTTGTGGGTCAAAACCATCGGCCTTCTTACGTTCAGGACGAGATCACCCACTTGGTAGGTCCTCTTCTTCACCCGTTTGTTGAAGGCTCCCGAGAGCTGCGCTTGGTATAGCTCAATGCATTGTTGAGCTAAGAGACATTTTTCATCGAGTGCTTCTAACTCTTTTAGTCATTGACGGTGATTGTCGTCCGCGGTTAGTTGGTTGGAGAGAGACACACGTAGTAAAGGGATTTGGATTTCGAGCGGGAGGACCGCTTCACTTCTGTATACCAGAAAGAAAGGCGTATTGTCAGTAGCTGTCCGGACCATTGTATAGTAGACCGAGAGACATTCACCCAGCTTCTCATTCTAGTCGCATTTGTTGGATGACACAAACTTTTTGAGTACCTTTATGATGGTCTTATTGAAGGCTTATACAAGATCATTTGCTGTCGGGTTATAGGCAATCGATGTTACATTCTAAATTCGATTTTTATCATAAAATTGGTAGAATGCATTACTTACAAACTATGGACCATTGTCATGGATGATCCTTTGTGGCAAGTCAAAGCGGTATATGACATGATTCTTGACGAAGCTGATCACGTTGGACATCTTGACCTCAGTGAGTGGTACAGTTTTTAGCCACTTGGAGAAGTAGTCGATGATGATGAGGATGAACTGATATCCCTTTGATGAAGGTGGACTAATCGGTCCAATGATGTCCATACCCCAGGCTTTGAATGGCTAGTACGCCACGGTTGGGTATAAAAACTTTGAGGGTTGGTGGATGAAGTCTACATGGATTTGGCACGCTTGGCACTTTCTTGCATAGTCAACAGCGTCTGCTACCATTGTCGGCCAATAGTAGCCCATTCTACGGAGGTCGTCCTGTAGCTTGGGTCCTGGCTGATGGCACCGTAAACCCAGTAGTGAATCTCATGAAGAGCCTGCTTCGCTTCTGCATTCGATAAGCATCGTAGCAGAAGACCGTCATATGAGTGGAGATACAATATTTTGGTAGTCGTATCATAATAGAACAGGAGAAAACGTCTTCTGATTGAAGTGGCTTCATTTGCTTCTCAGGGAGGATTCCATAGACTGCGAAGTCGATGAATGGAAGTCTCCAGTTTTGTGAGTCAGTGCTCATCTCTACTGAGTAGCTCCGGCATAGAGAGAGATTATTCTTAAGGAAGACCAGCTTCCGACCGATCATGGTGATCCATTCACGAGTATTGACCAGAACAGCTAGAGAGGCTGCGAATCCAGCTAGGGTATCAGCCTCGATGTTTCGCAGTTGGGGGACGTGCTCTATGAAGAACCCCTCGAAGGTGGTGATTAATCCAAACGCAGCTTGGTGGTAGGAAATCAAGTCCTCGTTCCTAAGTTCGTACTTGCCTCGAACTTGGTTGATTATCAGTTTGGAATCGCCGTAGGCCTCAGGTGGTCAACTCCCACTTGTTTAGCGAGCTGGAGTCCAATGATGAGAGTATTGTACTCAGCCATATTGTTGGATCATGGCTCAGTGAGGGAGTAAGTGTGGTAGATAAGCAGGTCATACGAAGAGATCAACACTATCCCAACTCTAGCGATGATGCCGCCTTTGTGCCCTGTTCTCGAAGTGTTATCGAAGAATATTTGCCAAATGGCTTTTGTATTCATCACGGTATTGGAGTTTGCGACTTTGTTGGGGATCTTCTCGTAGAGTTTCGTAGTTTCTGGCACCGGATAGACGACCAAAAATTTAGTTAATGCTTGGCCTTTGACAGCCTTATGTAGGACAATGACCATGTCATATGGTGACAACAGTATTATCCAGGTGGCTAGGCGAGAGTTGAGCGCCCCAGGTTTGGTCATAAGGACCCTGAGGGGGTTGACCCGAGAGATCACATGGATCGTTTATCTTGCCACATAGTATCGGGTCTTCTGAATAGCAAAGACTAGAGCAAGGCACTCTTTCTCGATTGGGATATATCTGTGCTCTGCACTGACCATCATCCTGCTGAGATAGTAGATGGCCCATTCGTGACCTGCGTCACTCTTCTGGGCTAGTAGATCACCAAGAGAGTGATCCATTGCTCGTATATAGAGCAGAAAGGGCTTACCCATAACTGGGGCTACCAATACGGGAGGGCTCATGAGGTATTCCTTTATGTCGTCGAAGGCACGCTAGCATTCTTCCTTCTAGACAAAGAAGACTCTCTTCTTCATGAGTTGCGTGAACGGCTGACAACGTCCAAAGAGGTTTAATATGAACCTTCTGATATAGGTCAGTCTTCCTTGAAGGCCACAAAGTTCTCTGAGGTTCTTCAGTGGGCGTATTTCAAGGATCGCTTTGGTCTTGTCAGGGTCTACGTAGATACCCTTCAAAGTTAGGATGAAACTCAGGAATTTGTCACTGGAGACTCCTAAAAAATATTTGGTATGATTCATCTTGAGCTAGTACGTACGCATAAGCTTGAACACAGTCTTCAAGTCCTTGAGGTGATCATCTTTGGAGCGACTCTTGACGGCGATGTCATCAATATAACACTCGACCGTCTTGCATAGATACTTATGGAAGATAGTGCTCATAGCTCACTGGTATGTAGCACCCGTGTTCTTTAAGCCGAAGGGCATGACTGTGTAGCAGAATACTCATATCGGTGTTCGAAATGATATATGCTTCTGATCGTCAGGAGATATCTTAATTTGATTGTAGCCTAAGAATTCGTCCATTAAGGACATGCGCTCAAAGCCGCATGTGTTGTCGATCATTATGTCTGTGATCGAAAGGGAGAATTCGTCCTTAGGATAGGCCACGTTTAGATCATAGAATTCAATACAGATCTGGATCTTTTTATTCTTTTTTATGATGGGCACGATGTTGGCTACCCAATCTGGATTTGTTCTTCGCGGATGAAGCCACTAGCTATCAGTTTGTTGACTTCAGCTTCGATGGCGTTCATAATATTCGACCGGAATCACCGTTGCTGCTGCTTGACAGGCTTAGCCTTCGGTGAGATGTTAACCTTGTGGACCATAATTTGGGGGTCGAATCCCGGCATGTCTTCGTAGCTCTAGGAAATACATCGTTGTATTCTCTGACGAGATGTAGTAGGGATTTTTGATCCTCATTAGTCAGACATTTGCTGATAAAGATAGGTTTAGGGGAGGATTCGTTGCCCAAATTGACTTATATGACTTCGTCCTTGGTAGGAGGTTCTAATTGTTTGAACCGTATCTCCCAATGTGCGTCTAGGCATTGGGCCCATGGTTCTACTTCAAAGAGTTCCAGTGGATCTTCGTCGTCTTCCTCGAGGTCAGCTGACACCATGTTGGCAGATAATGTTTGCTTGAGCATCTCCCTGATACTGACGTCGGAGTCCCAATAAGAAGACTCTGTAGAGTGAGAGTGCCACTCATCTTCTTCTTCTGAGCCTTCGGGGGTTGTGGAAGGAGTAACATACCCTAAGCCATGCTTGGTCTTATGGTAGTAGTACTTGGAATTGCCTGCCAGAGCGATGAGGCACAAGGGCAGTCGTCGACCTTTGTCATAATTCAGCCTCGGTTGCTTTTAAGATCATAACCCATCTTCTGGATGAGGTGTTTGGCTTGACTACTGAACTGGTAGAGTTGTATTTTGTCGACATCGGGTTATGGATCTAGTTCTTCTGGGATAAAGGATCGGGGGCATTCAATCCTGTCGAAGATGATGGGTCTGTCTACCCTCTTCTTAGCTGGAATTAGGAAGTAAGTATTTTGGTTAGGAAGAATCTGATTTACGGCATAAGCGGTAGTTACCTGTGTCTACAGGCGCAGGCTCAGACCGTACTCCATGGAATACAATGTGCTTATGTGTGCAACTTTATAGTATTTCAAAGATAGCCCTTTATTCATAAAATAAGGTATCTTATGTGGTGCCTCCGTTTCCCCTATTCGGAAAGCGCGGCTAAGAAATACAAATCAGTATCGTTTGATTGGAATAGATTGAATCAAGATCTTATCTTCGTTATGAATTTGCTTCTTCGGAATAGATTTCCAAATTTAGTGGACCGTGCCCCAAGGATAGACTTAGCGGCAAAGTCAAGAGGGGCCTCTCCGCTACAAGTTTTCTTGCCTAGCTTTTGCTGTCGCCTTGTTGCTTTCGTGCTTTTGAGCTGGTTTTGGGATTTATATTTTCTTGAACAGTTTCGATAGATTTTATTGCTTTCATTCGTTAAACTATACTTTATTCCTAGCTTGAAAAGAGTAGAAGAGGTATTGATCATCTGTTCGTGGTAATACAAGTGATCGTACAGTAGATGTCGAGGAAGCGGAGTCTTGAAGCACCTCTTTCCTTTCCTTTCACCAACTAACTTGTGAGTGTCTATAAATTTAATTCAGTTGACCCTTCTTCCAAGTCTTCACATCTTAAAATCTTGTCTTCTTGATTGTTCCGATCAAACAATACCATAATAACTAAAAGATGTCAAGATAAAAAGTAATAGACTTAAATTATTTGTGCTTGTCAACCAACTTGGAAACGGTTACCTTGTTGCATGCTAGTTCGCTTAGAATGTTCTTTCATAATATTTCAATTCAAGTTAGAATATTGCTTTGCAATGAATGTATACTTCTTCCATAATTGTGCTATGTATGGAACAAATTGATCAGGGAGACTATGCAAAATAAATTATGCCAGGCTATTTGTCTCGTGCTCGTGTTGCCTTAAACTATATCAAATGGATAACTTAGTATAGACGTCATTTGATCACGGACAACTTGTGCACAAGGTCATAGATCCTGCGAACGGGCACTGGGGCACTGGCACCGATCCAATCCGGACGAAACTTTACGTTTAGTCTCACGTACTAGACAGGATCCCATGTAGTGTCTCATATACTTTCGGTTAACACCATCCTCGTTAATGACTAGTGTCCTTTATGGCATCATGCCAGAGATCTCCACGTATATTTAAACTGTACAAGCTAACTATGTCTTCCACTACCAGAATAAGCGGTATTAGCGACGTATTTTAGCGACGTCTAGTTAAAACGTCGCTAAATCAGCGACTCTGTAAAACGCGTCGCTAGACGTCGCTAAATGGCGACATTTAGCGACGTTTAGCGACTTTTATTAAGATTTTAAAAGGATAGTCGCTATAAGTTCAATTAAGGTCGCTAAACGTCGCTAATATATCTGATTTAGCGACGTTTAGCGTCGTAATTAGCGACGTATATATCAAAAAAATTTAGCAACGTATTTAGCGACTTCATTTGCGTCGCTAATTTTAATTTTAGCGACGTAATTATGTGACGTCGCTAAACGTCACTAATTTTTGTTTAATTAGGGCTCGGTTTTCTTTTCTCCGTCTGTCGAAAATTTCGTCGAAAATTTTGAAACCTTTCGAATTCTCCCGCCCCCCCCTCTCCGGCGACCGGATTTCCACGGCTGCGTCTACTCCGGCTTCCCCCTCCTCCTCCTCGAGCTCTAGGTAATCTCTCTCTCTCTCTCTCTCTCTCTCTCATGTGACACTGACACAAGACACTTGACAGACACGACACACGCACACAGACACGACACACGCACACAGACACACACGACACACACACACACAGACGCAGACACACACACACGACACACATAGACGACACACACACAAACACGACACACACACGACACACAGACACAGACGCAGGGGTTAGGTTTAGGGTTGGGGTTAGGGTTAGGGTTAGGGATAGGGTTAGGTTTTTTGACCTGGGGTTAGGATTAGGGTTAGGGTTTGCTTTGCTTGTAAGTGTTTTTTTAGGTTACTTTTTGTTGTTGATTTTTAAGGGGCTTTAGGATTTTGGGCTTCTCAATGGATGTGTATCATAATTTTCTAGTTATACACTTTAAGTGTTTGTTTAAATGCTAGTGTGTGTGTTATATTGGAGGCTATGATATATGTATTTGTGTAGATGTCATATATATATATATATATATATATGTGTGTGTGTGTGTGTGTGAGTGTGTGTGTGTGTGTATTTTCGTGGTTGTGTGTGTGTGTCCCTTAACTAATGAGGTGCCTGTGTGACTAATGGTGTGTATGTGGCAGTGGGGGAATAAGTGGTGTGTTGGTTAGCTTATAGAAGCTGTGATAGCAGTGTAGAGTGATATGCACATATCAGTACACATCATTTGGTGCTTACACAACAGGGTTGGGCAGCACTGTGCTGTGGTCGGGCTATGAAGTATCAGTAACAGCTGCAACTTATGTTGCACTGCTAGAGAGAGAGCAACACCGCAAGAGATAGGGGAAGTATTGGTAGTTGGTACTGCTGTTGTATCTGTGTGAGGGAGCCAATTGGTGCTCGAGTTGTACTAAGGGGAGGAGAGTCACTGCTCAATAGCAGTGACTTAAGTGTTGTAAGGATGATGAGATACTTGTGCCTGTGGGTGTGTGAGTGTATGAATGTAATATCGTGTTTGAGTATGGATTATACACAGGTTGTACAAGCATGGAGAAATGAGCCTGGGGAGGGAGTGAAGGTCAGTTGCTCAAGCACATACATGGTGCTCTGTGCAATCTGATAATTAGAAGAGCAGAAGTTCAGTGATGAAATTTTAACAAAAATGTTAGCAGTGGCAGTAGTAAATGACAAGTGAGAAAGTTTGAGGGTGTGTATCTTGATAGCATGTATGTGGTGGTAATATTGAACTATGAAGTGACTAAAGGGGGGGGGGGGGCCTGGATGATGCGATGTTCAGTTGAAAGTTAAGTAATTAGTGTAAGTTGGGTAATGCAGTGTCAGTGGGTGTATTGGTTAGTGTCACCCCCACATTTTTAGATGAGGATAATTTTGTCATTTTGTATAGTTATTTTATTTTTAGTGATTTAATATTAATTGGTGTGCTATTTAATTAAATTATGCTTCCGTTCCAATAGCTAATTCTTTGTTTTCATCTATCTTACTTTAGAATGATACATAAAGCTTTATAATCTACTTTAGAATGATCTATACTGCTACATAGTCAATTTGCTAATTCTTTGTTTTCATCTATCTTACCAGATGGCACCCAAGAGAGCGACACCTCCTACTGTTAAGGAGGAAGTTATGCCTCCTACTGTTAAGGAGGAAGTGATGCCGACTACTGTTAAGGAGGAAGAGATACCACCTGCGGGGAGTTCCAGTCACCCAGCACCTATCGCGGCGGTATCTCAGACGGGGAGTTCCAGTCACCCAGCACCTATCGCGGCGGTATCTCAGACGGGGAGTTCCAGTCACCCAGCACCCATAGCGGAGCTTGATAACATTAACGCTGCTTATGCGCAGTATTTGAGGGACTGGTATCTGCCCCATTTTGGAAATCCTCGAGATTGATACTATAATGTTTCATATACTTATATATTATGCATTTTGTGTTACTGTGATACTCTGATACTTATATATTATGTGATGTTGTTTATGTCCATTTTGTGTGAGTGTGATGCTGTTTATGCCCTTTTTGTGTTACTGTGATGCTGTTTATGCCCATTTTGTGTGACTGTAAAACTTTTATTGTCTGTCTATAATATTTGTGTGTATTAATTGTATGACTGTGATACTTTTATTTATATTCAATATTGTTAATCCGGTGTTGAGTGTTCCACCGAAGGGGTCGACGAACCCATAGAATTCAACGGAGGGTTGCTCCGGGTATATTTTAAATTAGAAATTTATAAATTGCAGGAATAATAGTTTGGAAAAATTCAGGTTTTTTTTTAATTTTTTTGTAACTTTAGCGACGTATTTAGCGACGTTTAGCGACGTCTAGCGACGTTACTATAAGTCGCTAAAAAAGTCGCTAATTAGCGACGTGTATTTAGCCGTCGCTAAATACGTCGCTAAACGTCGCTAAATATGTCGCTGTACGTCGCAAATTGCTGACATGGCAGTACTGCCAGGTCATTAAATACGTCGCTGTTACGTCGCTATATAAGTCGCTAATTAGCGACGTTTAGCGACTTTAATAAACGTCGCTATTTAGTGACTCGGAGTCGCTAAACGTCGCTAAATTTAGCGACACAAAAAAGTCGCTAAAATACGTCGGCATAGCGACGTTTAGCGACGTTTTTCCTTTCGGCGACTTGGTTTTTCCCGACTGCGTGAAAACGTCGCTAAATACGTCGCTAAAATTTTTTAGCGACGTTTTTTTTGTTATTTAGCGACGTTTTTGGGCGTCGCTATTTTGACTTATTCTGGTAGTGTTCGTAGAAGGGAAGGTCATGGTAAGAATTGTGCAGGTAGTTCAGATAGGAAGGTAAAAGTCACTGAATTGTGGCATATTTATTTCTGTAAAATTTTATGTCTAATGCTTGCTTGTAAAATAAACTAAGACAAGATAGAAAGACCATATAATAACTTGCATGCTTCATATAATCAACGTGTTAATTGGTATAGTTGGGTAAGCACGCCTTCACCAGTGTATTTCGATGTACTGACCCTCGTTACAACAGGTTTCTCACACCAAGAAGATCCTACGAAGAGCTAAAGCGACTTCCTGATCCAGTCCACCTACCGACACGTCCTGATCGTGCCTACGAAGAAGTCTTTTAAAAATTTTAGGAGCTCGTACACAAACTTATGCAGCTTCGTAGAAAGGCGATAGCTTCGCCAGAAGGTGTCTATAGCTTTTAAAGTTTAGTAAAAGGATGTAATGTACATGACGGTTATCTTATTTTGCATCCACTTTTATAAGCCCGTGCAGCAACTATCCGACTTGTTCAAGAGGTTGTAAAAGATGTTCATTATCAATCAAAAGAACTTTTCTATGTTTCAATATTTTGTTCAATTATCTGCGTACTTTGAAAATATGCTCGTTATATAAAATACCTTGGCCTTGTGCGATGCGCAACCTAGACATGTACGACATCACGCCCGGGGGACGACTATCGATTCTACGGAATTGGGACGTAACATATTGCTATCAGAGCACAGCTTCAAGTTCATTTGACCTTCATGTCGAAAAAGTTCCTATAACAATCTATTCCTTATGTGAACTCTTAAACTTGTTTGGCCAAAATAAGATATGTTCCATACAGTGAGTCCATAATACATTATGATCCTGATATAAGTTACCTTCTTTTGAAGGAATGACATAAGTGCAAGCATCAGCGCTAGTACAGGGTGAGATACAAGCCCAAGAAAGTAGTTTCGGCACATTGGGAAGTTCCAGAAGCCAGCGAACCATGCCCCATGTTGACCTGATTGAATAAATAATGCATATGCTTGAAGCAAGTCAACAGAGGAATGAGGCTCGTTATGAATGAGACGAGAAGCGGGCAGAAGAGCGACAGAGCAGGTTTGAAGGCAATCTAGAATCCCTATTTACAGTCCAACAGAAGCAGGTAGATGCTCTACAATAGATCGTTCAGACCTTGGCCTCCAACCATTTGCGGTGATAACAGCGATACTGGTGGAGCAACCTACACCTGAAGTCAAAATATCTTAAACTCCAAAGAAGAAGGAAGTGACTACCTTCGACTTTGCTGACTTTAAAAATACATGCAATACCCCATTCAAAGGGACTGAAGATCCGATCATGGCTCTAGATTAGCTGGCAGAGCTTGAGGATCACGTCAAACTGCTAGAGGTACCTGATGAGAAGCATGTTGCGTGTGCCTAACTACAGCTACATTTGAACGCGTATGATTGGTGGGACGTGCATTGACGATCTCTCTCAATAGGCGATGAAGAGGAGACAATCGTTTGGGCTACCTTCCGTGGCACGTTTGAAGAGGAGTTCATACCCCCTCCCGTTCGTTGGCAAAAGAAGAACGAGTTCATGCAGCTCCGCCAAGGCAATATGACAATGAAGTAGTACTCTGTCGAATTCAAACAGCTCGCAAAATTTACAAGCTCATATTTACCTGATACGGCGAATCGTACGAGACAATTGGAAGGCATACTGTGACCTGCCATCCATGCGCACCTGATCATTCCCCAGTACCAAACTATACGGGAAGTTCTCAACATTTCCCTTTTTTTTGAACTGCAGTATCCTTCAGTTTTTGTCGGCACTGTGCATACTTCCAATCATAAGCGTCATAACAATGCGAAAGGAAATACCGCTCCAAAGCGTCCAAATCACGACAGTCAGGAGAAAGAAAATTCAAGCCAAACATTTAACTTTTATAGGAAGCCAGGGCATGCCACAAGCGAATGTCGTTTAAAACACGAGTTATGCCTCATTTGCGGTAATCCTAACCATACAATTCATGACTGTCCGCGCTACTCTGTTCGTCGCCCTCAACATCCAAATCCTGCCACAGCACCCCAAGCCAACCGAGTCGCACTGCAGCAAGAGCATCGTCAAGCTCAAGGTCGGGTGTACACTATGACATAGGAAGAAGCCCTAGCATCGGATACCGTTGTGTCAGGTATATTGCTTTTCAATAACGTACATGCACGTGTGCTATTTGATTTTGGTGCAATGCATAGCTTTATATCCACGAATTTTGCCATGAAAAATATGATAAAAATGGTACCATTATATCTAGACCTTAGTGTTAGCACCCCTTCGGGGACAAAGATACATGTTCATTCAGTATGTCAGGACGGTCACGTCTGTATTGGGGGAAGGAAACTCTCGCTTGATGTATTAGTCCTAGATGTTCGGGATTACGATATTATTTTGGGGATGGATTGGCTCGGCACTTGCTCGACAACCATTGAATATGCAGAGAAATGAGTCATCTTCCATCTACTTGGAGAGGCCAAATTCTACTACACGAGTGGTTCATCAACAGATGCGTCAAGGGCCTGCATGGTAATTTCTGCAATGTCAGCTTGACGGATGCTACATTCTTGATTCGAGAGATACTTAGTATTGGTTTGGGAAATGCAGCTAGATTACGCAAATGTTAAGTCTTCTTCCGTTATGGCAGAGTTTTCTGATGCATTTCTGAACGAGCTACCTGGCATGCCACCCGACCGAGAAATTGAGTTTACCATCGATACATTCCCAAATATCCAACTGATTTCCAAAGCCCCGTACAGAATGGCCCGTGCTAAAATAAAGGAGTTAAAGTGCCAACTTTAAGAACTGTTGGACCAGACATATATTTGTCCGAGCGTGTCTCCTTGGGCGCGTCGGTACTCTTTGTAAAGAAGAAGGATGAAACATTGTGACTCTGCATAGACTATCGGGAGCTAAACAAGGTCACTATCCGAAATAAGTATCCCCTGCCCAGGATTGACGACCTCTTCGATTAGCTACAAGGGGCGTCGGTGTTTTCAAAGATAGATCTTCTCTCTGGCTACCATCAATTGAAGATTAAGCCAGAGGACATGCCGAAGTCAGCATTTCGTACCCGCTATGACCATTATGAGTTTTCTGTTATGCCGTTCGGACTGATGAATGCTCCTGCCGCATTCATGGATTTAATGAACCGTGTATTCCGACCATTCCTCGATAAGTTTGTTGTGGTATTCATAGACGATATCTTAGTGTACTTGAAGAACAAGGATGAACACGCAGGACACCTGCGGATGGTGCTTCAAACTCTTCGAGATAATAAGTTGTACGCGAAGGTGAGCAAGTACGAGTTCTGGTTGGACAATATATCTTTCCTTAGGCACATTATTTTTGCGGAGGATATCTCAGTCAACCCAAAAAAAGTTAAAGCCATCGTGAAGTGGAAGCGACCTGAGTCAGCCAGCGACATTCGGAGCTTCCTTGGTCTAGCAGGCTACTATAGGCGATACATAAAAGATTTTTCATGGATCGCCTTGCCTCTGACTCATCTCACTCAGAAGAGAGTAACGTTCGCGTGGACGGACGACTGTGAAGCTTCTTTTGTGGAGTTAAAGAAATGACTCATCTCAGCACAGATTATTACCCTTCCGGACGGATCCGATGATTTTAAGATCTATAGCGACGCCTCAGGAAAGGGTTTTTGATGTATCCTTATGTAGAGGGACAAAGTAATAGCCTTTGCGTTGAGGCAGTTAAAGCCTCACGAAAGGAACTATCCAACGTACGACCTGGAACTTGCAGCAGTGGTGTTCGCGCTAAATTTATGGTGGCATCACCTCTATAGCTTGCCGTATAAAATCTTTACGAATCAAAAAAGCCTCAAATATCTCTATACTCAAAAGGATTTGAATCTACGACAACGAAGTTGGCTTGAGCTTCTTACCGACTTTGACTTGATAATCAGATATACATCGGGTAAGGGCAACGTTATAGCTGATGCACATAGTCGAGTGTTTGTTGGGAGTTTAGCTATCGATGCCAGGCTGAAAAAGGATCTCAAAAGTTTGGGCATTATACTCTGAACCAGATACAAAAAGGGGGCACAAGTGGCTCAGTTGTGCCTCAAACCAGACTTGTTGGAGAAAGTTAAGTTCGCTCAGAAGGACGATATATTCCTGGAGAAAATATGTAATCTTATCTCAGAAGGAAGGGCGACCGACTTTGCAGTGGGCACAGATAGAATAATATGGGTGAAAAGAAGATTATGTGTTCCTAACGATGCAAACCTCAGAAAGGAGATACTCACTGAAGCCCAATATGTGAGTTACACTTCACATCCAAGAAGCACAAAGATGTATCAAGACCTCCGTACGATATTTTGGTGGCGCGGCATAAGAAGGGATATGGCATTGTTTGTGTCGTAATGCATGGCTTGTCAGAGAGTAAAGGCCGAGCACCAGAAGTCGGGCGGAGAGATACAGAATCTTCCTATACCGGAGTGAAAATGGGAACACATAACGATAGATTTTATTGTTGGTTTGCCAAAGACGCAACGGAAAAATAATGTCATCTATGTCATCATTAATCGACTCAACAAGTTAGCTCACTTTTTGCCTATCAAAGTTACTTAGAGTGTTGACCGTCTGGCTTAGATCTACCTCAACGAGATTGTTCGACTCTACGGTATGCCCGTATCAATTATCTCCGATCGAGATAGTCGATTCTTGTCATGCTTCTGGGAGAGCCATCAGTCAGCAATGGGGACGAAGTTGAAGTTCAGCTCCGCCAACCATCCTCAGTCAGACGGCCAAACAGAGAGGGTCAACCAAATCCTCGAAGATATGCTATGGCTTTGCACCTTGGACTTGAAGACAAGTTGGGACATGTATCTACCGTTAATCGAGTTTGTATACAACAATAGCTATCAATCCAGCATTCAAATAGCACCGTATGAGGCATTGTATGGGCGAAAGTACAGATCCCTGATCTGCTAGGATGAAGTTGGTGAACGATAAATTCTTGGCCCGGAACTCGTAGAACAAACCGTCCAGAAGATTCGCTTGATCCGTGAACGGCTCAAGGTAGCACAGAGTCGTCAAAAAAGTTACTCAGACATGCATCGTCGATCTCTTGAGTTCTTAGAAGGTGATCGAGTATTTCTTAAAGTCTCGACCATGCGAGGAGTTACCAGATTTGGAGTAAGAGGGAAGCTAAGTCCAAGATTCGTTGGCCTATTCGAGATACTAAAATGAGTTACCCCAGTCGCATATCAGATTGCCCTGCCACCGTCACTATCTGAAGTACACAATGTCTTCCATATTTCATAGCTTAGGAAGTATGTGTATGACCCGAGTCATGTGGTGGATCTTGATCAACTAGACTTAAAAGTGGACTTGACGTATGTTGAACATCCTGTGCGAATCTTGGATCACAAGGAGAAGCTGCATCGAAGTCATCTGGTTCCTTTCATAGGCATACTTTGGGAAATCATTCGGTCAAAAAATTGACCTGGGAGCTTGATTCTGAGATGAAGAAAAAGTTTCCTTCATTGTTTTATAGTGGTAGGTTATATTTCTAAGTTTCGTGGATGAAACTTCATATTAGTTGGTTAGGATGTGGTGTCCCATTCTCCCTATTTGGGAGCGCGGCTAAGAAATACAAATCGGTATCGTTCGATCGGGATAGATTAAATTAATATCTTATCCTCGTTATGGATTTTCTTCTTCAGAATCGATTCCCAAATTCAGTGAACTGTGCCCCAAGGATGGACTTAGCGACAGAGTCAAGAGGGACCTCTCCGCTGCAAGTTTTCGTGCCTAGTTTTTGATGTCACGTTGTTGCTTTCTTGCTTTTGAGTTAGTTTTTGGATTTACGTTTTTTTGAACAATTTTGATAAATTTTATTACTTTCGTTCGTTAAACTATATTTTATTCTAATCTTGGAAAGAGTAGAAGAGGTATTGATCATCTGTTTATGGGAAAGCAGGTGATCGTGTAGTAGACATCGTGCAAGCGGAGTCTTGAAGTACCTCTTTCCTTTCCTTTTATCAACCAACTTGTGAGTGGCTATAAATTCGATTCAGTTGACCCTTCTTCCAAGTCTTTACATCTAAAAATCTTGCCTTCTTGATTGTTTCGATCAAACGAGACCATAATAACTAAAAGATGTCAAAAAAAAAATGAATAGACTTGAATTATTTATGCTTGTCAACCAACTTGGAAACGGTTACCTTATTGCATGCTAGTTCACTTAGAATGTTCTTTCATAATGTTTCAATTCAAGTTAGAACCTTGTTATGCAATAAATATATACTTCTTCCATAATTGTGCTATATATGGAATAAATTGATCAGGGAGACTATGCAAAATGAATCATGCCAGGCTACTTGTCTCGTGCTCGTGTTGCCTTAAACTGTATCAAATTTATAACTTCGTATAGACGCCGTTTGATCACGGTCAACTTGAGCACAAGGTGTAAACTCCCTTACCCAAAATTAGGCCTAATTGGCTTAGATATAGAAACTATGGCTAGTTTGAATCCAATTAGAAATAGAACATTTATTTTTAGACGATTTTACAATGTTTATATCACTTAGTGCACCTTACCGTTGCTTCGATAATTGGAGCACTACACTAGCTACTGCCTTCCTACCAATTTTACACCCTTGTCCTAGACATGCCGGTCTTCCATCCTGACCTTTGTGTAACTTATAATCATGCTCACTTGTGCTATATTTTAGTCGCACAATATTCGTCGCGGACATTTATATTTAATTCTAAATAAATATGACCTTGTATCTTTGTGCGTTCCAATCGAAATTGGAGACACAATCTTGACCCATTTTGTGCAACCCAAATTATGATAATATTCTATTTTGAGTCTTCTATGTCCATGATACTTGTGTTCTACCTAATTTTAGCCCCATGTACTTCTAATTAATTTTAGAACACCATTTGCATTAATTTTAATTAATTTAATTCAATTTCCATCTTTGTGCAATTTTCTAATTGTTGGGCACTTTTATGCAAAAATGCATTAAGGTGTCCACACCATTGGACACAATACATGAAGAAACCCATTTTTCCTTCATATAAATTTTTTCCATAATTTTTGGAATGTGCAACACACAACATCACCCTCATCTAATCCTAGCCATGCATTTTAAACAATGCAAATCCTAGCCCTCCAAACATCTCCATGTGAGGTTAAGCCCATCCCAAGTAGGATGTTGACCAACCCAACCCCCTAGGTCAACATCAAACCCTAGTTTCCACATGGATAAATATACAACATTTCCTTTTTTTCATTATTTTTTTCCAAAACACAAACTCTATTCATAGCCGACCCCTTACCTATCCATGTTCATCATCTTCCCCCTTCCTTCTGCTGCCACCATCCTGGCCGAGCACCGCCGGAGCAACCCGAGACCTCCCTCATCTCCACCTGGCCAACCCCGACTCCTCTCATCCATCGCTCACTCGACTCCTTCGCCTGAACCACGGCCGACATCTTATATTCTCCATCTTCATCCCTGTAGCCGACCGGAGTAACTCCTCCTCCTCGACCACAGCCTCCCCTCAACTGACTCCTTCCCGCCATCCTCGCCTGAGGATACTACCATAGCCATCACCACCGTTCCTCCTGCACCACTGTCCACCGCCACCATTGATGTCGAACCTCCACAACCCGACCACCGTTGAGTCCTCCATCGTTCCCGTTCAACCACTATCACCACCCCGTCTCCTCCCTGTCCTCGACTCCCTCTCACCTGAGACCTCCGCCACTCGCCACCACCTGTACGACCACTTCTTCCATCATTCCAGCCATCCTCCACCTCACCCCCGAAGTTTCTCGACTCCCTTCGTCCCGGAGCACCACCCCCTAAACCACCATTAACACCACCACCTCTCCCTTCTCAGACCCGACCACCACCTCTCCACCCTGTCCTCCTCTTTCCTGTCTTTCTTCCACCCCTCACCGGACCTCCCTGACCGTCGGACTCCGGCAGTAAGACATCCCTATCATCATCCTCATCATCACCATCATCATCTCATCATCTTATCATCATCATTATCATCATCATCATCATCACCTTATCATCATCATCATCATATTCATCATTATCCCTTAATCATTATCATCATCCCCTTAATCATCATCATTATCACCTTAATCATCATCATTAACCCAATAATCATCACCCTCGCCATCATCATCAACATCGATATCATCATCATCATAGACCCGTCATCCTCGCCGAAGACAACCTGCAGCAGTCACCCTCGATCCTCGTGCCCTGTGTGCATATCCTGAGGACCATTGGATTATTCTACGAGACTCTAGGAGCAGGCTATTGGTACTACGCAGCTTTCTTGCCAGGTAAGATACCTTGCAAAATTGCTTACAGTACTTTACATGCTTATTATATTTCCATATATTTATTACATGTATATTTTCTTTCAGTTATTACTATATATTATATATGTTGACACACACTTGACACCTAGTATCATGAGAGAGGAGGACAATCAGTAGGCGTATAAACTATAACCACTCTGGTAAACCGTAGTATCTAGCATGCACTACGGTAATGTGTCGCGTTGGTCGCTAACCTCGAGGTATATCAATTTCTGGTGTCGCGCTGGTCGCTACCCCCAAGGTATGTCAATTTCTGATGTCCCTGCCATGTGTGTGAGTTATGAGATTTAGATCGAGTAGCCTACCCATGCCCATACGTCAAAAAGTTATCCTCATTATGTATTCATATAGATTATCTTGTACAACGTACTTATATATTTTCTACCTATTATGCATGTTTACTGTATTCAAATTGGTATGCTTCTATGTATCTTGTTACGTCCCTCTGAGGACCTGTTCCATTGCTAGGTATAGACGACCAGGAGTATCCGCAGGAGTACGGGCCAGGACCTGACACGTTACTTTTTGCCGAGGAGGTCTTACCTTCTGAGCATCATTGATTATCTCTAGCGATGAATCGCTTCGCTGATACCTTTATATCATCATTTTATTTTATATTGGTGATTCTACCCTCCTCTCTTATTTTAGTATTGATATAGTCATTGGTAGTGGATTTGTCTCCACCCGACTATTATTTTTGGATGATGCAGACTCATTATTCTAGTTTAGTTATTTCTTTTCTGTGACTTGTTGTGTGGATGAGATTAGTATTTCTGTGACTTATGAATATATATATACCACATGTGAGTTAATATTTATATTACAGCGTACGTATGTATTATGGTATCCATATATTGGAGTTGACATATACTTATGGCTGGCATGCTTACGTATTCCTAGTCCTACGTATTTTGGGACTGGGGTACGATATATTTTTATGGTGGGTCATGCAGGTCGAGAGCATATTGACTTGGTTACGTTACTGTACCAAGTAAGCCTGCAAATATGATTAGAGTATAGGATCTCATCCATATTTGACTATGACTCACCTTCCTTCTTATCCGTTCTATTTAAATAATTGTATCATGCTTGATTCATGTACTTTCCTAATAGTTCTTTGAGTATAGCCTTCTCCTAGAATATAGGAATCCTTATTGTTAAAATAATAATTAGGGTAATATTCCTATTAAGAATACAACTAGAATATTGACACATCACTAAGTTAGAATACTTAATGAACCCTAGCATCCCTTACCTGTAATTTGATTGACCATTATCTCTTGATAATTAGGGATGACTTGAGAGTAGTATAGACACTACTAGAGTTAGTAAGAAATTTGATAGTAATGTTTGACCCTAGTATTGAGGAACCAATATAAATCCAATATTGAACATAAGGACTAAACCTAACTTCCATAGTGAGATAGTATTAGAGAATTATAAGTTTATATTCTTGTCTTGATATTAGCATAACAGTACCTTAGGAAGCCAAGAGGAATGAATAGAATAATTTTCTTGATCATACCTCGAACACAGAGATTAGCATACCACCTTCCCCTTAGAAAACCATAATATTATCAAGAGTCCCTCTATTTTTAATTTCATATCTTGTTCCTATGAAACCTTAACGCTCGCTATTTGTGCGACGACTAATTTTGTTTTTCTTTTCTTTATCTTTCAATTCGTGCCACCTAACCCTTCTGATTGTAGGCCAAGTGATCTCCATTTATGTTAGGATATACAGTTGCTAGATTTATAGTTGTTAATCTTAAATTTTGAAATTATGTGCTTAGTAGTTAGAACTTGATAGTTGAGTTATTCATTTAGATTGTAATTTTTGATTATCCTTTAGTTTCAAATCACATAAATTATACTTTCACTCATCATAATCCAACGTAACTATATTTTCTGTACTACCTAGACCTATGCTGCTATTATAGCCTAGTTTTGCAAGCTTATTCTTATATCGAGCTTGTTAATGACATATGTGTTATTGGGGGCCCACACTAATACATTGTCTAAATCAGAATCAGTGTATTATGGTCTGATCAACCTTAGTGCGCTTGGTTCGCTCTTCGTATCACTACCTTATGTGGATTGATATATAGTTGACTCAACTTGTTAGACGAATATACTTGCCCTCTAGAATAGCCAGAGCATATCATGTCAGGTACATAACCGTTCTGATGTGAACATGCGAGTAAGAATCTACCAAAATAGGATTTTAATCCATAACTGCCTTGACAACTCCCTTTTGAATTCTCTAATTCCTTTGAATCTCGTACTTATATTCTATCACCTCCACCTTGGATTCTGTATTATTGTTCTCTGTCTTTCCCTATTTCGGAAAGACGAACGCTCGTGCTTGGTATACGTTGGTATACAGATAGTACTAGATATACCCCATAGGCTGATCAATTACCTTGTGACTACCCTTTATAATTAAGGGCATATCATATGTGATATATTGGTGTTAAAATTTTTGAGGATTGAATAACAAGACTAAGTAATTTGAGGAATAATTTTCTTAAATGTATAAGTCTTGTATAATAGATGGGTAAATTCTAAGTTGGGTAGAAGTTGCATTGTTAACTTAAGGTGAATTCCTTTTAGATTGTGATCAAGCAAGATTAGATAAGAGAGAAGCATGCCTTATTTTAATTTCGAGGACGAAATTATTTTAAGTTGGATAGATTGTAAACCCCCTCACCCAAAATTAGGCCTAATTGGCTTAGATTGAGAAACTAGGGCTAGTTTGAATCCAATTAGAAATAGAACATTTATTTTTAGACGATTTTACAATATTTATATCACTTAGTGCACCTTACCGTTGCTACAAAAATTGGAGCACTATACTAGCCACTACCTTCCTACCAAATTTATACCCTTGTCCTAGACATGCCAGTTTTCCATACTGACCTTTGTGTAACTTATAATCATGCTCTCTTGTGCTACATTTTAGTCGCACGATATTTGTCGCGGACGTTTATATTTAATTCTAAATAAATATGACCTTGTATCCTTGTACATTCCAATCAAAATTGGAGACACAATCTTGACCCATTTTGTGCAACCCAAATTATGATAATATTCTACTTTGAGTCTTCTATGTCCATGACACTTGTGTCCCTCCTAATTTTAGCCCTATGTACTTCTAATTAATTTTAGAACACCTTTTACATTAATTTTAATTAATTTAATCTAATTTCCATCTTTGTGCAATTTTCCAATTGTTGGGCGCTTTTATGCAAAAATGCATTAAGGTGTCCACACCATTGGACACAATATATGAAGAAACCTATTTTTCCTTCATATAAATTTTTCTCATAATTTTTGAAATGTGCAACACACAACATCACCCTCATCTAATCCTAGCCATGCATTTTAAATAATGCAAATCCTAGCCCTCCAAACATCCCCATGTGATGTCAAGCCCATCCCAAGTAGGATGTTGACCAACCCAACCCCCTAGGTCAATATCAAACCCTAGTTTCCATATGTATAAATATACAATATTTCCTTCTTTTCTTTATTTTTTTCCAAAACACAAACTCTATTCATAGCCGACCCCTTACCTATCCTTGTTCATCATCTTCCTCCTTCCTCCAGCTGCCACCATCCTGACCGGAGCACCGCCGGAGCAACCCGAGACCTCCCTCGTCTCCACCTGGCCAACCCTGACTCCTCCCATCCACCGCTCACTCGACTCCTTCGCCTGAACCGCGACCGACATCTTCTATTCTCCATCTTCATCCCTGTAGCCGACCGGAGTAACTCCTCCTCCTCGACCACAGCCTACCCTCGCCTGACTCCTTTCGGCCATCCTCACCTGAGGACACCACCATAGCCATCACCACCGTTTCTCCTGTACCACTGTCCACCGCCACCATTGATGCCGGACCTCCACAATTCGACCACCGTCGACTCCTCCATCTTTCCCGTTCAACCACCATCACCACCCTGTCTCCTCCCTGTCCTCGAATCCCTCTCACTTGAGACCTCCACCACTCGCCACCACCTGCATGAACACTCCTCCCATGTTTTCGGCCATCCTCCACCTCACCCTCGACGTTCCTCGACTCCCTTCCTCCCTGAGCAGCACCCCCTGAACCACCATTAACACCACCACCTCTCCATTCTCATACCCGACCACCACATCTCCACCCTGTCTTTCTCTTTCTTGTCTTCCTTCCACCCCTCGTCGGACCTCCCTGACCGCCAGACTCTGGTAGTAAGACATCCTTATCATCATCATCATCATCATCTCATCATCTTATTATCATTATCATCATTATCACCTCATCTTTATCATCATCCCTTAATCATTATCATCATCCCCTTAATCATCATTATCATCACCTTAATCATTATTAGTAACCCAATAATCATTACCCTCGCCATCATCATCAAAATCGATATCATCATCATCGTAGACCCATCACCCTCGCCGAAGACAACCTGCAGCAGTCACCCTCGATCCTCGTGCCCTATGCACATACCCCGAGAACTATTGGATTATTCTGCGAGACTCCAGGAGCAGGCTATTGGCACTACGCAACTTTCTTGCCAGGCAAGATACCTTGCCAAATTGCTTACAATACTTTGCATGCTTATTATATTTCCATATATTTATTGCATGTGTGTTTTCTTTCAGTCATTACTATATATTATATATGTTGACACATACTTGACACCTTGTATCATGAGGGAGGAGGACAATCAGTAGGCGTATGGACTATAACCACTCTGGTAAATCGTAGTATCTAGTACGCACTATGATAGTGTGTCACGCTGGTCGCTATCCCAGAGGTATGTCGATTTCTGGTATCGCGCTGGTCGCTACCCCCGAGGTATATCGATTTCTGATGTCCCTGCCGTGTATGTGAGTTGTGAGATTTAGATCGAGTAGCCTACACATGCCCATACATCGAAAATTTATCCTCATTATGCATTCATATAGATTGTCTTGTACAGCGTACTTATATATTTTTTACCTATTATGCATGTTTATTGTATTTAAATTGGCATGCTTCTATGTATCTTATTACGTTTCTCTGATGACCTGGTCCCTTGCCAGATATAGACGACCAGGAGTATCCGCAGGAGTACGGGCAAGGACCTGACGCGTTACTTTCTGCTGATGAGGTCTTACCTTCTGAGCATCATTGATTATCTCTAGCGATGGATCGCTTTGCTGATACCTTTATATCATCATTTTATTTTATATTGGAGATTCTACCCTCCTCTCTCATTTTAGTATTGATATAGTCATTGGTAGTGGATTTGTCTTCACCCGACTATTATGTTTGGATGATTCAGACTCATTATTCTAGTTTAGTTATTTCTTTTCTGTGGCTTGTTGTGTGGATAAGATTATTATTTCTGTGACTTGTGACTATATATATACCAGATGTGAGTTAATATTCATATTACAGCGTACGTATGTATTATGGTATCTATATATTGGAGTTGTCATATAATTACGGCTGGCATGCTTACGTATTCCTAGTCCTACGTATTTTGGGACTAGGGCGTGACACACGGTCATAGTTCCTGTGGACGGTCGCTGGGACACTAGCACCGATCTGATCTGATCCGGACAGAACTTCATATTTAGTCTCATGTACTGGACGGAATGGCATGCATCACCTCATGTACTTCCGTTCTACACTATCCTCGTCAATGACTAGTATCCTTTATAGCATCATGCTAGTGATCCACACGTATATTTAAACTGTGCAAGCTAACTATGTCTTCGTAGCAGGGAAGGTCGTGGTAAATTTTATACAGGTGGTTCAGACGGGAAGGTAAAGGTCACTGAATTATTGAATGTTTATTTCTATAAATTTTTATGTCTAATGCTTGGTTGTAAAATAAACTAAGGTAAGATAGAAAGACCACATAATAAATTGCGTGCTTCATATAATCAACGTGTTGATTGGTATAGTTGGGTTAGCTCACCTTCATCAGTGCATTTTGATGTACTGACCCTCATTGTAATTGGTTTCCCGCACCAAGGAGATCCTGCGAGGAACTAAAGCGACTTCCCGATCCAGTCCACCTACCGGCACGTCCTGATCGTGCTTACGAAGAAGTCTTTTGAAGTTTCCAAGAGCTCGTACACAAACTTATGCATCTCCGTGGAAAGGCGATAGCTTCGCTAGAAGGTGTCTATAGCTTTTGAAGTTTAGTAAAAGGATGTAATGTACATGACGGTTATCTCATTTTGAGTCCACTTTTGTAAGCCCGTGCAGCAACTACCGACTCGTGCAAGAGTTTGTAAAAGATGTTCATTATCAATATAGAGAACTTTTCCATGTTTCAATATTTTGTTTAATTATCTGCGTACTCTGAATATGTGCTCGTTATACAAAATATCTTGGCCTTCTGCGATGCGTAACCTAGGCACGCACGGCGTCACCCTGGGACCGATTATCGATTCTACGGAATTGGGGCGTGATATCTTACCTTCAGGTATTACATCGTCCAGAGAAATGACGTTTGCGTGTGCAACAACGTACTCCTCCAGCTCGTCCTTCCCGAGAGCGACCCCCAGTGCGAGTGACGACTTTAGAGGTTTCCTGATTAGCTTTACTACAAGATGTTCGGATATTGTAGGAGGCAGCGGAGCACCCTTCGGAGGTTGGCTTGGCCTGTGACGGTGAATGACCAGAGGTCCAGACGTGGAGGATGGTGCCGGAACTTCCTTTGGCGATCGATCCGTCCTACGGAGGTGGACGACCAAATATTCGGGTGCCTTCCTGTATAGTTTTACGATGAGAAAAGAAGATGTGTTGGGAGTGCGTGCCTTTAGATGGATTCTCAAGTGTTCTTCTGGGGTTGTCCTAGCCTCTACCTCATTATTGGTGTCATTGTCACCTTCATCTTGGTGGACCTATTTGTACAGGATCAAATTGGAGTAATCGAATTCGATCCCTTTAAATTGATCGACATCAGCAAACTCTGTTTTGACCGTGCTATGTTCGTTGACGTACTTCAGGTACTGGTGCAGGGTCGATGACACGATCATATGTTCATGTATACATGGGCGTCCGAGCAAGATATTGTAGGCTACATTTACGTCAATAATGTAGTAAGTGACCTCTATTTTCAAGTCATTGATCTGGCATTTCAGGCAAATCTTGCCCAGAGGGTAAACCCTTCCTGTGTTGATGCCAGTGATGACAGTATTGGTGGCCACCAGGCGATGCATTGGGATACCCAAGGTCTGAAGTAGACTCCGTGGGATGATGTTGATTGACGAACCAGGATAGATGTGCATCCGGTCCACCTTGATGGCACAAATATACCCAGTGTTATATAGGGGACGGTCATGCCGGTTATTATTTAGCAACATGTCCTGTTGCGAGAATGTAATATTGGGTACTGCCTCCATAATATTATTGCAGTGGAATCAAGCAGCCGGATCCTCAGCTGGCAGTTTGACCTGTGCCAGGTAGATGTCGACATTCTGCAATGCCTTACTCAGAGTGGCCCAAGTGTCTCTGAAGAGCCACAGAAGCTCGAATAGAGAACTTCACTAGAGTGTTGGTGAGGGCCAAGATATCAAAGTTGTAAGGCTTTTTCAGCCCAAGAGCCGCGTCCTTACGCAATGGTTTATCGAAGCAAACCTCCTTCGACTTAGACTTGCCCGCTAGAGGAGGCTGGGATGGACCCGAATCAGAGGAGGTCAGTGTGACAGTTGGGAGAATCCCATCATTAGGGGTATTGTACCCATGCTGGTATGTCAAGCCTGAACTCTTTTTTCTGTTATAGCTTCCTTAGATGGGAGAAAAATTGTGTAAAAGGACTTAGAATTTTTGCCATTGGTCTTAGTGGAAGATGGTGTTGCCTGCTGCAGCACCTCTGGAGCAAGATTAGGGTGAACCCACATGACCTCTCCATGTGGCATGGCGAGGGGCATCATTCCTACTGTTTGGTCATTGGCTAGCGGAAGATTGACGACCTCCATTATTGCCCGGGGATCGGGATTACCCCATCTTGGGCTTCTGTTCGCTGGAAAATTGTCGAATTAGAGCGACACCATATTTGCGGCAACTGTCTTATCGTCGAAGTCCAAGGTGAGGGCCTTGGTGTCAAGCAGATGCTGAATGTATCAATTGATTGTATAGCAATCCCGTATCGCATGGTGGACGTAGCGATGGTAGTGGTAGTACTTGGGGTTATTTATCTCGGCTGCCTCAACAGGGCGCTTGACGTCGGGGAGCCAAAGCTTGTTTTCTTTCATCAGCACATCGAAGATGGGCATGACATCATCATCTTCGAAGGAGTAATTCTCTTGGGACTTTGAAATCTCATCCGACTTTTTCTCGGGTTTCTTGGTTATGTTAGCCAACAGGGCCTGCTTTCCTTTTCCATCGTGGCTGCTACTGCCGTTGTTGTTATTGTTGGAACGTTTTCCCCTGTAATCAGCGATAGGGATTTGTATTTCCAAGAGCCAGGCGTCCTTGACATTCTTCTCAGTGCTGACAACGCTTATGAATAATATCGTCCAGTCTTTAAACTGACCATCGTCCATCCAGAGGCTGACTGCTGGAAGTAAGTTTCTATGACATATGTCCATCAGTATCGACTCGGGATTGCCTGGGGGCAACCTTAGTGATGCTTTTTAGAAAAGTTTGATATAATTTTGGTCTCGCTCCATTTCCCCTTGGGTAACATCCATCTGGAAGGACATCGTCATGTCGCTTCCTCCGTCATAGAATCTTTTAAGAAAAAGACTCATGAAGTCGTCAAACGATGATATGCAGTTATCTTGTAGGTTTCAAAAACAGTCGAATGCTACCCCGGACAATGCCCCCACAAGGACCTTGGTGAGGAGTGCGTCACTGCGAGGTAGGTTCCCTGTTGAAGTTTTAAAATAACTCATGTATTGACGGAGGGAAGTCTTTTCGTCAAATGGGTTCAAGTTGAAGGGATTATACTTTGGTGGATACGAAATATCCCTCCACTCACAGGGGTATGGTTATCGTATCCCAAGATCGCGTAGTGAGTCTCACCTGCCCATGGAATCCAGGCAAGCCCGGAGTTCCCGAATTTCCCTCATTGCTTCTCTGACTTCCCAGATAAACCAGGCAGGGGGTGACTATCGCCTATGGGTGGAGCGATTGCGTCAGAATCCGTATTGGTCCCAGGGTCTAAGCTCGCTTGTCCAGAAGCCCTTGCTGGTCGAAAAGCCATATTTGCTTTGATTTTCAGCATTGCCTGGGTCAGGGCTTGCATTAACAAACTCACCGTCCGTATCATAGCCTCAAGATCCTCGAGGCATTGTGGATCGCTGGGGGCCTTCGTGATCGTCAGCCATGTATATAGTTCTCACATGGGGAGAGATAGATGAGACAGTGGATGTCGCACTTTCTGTCTCAGATTCTTGCCAGGAGTAGTCATCGGGTAGCGTCGCCTCCTCCTCGGACTCGGAGAGAATGCCACCCCAGTGTAGGAGGCTACGTCATCTTGATGAGGGTGGCTACCCTCAGGGATATCAGAGTCTATCTTTTGGAAAATAATGGCTTCTCGGAATGTCGGATTATTGTATAAGTCCGGGGGACTACTACCCCCAGCTTGTGTAACCCCCAGGGGTCCTGAGGAATAACTACCCCCAGCGGCTGATAGCTTTTTCTTCGAGCGGGTACCTTAGAAAATACCTTCTACGGGTCCCACTGCAGGTCCTCCTGGTATATGCCTTCTTAATGCACTGGTTGAGAGTGACGAACTGGAGGTGCTGGACTTTCTTTCTCCCACGGTGGAAGGGTTCTTCCAAGTAGAGTAACAGGAGGAGAATGGTATCTCCTCTTTCTCTGATATTTTCACCTGATCCCCTGGTTGTTGTCTGCTAGGTGCTTTCGGATGTAGCCGTTGGAATGCCGACTGCCGGTTTATGGATACCGCCTCGTTGTTGCAACAACAATAGTTGATGATAATGTTGGCACAGTAGTGTCCTAGGGAGGACACTTCACGTACCGTAGTTGTCTTCCTTGTCTTGCGCTTATGACTGATCATGTTGCGCAAGTCAAATAAGGGTTGATCCACCTTTGCACCCTTTTCGTGAGCATGGATCGACCGAGCTCACGGATGCGTGGGTGTTGCCTTTGCTCCCTGATCTAGGGTTTATACAAGAACTTTTTTTCAGATCATCAGTGGAAGACTTTTGAGATGGACCCTGTCCATTTGTCGTTGTGGGCTGGAAGCATGGGACAGTCTTATATGGCTTTCCATCAGGGGCCCGCATAAAGGTTAACGATGCCCGTTGATGGTCGACCAAATGGACATTTGCTTGAGCCTGACGAGCTCTCACTACCCCAAACTTTTTTGACTTAGCACGCTCAGGCGCATAGTAAGAAGAGTCCAAGTTTTTCTTTTTCTCAATGTGGCACATGGAAGCACGGTCGGATGAGATTATATTAAAGATAGAGCTTCTGGAGGTGACATCAGAGACGCATACGGCTGAGCTGGGAGCCACATACTGCTTTCTTCTCTACATCCTTCATTGTAGCCACATGGGTTATACATTAACACCCAAACTCTTGGCATTGTATTATTTTTCTTTGCTAGAGTTCAGGTGCTGAGCATTCTCCTTTTCAAGTAAGGAGGCCGCATGAGTAGGGACAGCCTGAGCGGATGCATGCCGTACATCTTTAGTAGAGAGAGACAGGGAGTGCATGCTCTGCAGTAGGGTGAGGCACATCGGCTTTTGCTACCCGCGTCCAGCGGGTCTTCAGGTGTTAAGCACCCTTCAAGTTGGAAGGGGCTACTGTATACACAGTGGACGCATGATGCTTGGTCCCTGCGATAGAGAAAGAGATATGGGAAGCACGCGCTCCATGGTTGGGGGAGGCACAGCAGCCTTCGCTACCCATGTCCTACGGGTCTTCTTGGGCTTTGCTTGCCTCAGAGAAGGACTCGCGCTTTCCCCGGAGAGCCTGTCTCCGAAAGCCTGCTGGTCGAAGTGGACCACCAGCATCTTTTGAGTGGACCCGAGCTTAGATGCATTGTATTGCGTCACGACTTTATCATCAAAGAAGAAAGAGGTCCCCAGCAGAGTCGCCACCTTGTTCATTATTAAATGAGTTCGTGCAAACTTCTTATTTAAAGAACGAAACAAAAAGTAAAAAGAATCCTAAGCAGAATTATTTAAGTACATTATTTTTTATCTAGGTGTGACGATGGACAAAGAGCGCTATGGCGGCTCCTTTACTCCGTTGATGATCCGATGTAGGATGAAAAAGCTCTCTTATGCTCTCTTTCTCTTCTCCTCTGTTGTTCTCTCTCTGTCTCTGTATGTCTGTCCCCCTCTCATTTTGTAAACCCCCCTTCATTTATTTCTGTTGATAGTCTGGTTATGGGTTAGAAAATTTTGGTTTAGCATCAGATGTTTGAGGTTTAGAATTAAGGATGCAGAAGTCTGATCTTTAATTAAACCCTTGGCGTGCCCTACCGTTGCTGCAATATTCGGAGCCCAACATCATCCCATAATTTCTAACAAGTTGTTGTATTCTAGACTTGACACGCCAACTTAGACGCTGGACTTTTTTGTCACTCAAAATCATAATCCCTTGTGCTCTAATTTAATTGTACAACTTTTCGTATATAAATTCTATTTATTTAATCTTGTGTCGCGCACCTGTGTCGTTGTCATTAATTTTGAGACACCAACTCAACCCGTTGAGCCGGACCAATTAAAGGGTCCAAGACTGACACCAAGCCTACACCGTTCATGACCTTTGTGTCACTCCCAATTGAGACCCCATGTTCCCCCATTTAATTTAAGATCACATGATAATTTATTCTAATTAAATTGGGGATACCAACTTTGACCAATCCTATTTTTAATCCCAACTTAACCCAATGCCCCATGAATTAAGCCCATACAAAACACACAACACCCCCTCACACTATAAAACACCAAATACCAATTCTCCCATAAATTTTGCATCATTTCATGTGTTTGTGCAAATACCCAAAATTAAGGGGATTATTTGTAAATGTTGTAATATGTGTCGAAACCTCATTGGTCAAGGCCAAATAAAGAAGCCCCCTCTCCCTTGACCGGTCCAACCTCACCACTCTCTCTCCTTTGGATGAGCAGTTTTCTCTATATGAAATCTGAGCCATCCATTTGAAAATGGGGACTCATCCTCACCACAAACACCCATCACACCTCCCTATAAAACATCACCATCACCCCTTCACATCTCCCCATGCCGACCCTAATCCCTAAACCTTGGGAAAATCCCCACCTTCTCTCTCCTTCCTCCTTCTCCATACAAAACTGAAACCTCTCCTCCCCATTTCTTTTTTCTTCTTCTTCTTTATTCCTTCTTCTTCTTCCCTACTTCAACTCCGGCGAGGATCTCCAGCACCCCTCGACCGACCAACCTCTGCCCTGACTCCGCCCATCCGGCCACTGCTGCCATTTCTCTATCCGCTGTAGGCTACTCCGGCCAAGCAGCCACCTCCCAATCGTGGACCGCGGCTACTTCAACCGTGACCACTGCCGTCTGCCATTACCAGCACCTCGAGCTCCAGTCTCCGGCCAACATTCCTTCAGTCTCCGGCTACCTCGACGAGCCACTGTCGAACTGCACTACCTCCACCTCAAGTCTTCCCCACGGCCAACCCCCGAGCCTGCTGACGACCGCTGTTACTTCACTTCCCACCCCGACTTCTGTAGCAGCTCCCCCGCACCACCACTCGACCCCCCGGCCAATACTCCACCACCCTTACATCACCACTAGCACCACCCCATGACCACCCTCCACCACCAGCACCACCACTTCACTCCGGCCAGTAACCCCCTACGCCGTCGAGGTAAACCCCTCCTCCTCTACCTATGTGCATTTTAGTATTTTTATTGTTATTTAGTTAAGTTAGCTTTAGGGGTGTAGTGTGCATGTAAAAATTTTAGGGTTTATTAACATGTCATAAAATACATTGATGGGAAAATGTTAAGTTGAATATTTATGGTTTAAATATGAATTAATTGAGGACAGAGAACATATATGCGTGATGGTCAGAATTATGCTAGATTTGGAGGTTGGGTATTGTTTAAGCGCCAAACGAGATGGTTAGGGTGTAATCCTATTTATTAAACGCGTATTGATAGTTGTTGATTGAGCTATTTTAAACTAATGCTAAAAAATAATATGATATTAAAATATGGATGGACATTGGGAGCAGGTGATTGATTGTGAAATAGGTATAATATCGAATCATGAGTCAGTGATTAAGGACTGAAAAATATTAGTTATTTATTTGAGATTGAGATATGTCAATGTACATGTTAACATCTGTGAACACTGAGGTAAAACTGAGGATTTGGATCATGTTTGAAACTACTGAATATAGTGATGAAGATAGTAAGATTGAGGTTTGGTTTAATGATATTGTACGGACGATAAAAATTAATTAGATGTAATATACTCCGAGTCAACCTTGGTCAACCCTCTAGTGTCATGTCCCTGTGAGTTGTAGCTGAGTTTGAACATATGTTTAGACGTGTGTCACATCTTTTTAGCCGCGTGATAGTCTATTGATTGAGTTTGTATCTCGTCTCTAGGTACTACGGGACCTACGGACTTGGGCGTTGTACCGGATCCCCATCATCAGCAGCCGAACGTAGGCAAGTGTACCTTGCCACCCTGTATTTCAGTCACCAGATATTTATTAATTTATTATATGCATTGTGCGCATGTTTGGTAAGAATTGTTACTTCACGTCCGGATTACAACCAGGTGCAGACGTTCGTCGATAACGTCTGGTAATGAGTGATAGATGTTCGCAACACCTTGATGTACGTACCTATGTATATCATAACCCTAGGACACGTCCATACACTGTTATCGTGCCAGATTTCATGTATCCTGATACAAACATTATGACCGGGGACTGGGACGACCTTAGGATCGTGTCTGTTGATAGTTATTTATGTGTGACGAGACTGTTAGATAGAGGTTCAGGTTCAATTATTGACCCTTGGGATGGAGAAGACAGTTACTAGACATTTGGGCTCCTCTGTACATGCTTATATATATATATATGTACTATTTCTATAGTGATCCTGTATCTAGAGTAGTTGTATTACCCGTGTGACTCTTTGCCCGGAGCTGCGATACATCCCGTGTGTTTCCGTGTTCGGAGCTACGGTTTTATTTTGGATAGCCCATGCGTCGAACATTGTCTTCAAACTGTGTCTCAATTAGGTGGTTATGCTAGATTACACTGTCGTTGCACTTGTACTTTCTGTTATACTTGGCATGCTGTATTTTTGTACCTTGCTACGTCCCTCTGAGGACCTAGTCCCCTGCCAGTTTTGCAGCATAGACGATTATGGAGCATTTAGAGTTGCTGATGGAGTTGCTTGTCTTGCAAGCATTGGTACCAGGTACTCAGATCATTTCTACCGGCATTATGGTTACTTTATATTGTTTATTCATCTGCTGTTGTAGCTTAGTTTTTATAGACTCATATTTTTCTCGAGTCTATTCGAGTTTGTGTGTTATTGGGCGGCCGACTTTAGCACATGCAGCTCTTTCTTGTATATTATTGTTCATTGTGGATTGATACATAGATGTTTACATTTACGGGATTTTTAGATAGTGCCCTTTATTACAGCTTATACGTATTTGAGTCGGACCAGAGTCTGGTCGAATGCGTAGCTGGCATATCGCGTATTCCTGGTCCTACGTATTTTGGGATTAGGATATTACATGTTTTTATGGTGGCCCATGCAGGTCCAGTTTAAATCGTCTTGGTCACCTGACTGTGCCAAGTGAGCCTGCAAATTAGGAATAGATATTATGATTTACGGTTGTATAGGATCTCAATCCAAAATCGATTTTTAAAAACTTACTTTGTATATGATTATCGCCCTTGGACTTCCAATTTATATTTGTTCAATTTTTGTTAATATCGTTATCATTGTTTCTCATCCCCTAATATTCGGGAAGATGAATGCTTGTGCCTGATGATTCCCTCCAGAAGAAGATCGTAGTTCAGACGACAGAAGACATGATTTGTACAATAATCTCTGAGAAGATTGTTACCCTCAGTAGGGTTGGTTGATAGGTTCTTTTTGGGATTCTAGAACCAGTGTGGAAGGTTAGCAAGAGAATTAGACCCAGTAGTATGTCCTTAGAACTGGTAAAACCTTACTTGAGATAATGGTGATTTGGAAAGTACTGGGAGCTAGAAAGATTATTGATCATAACCCTCTAGAATAATTCATGGAACAGCATAGCCCGATGATGGAAACTAGTGGTTGAATATGATAGCAATACCAGGAACGATATTATAGACTAGAGGAGATGAAATTTTAGTCTCTCACCTGGAAGATGATGATCTGATACCAGAAATTCTAGTTTGTGCTTGGGTGATACCATTATTATAATTGTACTATGTGATCCGGAGCAATAAATGACGGAAAGAAGAAATATGAGGAATAAAATTTTAGGAAAAACTTTGAGGAGAAGAGAAATTATACATTAGACAAGGAAGAATTTTTCTCTTGGTAGATTAGTGTTGTAAACAGAATGGAAGAATTTATTTTGAGGTTAAGTCTAGAATATGACATCATCCTAGCATGAGTTGGTTGAGCCAATACCACGCGACGCTAGATTGTCGACGTGGTTGCACTATATTTAGACCACCAGATTACCCTGAGTTTGAGTTTCTCCAGGGAGCCCAGGAGCATGGGGCCCATCTACCTTAGCGACACACATTGCAAAGGGTGAACCAGTGTACCCCCGTATTATATTGAGTTTGAGGATGTGTTTATAAAGAATCTTCTAGGCCTGCCACCTGATAGAGAGATAGAGTTTGCTATAGAGTTGACTCCAAGAGCCGAGCCAGTTATTTTTTTTGTCTCTAGACTAGCACCGATAGAGTTGGTTGAGTTGAAGGTCCATAGTAGAGGATCTTTTAGACAAGGGTTTCAGTCGGGCTAGTATTTCTCTATGGAGAGTACCCATCTTATTGTACCGAAGAAGGACGGGACGGTACGTTGCGTATCGATTACAGGGCGTTAAATGCTGTAACGATAAAGAACAAGTACCCTTGCCACACATCGATTATTTATTTAAATCAGCTAAGTGGCGCATATATATTCTCGAATATCAATCTCGGATCAGGCTATCATCAGATCAAGGTACGGAGAAAGGACGTTCCGAAGACGGCTTTCCGGACGAGAGTTTCTAGTCATGTCGTTTGGTTTAACCAACGAGCCAGCAGTATTTATGAGCCTGATGAATAATAGTTTCCACCAGTACTTAGATAAGTTCGTGGTGGTGTTCATCGACGATGTCTTGGTATAATCCAAGAGCTAGGAGGAGCACGAGAGACATCTCAGGATTGTGTTGAAGACGCTGAGGCAGAAGAGGTTGTATGCCAAGCTCAGCAAATATGAGTTCTATTTGGATAGGGTACCCTTCCTAGGATACATAATCACCGAAGATGGACTATTAGTTGACCCGGAGAAGATAGCTGCAGATGAGACATGGCCAACCCCTACATCAGTTACAGAAATTAGGAGTTTTCTCGGACTTGCCGGCTATTATCGGAGATTCGTAGAAAAAATTTTGAGGATTGCTGCAACTATGACGCGGCTGACGCGTAAAGGCGAGGAGTTTATCTAGACCGAAGAGTGTCAGATGGCTTTCGATGAATTGAAGAAGCGTTTGACATCAGCACCAATTTTAACACTTCCTTCAGGATCAGAAGGATTTGTAGTGTACAATGATCCGTCTGGGAGCGGATTAGGATGTGTATTGATACAACACGGCAAAGTGATAGCCTACGCATCGAGATAGCTGAGAGTTCATGAGAAAAACTATCCGATGCATGATCTAGAGCTAGCTGCAGTGATAATTGCACTAAAGCTATGGCGACACTACCTTTATGGAGAGCGTGTTAAGATTTATACAGATCACAGAAAGTCTGAAGTATGTCTACACGCAGAAGAAGCTCAACATAAGACAGAGGAGCTGGCTAAAGTTGATGACAGATTATGATATCGATATTGCAGTACCACCCTGACAAGGCAAATATAGTAGCAGATGCCTTAAGAAGGAAGCCCATGGCATACTTTTTGATGACTCAACACCAATTGTTAGAGGATCTTCAGGAGCTCAGGATTGAGATTGTATTGCCAGGCATGGATGGACAGATGGCCAGTCTCTTGGTTCAGTCTATATTGATTGAGAGGATCAAGGCAGCCCTGCCTACAGATGCGAGATTTTGACGACTGCGAGAGAGGACAGAGGCCGGCATGCAGACGGGACACAAGATTCATGAAGACATAATATTAAGGTATGAAGATCGCCTATACGTTCCGAGTGGCGAGCTACGCCAAGAGTTGATGACCGAGGCTCATAGCTCTATTTATTCTATTCATCCAGGGGGTACGAAGATGTATCGAGATTTGAGACAACATTACTGGTGGTATGGGATGAAGAGAGAGATTTTAAGATTCGTGGCGAGATGTTTGGTCTGTCAGCAAGTCAAGGCTGAACATCAGAGGACTGCAGGACTATTGCAGCCACTTTCCATTCCCGAGTGGAAGTGGAAACATATTACCTTAGACTTTGTCACAGGATTCCTGCGGAGCCCTAGCGGAAAGGATGTGGTTTGGGTTGTCGTAGATAGACTCATTAAGTCTGTACAATTCTTGCCCTCCAGAGTTGGGCAGTCCACAGGGATATTAGCTGACATGTATATGAGGCAGATAGTACGACTACATGGGGTGCATGTTAGCTTTGTATCGGATCATGATTCTAGATTCACGTCATATTTTTGGCGGAGTATGCAGAAGAGTCTAGGAACTCGTCTCAAGTTCTGCACTGCATATCATCCACAGACTGATGGCCAGTCAGAGCGCATGACACAGATACTAGAGGATATGTTGAGAGCGTACATGATCGACTTTGGAGGATCTTGGGAGGACCATCTACACTTGGTGGAATTCTTCTACAATAACAGCTACTAGGCTAGCATACAGATGGCACCTTATAAGGCACTGTACGACAGGAGGTGTAGGTCACCGGTATGTTAGAGTGACGTGGGAAAGCGTCAGATACTTGGTCCAGAGTTGGTGACACAGACAGTGGAGAAAGTCAAGCAGATTCAGAGCTACCTGCGTGCATCACAGGACAGACAGAAGCATTGGGCAGATGCGTACTGCAGACCTTTGGAGTTCAAGAAAGGTGACCATGTATTTTTGAAGATATCGCCTACTCGTGGTACCATCAGATTCGGAGGCAGAGACAAGCTGACTCTGAGGTACATCGGACCTTTTGACATCTTGGAATGAGTTGGCGAAGTGGCTTATCGTCTTGTATTGCCTCCATCATTAGAAGGAGTGCATGACGTATTTCATATATCGTAGTTGAGGAGATACGTGGCAGACCCTAGCCACGTGTTTGACCATTCAGAGATTACAGTTGGGCCCAGTTTATCTTACGTAGAGCAGCCAGTGGAGATACTCGATCACAGTGAGAAGACTTTGAGAGGTCAGACTATTCGACTGGTCAGAGTTGCATGGAAGCATCATTCGCTAGGCGAACCTACCTGGGAGCACGAGGATTCTATTCGACAGCGTTCTGTATTTATCTGAGGACCAAGGTATGAATTTATGTACCGCATTTGATTTCTAGTTTGTTTTTAAATTCGCGTAGCTATTATTGTGCTTTACTTTTAATTTCTGGGACAAAATTTTTCTAAGTTGGGAAGGATGTAAACCCCCCCCCCCCTCATTTATTTCTGTTGATAGTCTGGTTATGGGTTAGAAAATTTTGGTTTAGCATCAGATGTTTGAGGTTTAGAATTAAGGATGCAGAAGTCTGATCTTTAATTAAACCCTTGGCATGCCCTACCATTATTGCAATATTCGAAGCCCAACATCAGCCCATAATTTCCAACAAGTTATTGCATTCTAGACTTGACATGCCAACTTAGATGTTAGACTTTTACGTCACTCAAAATCATAATCCCTTGTGCTCTAATTTAATAGCACAACTTTCCGTATATAAATTCTATTTATTTAATCATGTGTCGTGTACCTGTGTCGTTGTCATTAATTTTGAGACACCAACTCAACCCGTTGAGACGGACCAATTAAAGGGTCCAAGACTGACACCAAGCCTACACCGTTCATGACCTTTGTGTCACTCCCAATTGAGATCCCATGTGCCCCCATTTAATTTAAGAGCACATGATAATTTATTCTAATTAAATTGGGGATACCAACTTTGACTAATCCAATTTTTAATCCCAACTTAACCCAATGCCACATAAATTAAGCCCATGCAAAACACACAACACCCCCTCACACTACAAAATATCAAACACCAATTCTCCCACAAATTTTGCATTATTTTATGTGTTTGTGCAAATACCCAAAATTAAGGGGCTTATTTACAAATATTGTAATATGTGTCGAAACCTCATTGGTCAAGACCAAATGAAGAAGCCCCCTCTCCCTTGACCGGTCCAACCTCACCACTCTCTCTCCTTTGGATGAGCAATTTCCTCCATATGAAATCTGAGCCATCCATTTGAAAATGGGGACTCATCCTCACCACACACACCCATCACACCTCCCTATAAAATATCACTATTACCCCTTCACATCTCCCTATGCTGGCCCTAATCCCTAAACCTTAGGAAACCCCCCATCTTCTCTCTCCTCCCTCTTTCTCCATACAAAACTGAAACCTCTCATCCCCTTTTCTTTTTTCTTCTTCTTCTTTATTCCTTCTTCTTCTTCCCTACTTCAACTCCGCGAGGATCTACAACACCCCTCGACCGACCGACCTCCGCCCTGACTCCGCCCATCCGGCCACTGCTGCCGTTTCTTCATCCGTTGTCGGCTACTCCGGCCAAGCAGCCACCTCCCAATCGTCGACCGCGGCTACTTCAACCGTGACCACCGTCGTCTGCCATTACCAGCACCTCGAGCTCCAGTCTCCGGCCAACCTTCCTGCAGTCTCCGGCTACCTCGGCGAGCCACTGCCGAACTACACCACCTCCACCTCCAGTCTTCCCCACGGCCACCCCCCGAGCCCGCTGACGACCGCTGTTACTTCACTTCCCACCTCGACTTCTACAGCAGCTCCCCCGTACCACCACTCCACCCCTCGGCCAACATTCTACCACCCTTACATCACCACTAGCACCACCCCACGACCACCCTCCACCACCAACACCACCACTTCACTCCGGCCAGTAACCCCCCACGCCGTCGAGGTAAACCCCTCCCCCTCTACCTATGTGCATTTTAGTATTTTTATTGTTATTTAGTTAAGTTAGCTTTAGGGGTGTAGTGTGCATGTGAAAATTTTAGGGTTGATTAACATGTCATAAAATACATTGATGGGAAAATGTTAAGCTGAATATTTATGGTTTAAATATGAATTGATTGAGGACAGAGAACATATACGCGTGATGGTCGGAATTGTGCTAGATTTGGAGGTTGGGTCTTGTTTAAGCGCTAAACGAGACGGTTAGGGTGTAATCCTATTTATTAAACGCGTATTGATTATTGTTGATTGAGCTATTTTAAACTAATGCTAAAAAATAATATGATATTAAAATATGGATGAACATTGGGAGCAGGTGATTGATTGTGAAATAGGTATAATATCGAATCATGAGTCAGTGATTGAGGACTGAGAAATATTAGTTATTTATTTGATATTGAGACACGTCAATGTACATGTTAACATCTGTGAACACTGAGGTAAAACTGAGGATTTGGATCATGTTTGAAACTACTAAATATAGTGATGAAGATAGTAAGATTAAGGTTTGGTTTGATGATATTGTACGGACGATAAAAATTGATTAGATGTAACGTACTCCGAGTCAACCTTGGTCAACCCTCTAGCGTCGTGTCCCTGTGAGTTGTAGCTGAGTTTGAATATATGTTTAGACGTGTGTCACATCTTTTTAGCCACGTGATAGTCTATTGATTGAGTTTGTATCTCGTCTCTAGGTACTACGGGACCTGCGGACTTGGGCATTGTACCGGATCCCCATCATCAACTGCCGGACGCAGGCAAGTGTACCTTGCCACCCTGTATTTCAGTCACCAGATATTTATTGATTTATTATATGCATTGTGCGCATGTTTGGTTAGAATCATTACTTCGTATCCGGATCACAACCGGGTGCAGACGTTCATCAGTAACGTCTCGTAACGAGTGATAGATGTTCGCAACACCTTGATGTACGTACCTGTGTATATCATAACCCTAGGACACGTCCATACACTGTTATTGTGCCAGATTTCCTGTATCCTGATACTGACATCATGACCGGGGACAGGGACGACCTTAGGGTCGCATCTTTTGATAGTTATTTATGTGTGACGAGACTGTTAGATAGAAGTTCAGGTTCAACGCACAATCGTTGACCGCTTGGGATGGGGAAGACAGTTACTAGACATTTGGGCTCATCTGCACGCACTTATATATGTATATGTACTATTTCTGTAGTGATCTTGTATCTAGAGTAGTTGTATCACCCGTGTGACTTTTTGCCCGAAGCTGCGGTACGTCCCGTTTATTTTTGTGTTTGGAGCTACGGTTTTATTTTGGACAGCCCATGTGTCGAACATTGTCTTCAAACTGTGTCTCACTTAGGTGGTTATGCTAAATTACACCGTCGTTGCACTTATACTTTTTGTTAAACTTGGCATGTTATATTTTTGTACCTTGCTACATCCCTATGAGGACCTGGTCCCCTGCCAGTTTTGCAGCATAGACGATTACAGAGCATTTGGAGTTGCTGATGGAGTTGCTTGTCTTGCAAGCATTAGTACCAGGTACTCAGATCATTTCTACCGGCATTATGGTTACTTTATATTGTTTATTCATCTGCTATTGTAGCCTAGTTTTTATAGACTCATATTTTTCTCGAGTCTATTCGATTTTGTGTGTTATTGGGCGGCCGACTTTAGCACATGCAGCTCTTTCTTGTATATTACTGTTCATTGTGGATTGAGACATAGATGTTTACATTTACGGAATTTTTAGATAGTACCCTTTATTACAGCTTATACGTATTCGAGTCAGACCAGAGTCTGGTCGAATGCGTAGCTGGCATGTCGCGTATTCCTGGTCCTACGTATTTTGGGACTGGGGCATTACACATTTGGGCATGTCACCCGGGTATATATAGTCATCCTTAGGCGCGTATATGTTTTGGGCCGCATGGATGCTAGAGGGTGCCACGTGTATCTTCTTAACATGGTGTAGCTGTAATCGTGAGCAGGCCAAGCTGCCACGTGGGCGCTTGTTGAAATATTTTGTTGCTGAAGATCTGGGAGGTTCTTGTCCTTTGTGTGCGTGACTTGGTCAATTTTGACACGTGGCTCGCGCTTTGTTGGAGAGAGCTACTTCCATTGTAACGGAAAGACTTGGTCTTCATGGAGTCTGAAACACGTGGCCAGAGACGCATGGGACACATGCAATCTGGGACGCATGGGGCCAAAGACCTATGGGATGCATTGAGTCTGGGATGCATGGGGCCAGAGTGTAATCCCCCTGATTTTCAAGAATTTTTAAAATTTGGATTTTTCCCAATTTTTTGGAATTTACTGTAAATTTTCTGTAATTAAATACAGGTGCTTGAATTATTAAATGATTTTTAAATGTTAATAAATAATATTATAATAATATGAAAATAATATTTTATGGTGTAAAATTAAAAACTGGACTTAGGGAAATTTTCCGGGAATTTATTGGACCCCGGAATCAATTTTAGAGCCCTAAGAAAACTAATTAATTAAATAAACCATAGTGAACCGGGTTTATTCTTAAACCAAAACATATTTCTGAACCGAACCGGACTGGCCGGTCTGTCCGAACCGGCCCAACCCTCTTAACGGGTCAGATCCGGGTCAGACCCGACCCGCTAAGCACCCGATCCGACCCGCCAAGACTTCTCCTCTTCCTCGACCGTTCCGGCGCCTGTTCTCCTCCCCTCCGCCGTGTAACGGCGCCGCTTGGCCTCCCTTCAACCGCCGACCACCTTCCTTCCTCTTCCCTCGTAACCGCCGACGGCTGTCCGCCTCTCCCTCTCCCTCGGCTGTTATATAAGCCCTGGCCGCCTCCCCCTCTTCTTCCCCCTCCGGCGTCTTCTCCGGCAGTCTGATCTCCGCCCTCAACCCGCAGCTCCGCCGACGACGACCGCCCGGCCCTCCTCCTCCGTCAGCCACCTTCCCTCCTCCCCTCCTCCTCTTCTCCACCGCAGCCGAGCAGCAGCGAGGAGCAGCGACAGCAGCTCCGGCCGCTCCCCGCGCCGCCTCCAGCGCCGCCGCGTGCCCCGCTGCCCCGGCCCCCTCCGCCTCAGTAGCTCCGCCGAGCCGCTCGCCTCCACCGTGCTCAGCCGACTCCGGCGAAAACCAGTGATCAGAGACTCGGTCGGACACAGAACAGGACTCGACACAGAGGATTCGACACAGGAACCCTAACCCTAGTTTCTGTGGCGCGTGTCGGACACGAGTCGGACACGAAGGAGACGTTATTTTCAAGCCCAGTTCAGGTACTTGTAATTTCCTGCTCGTAGCTCGGATTTCGATTCCGTAAATTGTATCGCGTAGCCTGTATGACCCTCTCGGTGTCCGGACAAACCGCTCGGGGCATCGTGTCCTGTGGTGATCGCACACCGCGATCCAAAAACAGGAAAACCAATACCCTATTTTGCCCCGGAACTGAGTACGCCCCGCCAAACGGGATGACTTGGTCGCGTGCGGTCTTCACAGATACGTGCGTGTCGTTGATACGGACGTGCGGGATTTCGCAGAAGCGAATTCGGATGTGCGTGCACACCGGAATCAGTGCGTATCCGCGGACACCGCCCCGTATCCGACCTTTCTGAATCTCGCTGTAACTTAGTGTACACACGTCGGATCGAGACAAAACTTGCGCCATCGGACTCGTAGCAATACGCTGGTCCTGTGAGACAAGTTTGGTTTGATTCTGAGAACGTTGACAAAATTATGTGTCGTAGGCCGCACAGGCTCCACCCGACGGGCGATTTTGAGAACGGCTCATCGGAATCCAATTCTGGAAGTTCTATTGGGTTCATATCATCGTTCCTGACTTGTTAACACTAAGTTGGACTATTTTTGAGACCTTTGACCCTGACACATTTTTTGGTGCAAAGCGGCCCACATCTGGACCCCGCCTTGACCCGAAAATAACGTTTTTGCCCTAGTCTCCAAATTGGACTCAAGGACAGACATTTCTAGCTGATTAATATTTTTTGGACCTGATGGTGATGTCTATTTCAGCAACCGGAGTACTTTCTGCAATCCCAGCTGAAGTCAGAGCTAAATTTGAAACAGAACCCAGGCAAGTATACCTTGCCAAATCCTGCAGTTTGCTACTTATCTCCTGGTTTACTTTTCACTGTCGTGCAAGATATTTGTACAATATTTGCATGATTTTCAGTTGTTACTTCCTTGTCATATATAGTTCTTGGGGCTTGTTGATTTATTCCTGTTGCTCTAGTTTTATTTCCTCGTTTTGCGTGCATGTACATTAATTGCTTTTTTCTTGGATCACTACTTGTTCCATAGACATATTGTGATGGTATATGTTTACTCTACATTCCTGGAGTTGACTTGACTGATTTCTTAGTTTCTAGATGGTTGTTATTGGACATTGACTACACTTGAGCAATCTCGATTGTGAGTACCCATTGTACTGCAATAGATAATTGTTCATTTGACTACCTCCTTCGTGAGCTCCCGTTGGGCTACAAAAGAGCCATACTATAGACTGTGAGTCCCCGTTGGACTACTTTCTATAGGATCGTGATCTCCCATTGAGATGCGGTTACCCTGATTGCTTGTAGTCATGTTTGATAGCATCACTGGCATGCCACAGTCTTAGATATAGTGATTTCTCATGTCTTATTTGCTTGTGTTTACTTTCTTCTCTATCTTGCATGCCATTTATTGTATTTGGCTCGTATTCTTTTGTATCTTGCTATGTCCCCTGAGGACCTGGTTTTGTTCTCCAGATTTAGCAGACGAGGAGTACCGCAGCTTACGGACCAGCACCAGATGAGAGTTTGATTGCAGTTGATGGCCCTGCTTCTTAGTTACTGTCTAGCATGTTTTAGTTATCTTTTTCTTGTCTTTATTCTCTTGTTTGTCGGTAGTGGATTTGTCTCCACCCGACTTAGTATTATTTCTTGCTGGATATTCGTCAGTAACTTTACTTTCAGCATTTAATTCAGTTTTGTTTTAGTTCATAATATTCTATGGATGAGATTAGTAAACCCTGACTATTATAATACAGCTTAAGTACACTCCGATGGATCCATTAAATTGGGTTTGTCCATCGGTGTGTGCTGTTGGCCATTGCCACGTGTCCAGTCCCCGATATTTTGGGACTGGGGCGTGACATGGTTTTTGTGGTGGCCCATGCAAGTCTACGACTAAATTGTTCGGTTTCAATTTAGGGACCGAACAGGCCTGCAATAAAGATAGGAAAGTTTTAGGATCTCATCCACTTGCTTGAAACGTTCTTGATATCTATATCGGATTCGAATCAATTTCTTGAATTGCATCCTGCCTTGATTCCTGAACGCCTCTCATTATTTATTTTGGTTGCAGAGTTATGGATTCACGAGCAAACGACGAGGCTCCTGCAATATCACCACAAGATGTTGTGGTAACCAATGAAGATGAAGCGACACCAGTTGATGAAGGACGATCAGCTCAACAAGCAATTCATCATACCACGAGAATCCAGCAAGATAACATTCCACCATCGACGCAATTGCCCGTAATTCCACCAGGGCAGGCCATGGACGGGCAGCAGATGTTTCAAATGATCTATGCAATAATGCAAGCTCAACAAGAGGCTTGGAGTCGCAGCTTAGTAACAGTACTAGAGCAGGCACGACGGCCAACAACGGGTTCTATCGCCGATTTTCGCCAGCTGAAGCCCCGTACCTTCTCAGGAAAAGAGGAGCCCACAGAAGTTTATGAGTGGCTCACCAACACACAACATCAATTAGAAGCAGCTGAACTTCCAAGGGAACGTTGGATGACTGCCGTCAGAATGCAGTTGACGGACAATGCTCATCACTGGTGGCTATCTGAAGAGACCCGGCTTGGACCAGACCGAGTCACTTGGGAAGAGTTCTCTAGACTCTTTCTGGAGATATACATTCCAGCCATTGCTCGATCAGAACTTCGGGACAAGTTCAATCGCCTCACTCAAGACAATCTGACAGTGGAAGAGTACAATGCGGAGTTCATTCGTCTGAGTCGTTTTGCCCCTACTTTGATTCAGACAAAAGAAGAAAAGGCTGAGAAGTTCTTCGACGGACTAAACATTGAGCTACAGAAACTGATTGGATCCGTTGCGCCTACATCTTATCCGGACGTCCTTGCTGCAGCACGACGCATGGAGCGCGTCATCAGGAGAGAGACCAATCTGAAGAGGTCATCCACATCAGCACCAGCCGGAACACCACAGGAAGAAGTTGCAAAAAGATTCCATATTCACCAGCCACCAGAAGCATCTCCACAGACAATACCTGTCTGTCCATATTGTCACAAGCGAGGCCATATTGAGGACCAGTGCAGACGCAAAAAGAGATTATGTTTAGCTTGCGGATCCAGTCAGCATATATTAAGGGAATGCCCAGAGCATCGAGAAGGAGCACCAAAAGTTAACCAATAAGCGTTACCAGTACCGAGGCCAATCTATCCAGCGTTGGGAGCACCATAAAAGGAAGTTCAAGAAGTCCTACCACCAGCTTCAGGAGGGTATCAGCCGAGGCCACATTTGATACCACAGGCACTGCTCTTCCAGCAGGCTCAGCAGCAGCAGAGGAATCGACGGCAAGGACGCAGATGAGCCCTAACGATGACCTTGGAGAACGCGCAAAATTGTGGAGTAGCTAATGCGCGTAAGTTCTTGTAGTTTTCTGTTTCTAGATCGTGCCTATTGGTTCGTGACCCTAGCCTTACCCTGATAATCTTAACTTGTTAATAATAGATAACCTAGTGATCACCTAGTAATTTTGTTGTTAAATTAATATGCTTTAAAAGAATAACCTGTTTTTCTAAAAACTGTAATTTTCTAGATTTTCCACAATTGGAAAATTGCATAACTTCTATTACTTAGGGAAATGATTTTTCCCTATGTGTTTAAACCCTGAACATTGATTTTCTTTATTGTATTGTGATTCGAATAAATTTGGTAACCGTGTCATCTCTGTTGACCGGCTATTCTTTGATTGCGAGAACGCAATCCTCTTAAGGGGGGTAGATTGTAATCCCCCTGATTTTCAAGAATTTTTAAAATTTGGATTTTTTCCAATTTTTTGGAATTTACTGTGAATTTCTATAATTAAATACAGGTGCTTGAATTATTAAATAAATTTTAAATGTTAATAAATAATATTATAATATTATGAAAATAATATTTTATGGTGTAAATTAAAAACTGGACTTAGGGAAATTTTTCGGAAATTTATTGGACCCCGGAATCAATTTTAGAGCCCTAAATAAACTAATTAATTAAATAAACCATAGTGAACAGGGTTTATTCTTAAACCAAACCATATTTCTGAATCGAACCGGACCGGCCGGTCTGCCCGAACTGGCCCAACCCACTTAACGGGTCGGATCCGGGTCAGACCCGACCCGCTAAGCACCCGATCCGACCCGCCAAGACTTCTCTTCTTCCCCGACCGTTCCGGCGCATGTTCTTCTCCCCTCCGTCGTGTAACGGTGCCGCTTGGCCTCCCTTCAACCGCCGACCGCCTTCCTTCCTCCTCCCTCGTAACCGCCGACGGCTGTCCGCCTCTCCCTCTCCCTCGGCTGCTATATAAGCCCTGGCCGCTTCCCCCTCTTTTTTCCCCTCCGGCGTCTTCTCCGGCAGTCTGATCTCCGCCCTCAACCCGCAGCTCCGCCGCCGACGACCGCCCGGCCCTCCTCCTCCGTCAGCCACCTTTCCTCCTCCCCTCCGCCGTGTAACGGCGCCGCTTGGCCTCCCTTCAACCGCCGACTGCCTTCCTTCCTCCTCCCTCGTAACCGCCGACGGCTGTCCGCCTCTCCCTCTCCCTCGGCTGCTATATAAGCCCTGGCCGCCTCCCTCTCTTCTTTCCCCTCCGGCGTCTTTTCCGGCAGTCTGATCTCCGCCCTCAACCCGCAGCTCCGCCGCCGACGACCGCCCGGCCCTCCTCCTCCGTCAGCCACCTTTCCTCCTCCCCTCCTCCTCTTCTCCACTGCAGCCGAGCAGCAGCGGCAGCAGCTCCAGCGTCGCCGCGTGCCCCGCTGCCCCGGCCCCCTCCGCCTCAGTAGCTCCGCCGAGCCGCTCGCCTCCACCGTGCTCAGCCGACTCCGGCGACAACCAGTGATCAGAGACTCGGCCGGACACAAAACAGGACTCGACACAGAGGATTCGACATAGGAACCCTAACCCTAGTTTCTGTGGCGCGTGTCGGACACGAGTCGGACACGAAGGAGACGCTATTTTCAAGCCCAGTTCAGGTACTTATAATTTCCTGCTCGTAGCTCGGATTTCAATTCCGTAAATTGTATCGCGTATCATGTATGACCCTCTCGGTGCCCGGATAAACCGCTCGGGACATCGCGTCCTGTGGTGATCGCACACCGCGATCCAAAAATAGGAAAACCAACGCCCTATTTTGCCCCGGAACTGAGTACGCCCCGCCAAACGGGACGACTTGGTCGCGTGCGGTCTTCATAGATACGTGCGTGTCGTAGATACGGACGTGCGGGATTTTGCAGAAGCGGATTCGGATGTGCGTGCACACCGGAATAAGTGCGTATCCGCGGACACCGCCCCATATCCGACCTTTCTAAATCTCGCTGTAACTTAGTGTACACGTCGGATCGAGACAAAACTTTTGCCATCGGACTCGTAGCAATACGCTGGTCCTGTGAGCCAAGTTTGGTTCGATTCTAAGAACGTTGACAAAATCGTGTGTCGTGGGCCCCACAGGCTCCACCCGACGGGCGATTTTGAGAACGGCTCATCGGAATCCAATTCTGGAAGTTTTCTTGGGTTCGTATCATCGTTCCTGACTTGTTGACACTAAATTGGACTATTTTTGAGACCTTTGACCCTAACGCGTTTTTCGGTGCAAAGCGGCCCACATCTGGACCCCGCCTTGACCCGAAAATGACGTTTTTGCCCTTGTCTCCAAATTGGACTCAAGGACAGGCGTTTCTAGATGATTAATATTTTTTGGACCTGATGGTGATGTCTATTTCAGCAACCGGAGTACTGCCTGCAATCCCAGCTGAAGTCAGAGCTAAATTGGAAACAGAACCCAGGCAAGTATACCTTGCCAAATCCTGCAGTATACTTATCTCCTGGTTTACTTTTCACTGTCGTGCAAGATATTTGTACAATGTTTGCATGATTTTCAGTTGTTACTTCCTTGTCATATATAGTTCTTGGGGCTTGTTGATTTATTCCTGTTGCTCTAGTTTTATTTCCTCGTTTTGCGTGCATGTACATTAATTGATTTTTCCTTGGATCACTACTTGTTCCATAGACATATTGTGATGGTATATGTTTACTCTACATTCCTGGAGTTGACTTGACTGATTTCTTAGTTTCTAGATGGTTGTTATTGGACATTGACTACACTTGAGCAATCTCGATTGTGAGTACCCATTGTACTGCAATAGAGAATTGTTCATTTGACTACCTCCTTCGTGAGCTCCCGTTAGGCTGCGAAAGAGCCATACTATAGACTGTGAGTCCCCGTTGGACTGCTTTCTATAGGATCGTGATCTCCCATTGAGATGCGGTTACCCCGATTGCTTGTAGTCATGTTTGATAGCATCACTGGCATGCCACAGTCTTAGATATAGTGATTTCTCATGTCTTATTTGCTTGTGTTTACTTTCTTCTCTATCTTGCATGTCATTTATTGTATTTGGCTCGTATTCTTTTGTATCTTGCTATGTCCCCTGAGGACCTGGTTTTGTTCTCCAGATTTAGCAGACGAGGAGTACCGCAGCTTACGGACCAGCACCAGATGAGAGTTTGATTGCAGTTGATGGCCCTGCTTCTTAGTTACTGTCTAGCATATTTTAGTTATCTTTTTCTTGTCTTTATTCTCTTGTTTGTCGGTAGTGAATTTGTCTTCACCCGACTTAGTATTATTTCTTGCTGGATATTCGTCAGTAACTTTACTTTCAGCATTTAATTCAGTTTTGTTTTAGTTCATGATATTCTATGGATGAGATTAGTAAACCCTGATTATTATAATACAGCTTAAGTACACTCCGATGGATCCATTAAATTGGGTTTGTCCATCGGTGTGTGCTGCTGGCCATTGCCACGTGTCCAGTCCTCGATATTTTGGGACTGGGGCGTGACACAGAGATGTATGGAACGCATGGGATCTGGGATGCATGGGGCCAGAGGCGCATAGAGTATAGGACTCATGGGGCCAGAGACGCATGGACCGCACGGAGTCTGGGACACATGTGGCCAGAGATGCATGGATCGCAAGAAGTTTGGGATGTATGGGGGTCCTTGTTTATGTTGTACACGTGGCGCTACACATCCGTCGAAAGTGAAGTTCTGTGTTGACGTAGGACTTCTATCGGTTAGTATTTTTACGTTTTTTGAGGCATTCAGAAAATCTCCTTTGTCATGATTTGGTGTTAGAGATGATCCATTGTCGGGATGCCACGTCAGGTATATTTGTGGCCATAACTACTTCAGCCGAATGTGATGCATGGATGTCGCCTTATTGGTCCGCAGGGTGACTCTGCGGCATGATTTCTTCTGAGCTTTCTTTTGGGGGTGCATTATTATTGGACGCATGGATCCATATTTTCCATGATTCTACACCGTTTAGCTATTATTCACAAGATAGAACATATGTGTGCTAATTTTTTTGGAAAGGAGGAATTCATGCATGTAGGGTTGAAGTCACTATACTTAGGAAAACAGCCTCCTACAAACTGTTCTGTAGATTCCTCTCTGTCAAATCTACCTAGACGGATTGGATCAGGGGGAGGTACTCCCTAAGGGAGATTTCTGGTCTGCCAAGAACAATAACAACCTCTCGGTGACGGTTAAAATGCTCCTGGGGTTGAGGATCTTGGTTAAACCTAGAATTACTAGGGTTATTTGTTCTGAAAATCAGACTAGTTTGTGGCATGATCCTTGGATCAACCATACCAGCCTGAATGATAGAGAGAAATGTCACGTATACGAGATAAGGGGATCTACTGAACAGGTTAATTGTCTGATCCAGGAGGGAGAATGGAACTTACAAGGTCGGTTGATAGAGGCCGCTCATGCGGTTGATATTCGAGAGGTAGAAATAGACATGTTGGGCACGAAGGATTACTAGATGTGGGAGGAAATGGATAAAGGCACTTTCTGCTTTCGAAAGGCCTTCAACCAAATCAGGAGCAGGAATCCGGACGTGGACTGGACAGAACTGGTTTGGACTAAAGGATAAGCGGTTAAGAACTCCCTATGTCTATATAAGATGATCCGTAATCAACTACTCACTAGAGACCGTATGAGCAGGTTTGGTGTGGACTGTCCGGATAAGAAATGCTGCTTATGTGGGTATATGGATGAGATTAGGGACAACATTTTCTTTTGCTGCGACTTTGTTTGAGAGATCTGGAATAAACTTTGCAGATGCTCTGGACTTCCGGCTACGCAGAATAGGGACCTACTGTCAGTCTTGAACGAGATCAGAACTCAAAAAGACAAAGGACCAAGAGCTTATATGCGACTACGGATGATTTTAGGTACGGTGGTGTGGCATGTGTGGAGGAAACGAAACCAACATATCTTTGAGGGACTGGCTACCGGTATTATTATTGTACAAAGACAAATACAAGCTGATATAGATATCCTAGACCCAAGATGAATTCATTTTGTGTCTTAGTTGGGATGATAGTGTTGTAATATCTTGTTTTGATTTTCAATAATATTTATTCGGAGAGAAAAAACAATCAATACTAACTTATCATGTGTTTAATTTTTTTTTCCTGTGCATAAAACCTAGAAAGTAGGGACGAAAGAAAACAAGGATATATATAGAAATCAAAACTTACAGCCTTTCACGGAGGTCAGGAGTATCCTTGGGTGTACCGAGGGAATTAACAATGTGTTTGAAGGTGCAAACTGCGGTGTTGATCCTGAAGACTCCTGAAGCAACACCCTGTGATGGATCCCCGCTACAACTGGCCGGCTCCTGATCCTGGAAGCTCATTTGAAACCCAAGTAGAAACCCTAACCCTAACCCTAGTCCTAACCCTAACCCCAGGAGTTGGACTTGAAAGAATTGGTTCTTAAGTTTTCTACGAGTTTTTGAATTGGCTGGGAGAAAGAAGGAGCCAATTTGGAAGATATAATCAACTGTTACCATTGACTTATAATATAACTAAAATAGTTGTTCACATCAATGCATAGAATATAAAGAGTTGAAACCTTTTGTGGAGTGTCGGATAATAATAACTACTTAATTATTTTTGACCGTGTTAAATTTATAACAATGTCTTGATCCAATTGAATATTGTGAATCAAATAACGCCATAAGCTCCGAAGGAAGTCACAAAGCAATTTAATGATCAAAGAATCTTGATTATGGATCATAATTATCCTTGCATGAACCCATTAGCCACCACAATGCTAACCAATTTCAGACAATTGGCCAGCAGAAAATAGAAGAGAACCTACAAATGATGCAAGGGATATATACACTATTATATATTACATCACTCATAACATTTGGATGAACACAAACTCCAGCAAACTAAGATTACCATGGGTTCAGACTTGTGAGATCAAAGAGAAATAATTGATCCATAAAACTGATCGGATACTATTGTTGGTGCTTTTCACTTTGATTTGGGAGTTTTAGTCCCACATTGGAAAACCACCAATGTGTATATCTCAATATATAGCTTTGCATAGTATTGATATATGCACATGGGGTGGTGGTCCATGTGGGTTGACTTTCCTAGAGAGTTTAAGTGTGAACCCCTTTATGACAATCTTAATTTTGTCACCACCTTTGGAAAGTTTTTCTTAGGAGCTAAGTCCCGCAACTCGGACTAAGGGAGCAAAGTGGCGCTTTGTTGGCGCACTTTGCACTTAGCACGTCAGTATCGTCGCATGGTGCTATGTGGCCTGGGACTATGCGGCCTGATGTGGAGGGGACATGATCTGTTGTTGGCGGCGGCGTACGGTGCGTGGTTTTCTGTGCAACATTGATGCTTTCGGCGTTGTCTGCTCTCAGCGGCTACTTTCGACGTTTGGCGGCGGAGGCGGCGTATGAGCCTTGGTATCTGGTCGGACAACGCATATGCGGCACGTACTTTCTCGTTTCGCATATGTGCTAATTTTCTCTCTATATATAGAGGGGCTCCTCTTTCTTTTAGGTGGTGAAAAAATTTGATTTTTCCAGAAAATTCGAGGGCATTATGCGGCAACATTGATCACCCTTCCATAGAGTATTTTTTGAGTGATCCGAAGGAGACCAAGAGCGTTCCAGAAGTTCTCGTGTTAACTTGTTAGATTCTGGGGACAGTTCGTCGTATAGCGCGAATCTTGCCTTGAGCACCGGTGATTTTGATCAGCCTAGCAGGAGTTTCATGCTTTTTATTTGTTCTTCTGTTGTCCGTTCTTTCTCGTTGTAGCGTCTACGAATGTAAAAAGAAGAACGTTTTATATTTCTTACTGTGTTTGCTTTTTTTTCTTCTTTGTCAGTTTGTAACCTGTTAGTGGTTTAGTGTTATTTTGGAGTTGTATAACACTGTAGAGGCGCTCTCGAGTGAGTCACAGTGCACCAACTTTTGTAGAGACGAACTCTTGTGTGAGTCTATACTTTCTGGACCTCCTCTAATTTTTATGACTGCGCAGGTTGAGTCACATGGTGTGGACACTAATTGGTGGGTGGATACTGGTGCATTTTGCCATGTGTGCTCTAAGAAGGAGCTGTTCGTCAAGTACGTGCCTACCTTTGAGAAAGTCTCGATGGTGTCTCAAGTTGCAGTACTGGGATCGGGACGGTAGTGCTGAAGCTGACTTCTGGAAAGTCACTTACACTGGAGAATGTGAAGCACATACCAATAATCGCCAAGAATCTGATTTCTGGGAGTCTGCTGTGCAAGGCGTGCCTGAGGATGGATATCAATACCGGTCAGATTGTGATGTCCTACAAGGGAACATACTTCGGAAAAGCTTTCTGTACCGAAGGGATGTTTAAACTGTAGCTTGTAACTCCTTCTGTTTATATCTATACAGTCTCTACTTCTGGTTATTCTCTTGAGTTATGGCATAATATACTAGGACATGTGTATTGTAAACGCATTAACAAGATGTCTAGTCTAGGCATTATCTCCAAATATGGGGGTAAGGAGGTAGAGAAATGTGAAGTTTGTGCGTTGACGAAGATCGTCAGAAAGCCTTTAAAAGGGTGAACCGAAGCACAGATCTTCTGGAGTTGGTACACTCAGATATCTATGACTTCAAGCAATTCTCCACAAAGGCCGAAATAAAAATATTTTATCACTTTCATTGACGATTTCTCAAAGTACACATTGGTATATCTTCTCAAGTCGAAAGACAAATAGTTTAAAAAGTTCAAGGACTTCAAGGCTGAAGCAGAACGTCAAACCGATCAACAACTAAAAAAACTCAGAAACGATCGAGGCGGAGAATATCGTTCCTTGGAATTCACATCATTCTACAAAGAACATAAAATTGTCAACGAAACAACTGCTCCGTATTCTCTCCAATCTAATGGTATAGGAGAAAGGAAAAAAAATATGACGTTGACAGAGATGATGAACTCTATGTTGCTGATAGCAGGACTTCCAAAGTGCTTCTGGGGAGAAGCAGCGCTTACGACTACGTTTATTCTGAATAGAGTACCGTTCGCGATATCTAACATTACTCCTCATGAACTTTGGTTCAAGGTCAAACCTAACTTGAATGTCATTCGAGTGTGGGGGTGTCTGCGTATATGAAGCTTTCAAATCTCAAGATTCAGAAGCTGGGAACGAGAACTACGAAGACCATATTTCTGGGTTATGCTGATAAGAGTGATGATCGGAGTTTCCTTGATATCAAATCTAATCATATCATAGAATCTTGCGACGCAAAGTTCTTTGAAGACAAGTTTGCTAGGCACAAGAATGTTGTTCAGAGCTGTCCGTGTAATAAGTCTGTGTGTAGAAGTCTGCGTGAAAGTCTGTGCGTAAAAGTTTTGCGCTAAAATCTGCGCAAAAATATCTCCTGCGTAAAGTCTAACATTCGTTGCAGCGTAAAGTTGTACGAGTAACTCATGAGTTTGTCAGTCAAATTTGGTGAATTCTGACATCTGACAAAAGTAATTGTACAACGATCAAGTGGTCGGTTGTGATGATAATTTTGCACGGGGACCCAGGTTGTCGTTTAGTGACTTTATTGGATACAAGTCATACGCTTGAGATGAGACAAAATCAAATATCCTGTCAAAAGTTGTTCCTTTTTGCACAGGGCTCGAGGCGTATCTCTGCGCAGGATTTGGTCGTGTCTGGGGAAAGCTAAGGCTGTAACAAATACTCTTAAATCCTATCCTTATATTTTTCGCCTAATCAGGTTACTCTACGCTGGTTATCTAATAGTCAGGAATCATCAGGTTTACGCAGGGCAGTTACCTACGTGGCTGGCATGATGCGTCATACGCAGGATAAGGAAGACTAAGGGCGGCGTAAAGGGGACAAGCTTCTACATAAATTAGTTTTTTTACGCCAATCAGGAAAGTCATTTGGCTTTTACGCCAACTAGGCAGTCGTTTGGTTTCTACTCCACCAAGAGTCAATTGGCTTTTACGCCAACAAGGGTAAAAAGTTTCTGGCGTAACACTGGGTTTATCTAAACATAGGATGAGGTTTTAATCCTAGTATTCAACTTTAAATTTCTATTGGTTCCTCAAGGCTAGGGTTAACACTATGGTACATTCTCTAATTAATCCTAGTAGGGTTTATACTACTCTCAAGTCATACATAAATACGTCAAGGGATAATGATAAGTTAATCTGTAGGTAGTGATGCTAGGGTTTTCTTAGGTAGTATGGAAGACTAGGGTTCATTAGGTAATAAGGAAGACTAGGGTTCATTAGGTAATCTGAACTTAATGATACGTCCATGCCCTAGTTGTGTTCTTAATAGGAATACTACTCTTAATTATCCTTCTATCAACAGGGATTCCTATATTTTAGCAGGGGCTATACTTAAGGAATTATCAGGGAAGCACATGAATCAAGCAGGATGCAATTATGTAAGTATGACAGACTGGAAGGAAGATAAGTCATAGTCAAATATGGATGAGATTCTATATTCTAATCCTAGGTGCAGGCTTGCTCGGTACAGTAACGTAACCGAGACAATATGCTCTGACCTGCATGGGCCACCACTAAAAACATTGTCACGCCCCAGTCCCAAAATACGTAGGACTAGGTCACGTAACCATGCCAGCTGGCCCGTATATATGGCAACTCCAAATACATGGAAACCATATATACGTGCGTACGCTGTATAATGAACAATAATTCATAAGTGGTAAAACTAATCACAAGTCACAGGGTAATATCTAAATCTCATCCACAGAATCAAATATGAATAAACAACAACCATGTAACTAGATATCAATGATAAGTATCTAAAGAATGACAGTCTGATGAAAACAAATCTACTGCCGAAATAGAATATAAAAATGAACCAGATACACACCATATAAGATCAACATCTGACAATCACGAGGTTCGAAGAGAAGACCTCCTCGGGATATACGTAACATGTCCGGATCTGTGCTCCTGCGAATACTCAAGAACATATACACCTGGCAGGGGACCAGGTCCTCAGAGGGACATAGCAAGATACAGAAATATGACATGCCATAATGTAAATACTGAATCAGTAACTAGGGTGTGCTAACCATCTAAGTGAATGCAATTTAAAGACCTGATAGTACGCATGGGAATGTGTAGGCTTGACATATGCTGACATAATTCACCAATCGTCATGACTGGCTAGTATATGTGTCATATGCCCCCGGACACACGGGTAGCTCTGCAATCGACCATCTCCGAGGAGCATGGTACGAAGGATAAAAGACTCATTGAGGGGGTGTCCCATACGCCTACTAGTAACTTTCCCGCCCAATATAGATGTACAAGTCATGAAAATGACGTGGACACCTCCTACTATGATGCAAGTCTCAATAAAATAATTAACTAAGCTAAATACCGCTACACGTGTTGCTCATACTGATGGCCAGTCGCGCATGAGACACGCATTCCTACATGTACTCACTCTGTGACGTGTAATGATACATGTCAAGGCCTGAGAAGTTATATCAATAACTTCACAATTTTAGGTGGGTCTACTAGACACTAGGTCAAACACAAGTCCTAACGTCAACTTCTTCGTTGACTGCACCCGAGTTTTCTCGGACGCGCACATTTATATAATATTAAATAAATAAACATGTAGCTAACCATAACTGAATTTAAACAGTATAACAAGGCAAGGAATACTTGCCTGGCGGAAGAGCTGCAAATATAATGTCCAGATGTCAAATACCAAGTGTCAGAAACTATGGCCTCAGAATGAAAGTCTCCGGATGCTGAAATAAACATCACTAACAGTCTCAAAAAATATCAAATAGCTAGAAACGCCTGTCCTTAAGTCCAATTTGGACACAGGGGTAAAAATGACAGTTTTTGGTCAAAGTGGGGTCCACATGTGGGCCGCTTTGCACCGAAAAATGTGTCAGGGTCAAAGATCTCCAAATTCGCCAAACTTAGTGTCAACAAGTCCAGAACGTCGATACGAACCCAACGGAATGTCCAGAACTGGATTCTGATATGCCGATCATAAAATCGCCCGTCAAGTAGAGCCTGTGGGGCCCACGATACGCGATTTTGTCAACGTTCTCAGAATCAAACCAAACTTGGCTCACAGGACCAGCGTATTGCTACGAGTCCGATGGCGCAACTTTTGTCTCGATCCGACATGTGTACACAAAGTTACAGCGTGTTCCAGAACTGACGGATACGGGGCCGTGTCGGCGGATACGCGTTGATTCCGGTGCGCACGCACATCCAAATCAACTTCTTCGAACTCCTACACGTCCGTATCAACGTCGCGCATATTTTGGTAAAGACCGCGTGCGACCAAGTTGTCCCGTTTGGCGGGGCGTACCCAGTTCCGGGGTGAATCGGGTCGTTGTTTTTTCTGTTTTTGGATCGTGGTTCGCGATCGCCACAGGACGCGATGCTCCGAGCGGGTTGCACGGGCACCGATAGGATTACACAGTCTACGCGACACAACTGACGGAATCGAAAACAGAGCTACGAGGTGAGAGAAAAATATACCTGAACAGGGCTCCGTGGAATGAATTTCTTCGTATCCTCGTGTCGAGTTGACACTGTTCCGTGTCCTGGACGTGTCCGGGATCTGCGTCCAGAGACTCGCCGGACTCGGGCGGCTGACCGAGGGGTGCTGGCATGGCTGGGGAAGCGGAGAGGCTCGCTGGTCGAGGTAGTACGGGGTCGACGAGGGGGCAGAGCCGCTCCTGCGGCCCACGGGGACGCACAGGCGGGGAGGAGGAGGAGATCGTGAAGGAGAAGAGGAGGAGGAGGTCTGAGGGGGCAGCGGGGAGGCGGAGGTCGGGTGGCCGGCGAGGGTGGCTCACCGCGGTGGCTCGGGCGGAGGCCGGAGGCGGCTGGAACGGGGTGAGGGAGCCGGAGGAGAAGAAGAGGAGGAAGGGGGAGTCGGCCAGCGGGGGGAAAGGGCGACTCGCCGAGGGGGGGCGGCTCGCCGCGCGGAGGGGGAGCTCCGGCGGGCGGGGCTCGGCTCCGGCGCGGGAGCCGCCGGCGGGGGGGGTCTGCGGGCTGGGGGGGAATAGATTTAGGATTTTTTTTTCTTTTCTTTTCTTTTCTTTTTCTTTTATTTTCTTTTTATAAAAAATTATATTATTTAAATAAGAAAATATCTATAGATATTTTTGGAATATTTTTGAGATATTTTCGGGATATTTCCGGGATCTTTTCGGGTGAGTCCTGCGTCCAAATAGACGGTGCAGGTTCACCGGCCAATGAGGGGGTGACACCCTGCACTGCAATTTGCAGGAAAGTCCTTGTAATTTCATAAATTGCGTAAAAATCCTATTTTGGGAAATTGCACAATTACAAAATCGTTTGGAAAAAACGCCCGATTCCTGAAAATTCTAAAATGCACAGAACTGAGGAAAATTGCTAGGTGAGGGCCCTGGGGGGATGGGGGTGAGTCTGGGCAGGGACTGGCCCTTGTTTCTGGGTGATACGGGTCACTGTATTTAACTAATTAATAAATACTGCGCACGGTATTCTCTAATTATTTAGAGGCAGGTAGGGCCATAATTTTTCTACGGTGTCAATACACTAAATGTAGTATACTCAGTGTAGAAAATTAACGTATTTTTGTCTGGGCAAAACAGGTGCATGTTGGGTCTCAATCTCTATTGGAACAGGGATGGGTACAGGTCTAGGAATTAAAATAGGAATTAAATACTGACAGTTGTAACGCTATTTGTGCGTCTCATACGAGACTCAAAACTGAGGATCTGGGAGTTGCACAAAGTGCAAGATGGTAGACTGGCATGTCTAGGAGAGGTATGTGAACTTCGTTCGTGGATAATAGTCAAGGTAAAGCTCCAAATAATTAGGTGATGGACAGGTGCACAAGTCAATAGGATATGTAAGCAAAATAATTTAAAATATTGCAACAAATCCTAAATTATGAAAAATACTCCTAAAATACGGGAATCTGGTCGAGGGGGTTTACAATGTAGAAGCTGATCATCTTACCTATGATGAGTAAATTAAGACCAGAGACGTTATTTTCTGGAAAGAGACTGTGCATGACGAGTTTGACTCTATAACTTCTAATAATACTTGGAAGTTAGTCGATCTGCCTGAAGGAGCTAAATCCATCGGATGGAATTTGATCTTTAAGAAGAAGATGAAAGCAGACAGAACTGTTGACAAGTTCAAGGCCAGACTAGTGGTCAAGAAATTTTTTCAGATACAGGGGGTTGACTACTTCGACACCTATGCTCCCGTTGCACAGATGACTACTATCAGGATGTTGATTGCTCTAGGTGCTATTCACAGAATAGTGATTCATTAGATGGATGTCAAGCCAGCATTTTTTAATGGTGAACTGAGAGAACATTTACATATAGTAGCCAGAAGAGTTTGTCGTCAAAGGTCTTAAAGATAAAGTATGCAAACTGGTAAAATCTCTGTATGGCCTGAAGTAAGCTCCCAAATTATGACACGAGAAGTTTGACAAAGTTATCAGATCAAATAGCTACATGGTTAGCAAAATGATAAGTGTGTACACAAAGTTTGCTGGTGATAGAGGTGTCATCGTTTGTCTATATGTGGACGATATGCTAATCCTAGGTACAGATGAAGAATGTGTCACTAGAACAAAGATGTTCCTCTCGTCTAAATTTAGTATGAAGGACATGGGAGATGCAGATGTCATCCTTGGGATTAAGATAATCCGGAAGGAAGCTGGGCTTGCTCTATCACAAGCTCACTACGTGGAAAAGATGCTCACACCCTATGGATATCAAGATCTTTCAGGGATCGATACTCCATATAGGTGTGACAAAAAACTGAAGCCTAATCCAGGAAAAAGTGTCAGACATTTGGAGTACTCTAGTGTCATCGGGAGTTTGATGTATGCTATGAATACCACTAGACCTAAAATTGCTTTTGTCGTGGGGATATTGAGTATATTCACGAGTAATCCAAGTGTTGAACACTGGAAAGCTGTGAAGAGGGTTATGAGATATCTCAAGAAGACTCAGAAGTTTGCACTATACTAAAGTGGAGATCCAGCAGTGCTAGAAGGCTTCAGTGATGCTAGCTGGTTCTTAGAAGAAGAGAGAGAGAGAGATCTACAGAAGGATATATTTTCTCAATTGGTGGAGCTGTTATATCATGAAAGTCGAAGAAGTAGACTATGCTCTCACGCTCATCAATGGAGTTTGAGTTCTATGCACTTGCAGCTGCATCAGATGAAGCAGAATAGCTTCGGGAGCTCATGTATGATCTTCCAATGGTTAGTGCATAGATTCTGGCTGTACCGATATACTACGACAACCAAGCAGCTGTAGCAGTAGCATCTAACAATCTCTTTAATGGTAAGAAGAGGACTGTGCGGCTTTTGGCACAGAACACTGAATAATCTCATCAAGACTGGTGTCATTGCAGTGGTGGATGTTCGGAGTCAGGAGAACCTGGCGGATCTATTCACTAAGATCTCAAGCACCAGCTAGTCGAAGACACAACAGGTAAAATGGGCTTGAAGGACCTCTGATATTATTTCTTTGTAATCCAACCATTAAATTTTATGCTATTAGTTCAAAGATAAATCTACTAGGCATCTAGCTTTTGGTTCAAGGGAGGACCACTGACTAAAAAATATCAGGTACATTGGGTAGTCCTTATGGACAATATGGGATACGTACCCGGAGCCACTGTAGTCTACTATTTTGTTCTATAGAACAATTTTTGTGTAAGGATGGCTTCGATGCCTTAATGAGTTCTCGACAAGAGTGAATATCTGACATACGTTACAGGAAGCACGTGTAGTTCAAGGGACTTGTATCCCATACTACAGTAGCATGACACAACGATGAGGTAAAAGATGTAAAGCCTTGGCCATGAGCCATGTCACAGCGGCAGTAGCACCGCAAATAGGCATATAGCCTAATGTTGAAAAGATAGAGAGTTGTAGCACAACACTACTAAGAGGCCAGTAAAATCATGCTATAGAGGGTGACACCATATGAGGTAGTTATCCTCGGCTGTGAACTATGTCACCACGACGTAGCATAGCACGAAAGCGTAAGGCTTCATACTGGGATGTAGTACAGCACTACTAAAAGGCTGGTGACCTCATGCTATAGTGGGTGACAACACAAGAGGTAGTTAACCTCAGCTGCGAGCCATGTCACAGCGGCGTAGCACCGCACAAAAGTGTAATGCTTCATGCTGGAAAATATTAAACTCTCTTAAAAGGAACTCACCTAAGTGTATGGACAAAGATATAGGCCTTCTCTTGAGGGTAAACTTGTAGACACCCAAGATACATACACCGAAACCAGGTCAGCATAGGGCCTTTAATGTGCGACCGGAGGCACAGTTGATGTTATTGTGCGAGTGGGAAGAACAGCAGCTATGGTTTAGAATTCAAGGCATAGTTCATTCTTGTATCATACAGTTGTTCGATCCATGCGGAAAGATTCAAGTCGTGGGCGACATCTATCCTAATGCATGATGGGCAGTCACTATGAGTACTGCTAGACCATATATTATGAAATATATAGGGGATTGTTGGTGCTTTTATAAACACCCAAATTTTTAGAATTTTAATTATTAAAATTATAAATTTTTGAGATTTTGGGAGATTTTTCTGTAATTTTTAGCTAATTATAATAAATATTCTTTATGGATTTATATATTTGTGTACTAAATTAATTATTTAAAATAGTGCAATAATTATATTTTTGGGTTTATAATTAATAATAAAATATTGTGTAATTGTTTTAAAATTTATTGGGGTCCAAAACTATTTTTAATGACCATATATATAAAAATCAACCCAAACCAACCCAAACCAAACCAATTTGAACCAAACTGAACCTAAACCAACCCAAACTAAACCGAACCCGACCTAGACTCGAACCCACTACCTAATAACCCGACCCGGACCCAAAACCCTTCAACTACAGTAACTTCCCTTTCCCTTCCCGCAGCCCGTGAGACCCATCCCCTCCTCTTCCATAATTGCCGACCGGTCCTCTTCAGCTCCCTGTAACCGCCCCACCCTCCACCCTATATAATCCCCAGCCTAGACGAACCACACCACCATCATCTCCTCTACCACCCCGACCAACCACAGCCTCCGACGATCGTCGGACAGCCGTTGCACGCCGCCGCAAAGTAGCCGCCTGAATTCCCAAGCAATAGCAGTAGCAAGGTACCCTACTTCCCATCCTTGTATCGACCTGTACAGTAATCCAAATATCGATCTATCAAATCCTATACAAAGACCACATGACCCTCTTAAACTCTGCATATTTAGTTCAGTGTATCGTGTCCTATGTCGGTCGTAATTCGGGACGCAAAACAGAAAAAAATGACCCAATTTTGTAGTTCAGAAACTGTCCCAAACACCCATGTTCATGGCTGTTTTTCTTCCAGCCTAGTTAATATTTTTAAATTCTACTTAAAAAGTAATTTAGATAACATAACCAAAATTGAATCTCTTTAATTATTTTATTTTAATTCGTTGTATGCAGTATTTTATTCACGGTTAAAATTGACCAAAAACTTGATTTTTTAAACCCAATTTTTCTCGAAATAGGGTACATTTCGCTAAATGAGACCACTTCATTGTGTGAGAATTGTACCAAAAGGTGCGTATCAACAACGCGAATGTGTGATATTTTGCGAAAATTGATTTGGATGTGCGTGCACACCGAAATCAACGTGTATCCGTCGAAAAGTCCCGTATCGACATGTTCTGACACTCGTCATAATTTTGTGTGTGCTTGTCATTTCGCAATAAAACTTTCGCAATAAAACTTGTGCTATAGGATTCATAGCGTTACGCTTGTCCTGTGACACAAGTTTGGTTCGATTCTGAGAACGTTGACGAAATACCGTTTCATGGGCTCCACGATTCCATTTGACGGGCGATTTCGTGACCGGCTCATCGAAATCCAGTTCTAGACATTCCATTGGGTTTATTCTATCGTTCTGGACTCGTAGAAACTAAGTTTGATAAATTTGGAAAACTTTATCTTTCGTATATTTTTTGGTGCGAAGTGGGCCACATGTAGACCCCGCTTTGACCAGAAACTGTCAATTCTGCCCCTGTGTCCAAATTGGACTTATGGGTAGTCAATCCTAGCTATTTCTGTCACGACCCAGTCCCAAAATATGTAGGACTAGGACACGTAAGCATGCCAGCCGTATGGATATGGCAACTCCAATATATGGAAACCAAACCCATACGTACGCTGTAATATGAATATCAAATCCACAAGTGGTATAAACATATGTCACAAGTCATAGTGTATGATCTAAATCTCATCCACGAAAATCAAATACAAATAATTAACCAGTATCTATGAAACTAGATCTCAATAAGAAGTATCTAAGAATGATAGTTGGGTGGAAACAAATCCACTACCAACTCGAATATGAGAGCAAATACAATATAAGTACAATACAACAAACACAATATAAGAATACCAGCTATCAATCACGGGCTTGAAGAGAAGACATCCTCAAGACATAAGTAATCATCCGAATCTGCGCTTCTACGAATACTTAAGAATAGATACACCTGGAAGGGCCAGGTCCTCAGAGGGACATAACAAGATACATAAAAGTATGCCAATAAAGTACTGAATTAAATATCCAATGGTCGCCTAACCGTCTAAGTGAATGCAGTTAAGAACAACTTTTCCCACAAGTGAGCTATCTGGCTGAAAACTAGGATTTGGCATGGTTCTCTTATGGAGATCCAGGGGCCTAAAAGGCACGTCGTCTTTTGAACGCCGGTGGCCCGCCTGATAGTACATAATATATAAGGTTCATCACCACCCGTATCTCCAGCGGAGAATCCGGGCGCACAAAAAAAAGTACAAAGGAGCTCAAATGCGGTACTTATTGTTCTCCCCACCCCATGCTCTAAGCATGTCACATCCATGACACGATAACACCTCTAATAACTGCCAAGTCTACTAGCATGCAAAGTTTCTAACAGCAGTTATTCCTAACGTACGGCCCATACGTACAAGAGGACAGACCTGTCATGCAGTCCGTAATCTATATGAGACTCACACCCGTGTAACAACTGTGTCACGGCCAATGAACCTAACGATGCTACATGATAATGGGGTAGTCTCATAAATAAGATCAATGCAAATACATAAATAAAAATATATCGCGACGACACCGTCGCGCGCATTTTATATAACAGTTAAAATATATGAACTAAAGACAGAAAATAAAGATACATGTAACATATGGAATATGAATAACAGTACAATGGCAAGGTATACTTGCCTGGCAAGAAAGCTGCGATGTACCAATAACCTGCTCCAGAAGTCGCGCAGAATAAATCCAATATCCTATGTACACATAATATAATGCAATAAGATCATTAGTCATTACACTAGCACATATACAACCACATTTACACTGGACTCAGGGGGTACACTAGGGGTAACACTAGTCATCTAACACGGTCAATTACGCATTGAAGTACGCGGGTGTCGCATCTTCAAGTACTGTACACAATCAGTCAGTCAACTGACAGGTGTCTACGCCAGTACATTAATGTACGCAAGGCGGACAATTCACAAGTGCTTAGGGTCAACATGGTCAAGGTAACTACGGGATAGTCCACGGTGTCCTAGGGTCGTACAGTCTAAATATATATAGTCTTCATTATCAATTAGCATTTACTTACATATATATTCATATTTATATAATAATATAACCAGCAATTTATTTACATAACTATTGGAATACATATATATATATTAAATATGTACATAAATATATATACCAATTAATAATATGCTAATGATTAACTAAATATACATCTACTAGATATATGTATATATACAGATTGAATAATGTTCGCGTACGCGTACGTGTACGAACGCGAGTTGGGTTTACCAACTCAAGGTCTGCTTATCTGCTAACTGTGGTACAGAAATACTAATATCCTATTGGCGCACACACGAACATACATAAAAGGAGAAGACAGACAGGTTCATACCTCGGAGTACATGCACGGGTACGACGGTGAGGTTGACGACGATGATGAGATGTCGATGATGATGATGGAATGAGGGTGAGATGACGACAACGATGATGATGATAGGGTGATGATGATGGTAATATTGATGGAAATGACGACGAAGAGATGACGACGATGCGATAATGATGATGATGACAATAAATACGATGCTTGCTGATACGATGATGATTAAGGGTGAGATGATGACGATGGTGACGACTATAACAACAATGTTGGTGAGGACGACAGTGATGAGGATGATAAATGAATGGTGAGGTGACGATGAGGTGATGATGATGATGGGATGATGGTTTAATGGTGAAGATGATGTTGATACAGAGATGACGAAGAAGTGATGCTGATGATGATGACGAGGACGATGGTGTTTGACGAGGACGACGACGAGGATGGAGATGTGAACGATGGTGTGATTATGATGATGCTAATGATGATGATGGTGATTGTGGTTATGGAGATGGTGATTCCGGCATGCTGACCGGAGCCCGGCCAGGGGGAGCTGTTCCGGCCAGAGGGCGGAGGACAGAAAAGAGGAGGCTGACAGGGAATGGTGGGCAGTAGTGGTCGAGCTGTGCGGAGGATCATGGCGGGTCGAGGGGATTCCGGCGGAAGGAAGGAGTCTGAGGGGGTGATGGTGGTTTTGGTGATGCTGCTCCGGCTCTGGCGGAGGAGTCGGGCCGAGTTGAGGTGAGGAAGGTGCAGGAGGACGATCGGGAGGAGGAGGAGAAGAAGCTGGCGGCTCGTCGACAGAAGTGGTGGTTGTGGTTGTCGGCGTCGATGCTGCTCGGTCGACGTTCAGGCGAGGGGGAGATGATCGGGACGGGGATGGAAATGGTAGTGGTGGTGTTGGTTCGTGCTGGTGGTGTTCTACGACGGTCTTGGGGAGGCTCGGTTTCTTCAGTCGAGGGACAGGCGGGGAGTCGACCGGCGTTCGGGGTCAGCAGTCGGATCGAGTGGTTGTCCACCGGCAGAGGCCGGAGTAGGGAAGAGGAGGAGGAAGCGGTTCAGGGGAACAGGGTTGGCTCCGGTCGTTGAGGGTCGATCCAGGCGGGGAGGAGAAGACGTGGGGGAGTGGATCTCCGATCTGGCGAGGGAGATGGCCGACTCCGGCGATCGAACGGGAACAGGGATAAAAATTCGGCTGGGGAAGTAGCTTCTAGGTTAGGGATGAGATTTGGGTTTTCCAAATGGATAATAAAAAGAGAAAGGTTGTATTTTTATATGTGGGGTTTAGGGTTTTGTTGACCTAGGAAACTTGACTTGGTCAATACTCTCCTTGGGATGGGCTTTGGGCTCACATGGGAATGTTGTGAGGGCTAGAAATCACATTAATTAAATACAAGGCTAGAATTTAAATGGGGGACGATGTGCGCGCGTTGCACATCCCAAAAAATTACGAAAAAATCCACGTGAAGGGAAAATTGGGTTTCTTCACGTATTGTCCAATGGTGGAGATATCTTAACGCATTTTTGCATAAAATTCCCCCAACAATTGGAAGAATTGCACAAAGGCAAAAATTAGATTTAATTAATCAAAATACCGCGCACGGTGTTCTGAAATTAATTAGGAGTACATGGGATTAAAATTAGGCGGGACACAAGTGTCAGGAGCGTAGAGGGTACAGTGTAGAATTTTAATAAAATTTGGTTTGCACAAAACGGTCAAGATTGTGTCTCCAATTTCGATTGGGACGCACAAGGGTACAAAATTAGAATTTATTTCAAATTAAGAAATAATGTCCGTGACGTATATTGTGCGGCTAAAATATAGCACCAGAGAGCAATATTATAAGTTGTACAAGGGTCAGAATAGTAGGCGGGCATGTCTAGGATGAGGTTGTGAAGTTCGTAGATAGGCAATGGCTAGTGAGGTACTCCAATTATCGAAGCAACGGTAAGGTACGCTACACGATATAAATTATTGTATAATTAAATAAATGCCGTGTTCTAATTCTAATTGGTTCAATCTAGCCCTAGTTTCACTATCTAAGCAAAACAGGCCTAATTTTGGGTGAGGGGGTTTACAATTTCATATATATTGAGAGCGATAGTAATGTTTGTTTCAGCATCCGGAGGCGTACCTGGAGATTCCACTTATCTCGGAGCAACTGACGGAGCTCATAACACAGGCAAGTGTACCTTGCCAACTTGCATAAGATCATGTGCTATTATTTGCTTATATTCTTTCTATATACTTCTGTGTTGTACCTGTTCAACCTAGGACCGTGAGACGTTTTTTAACGTCCGAATAAGATTCTGGTGTCGACGTCATACGCGGAGTCGTGTAATATCACTTAGATAGTTGATACCACGATCCTATATATTTTTGTGCTTGCTTTACTAAGTACTTCATACCATAGGACACTTGACACTATTCATGTGATAGAATCTTTTCTGAGTTATTCGTGGTGATTTTGTATAGGCTTACAGGATTCGTAACATAAGACTTGCATATACATATATATCATTATGACTCATTGTACTAGCTAGAGGTCATGATCTTGCGTGCTATGGACATGAGACGTGAGGTTACATTGGGTGGAGAGAAACACACAGGCTACAGGCTGATTATATATATATATATACTTATGGTACTGAAGAGTGCCTTAGTCTATGTACCAGAGCTTTAGCACATATATTTGGCCCTTCGTGATATTACTGCTACCGGCTCCCTGACACAGAGCTTGTAGTGGTTTCAGCATGAGTACTAGTAATGCTCTCAAATTCTATTTCACATAGCTGGTTACATAGCTTGTCCTGAGGATCTATTTTTATTTATTGTATTTTATTTGGCTTGAGTCATTCTTGTACCTTGCTATGTCCCTTGAGGACCTGGATCCGGATTATGTTCCCAGGTACAGCAGAGGAGGAATACCCTGAGATATATGGGACAGGAGCTGACGCTGGAGCAGTACTGGCACCAGAGGTCGAGGTTGTGCCAGAGGATTTCTTCTGAGTATTCTGTTACATACTCAGTTATTTCTGCTTCCAGTTATTTTATATCTTGACTCTTGGATTTATGTATTAACTTATTTTATCGGGTTGTTCCCCGAGATACTATTTATTTGGACTTGTTGATAGACTATATTTTTTTTTATCTATTATCTTGATTAGTCTATCATATTTAGTTATGCTTCTTTCTATGGATGAGATTAGAATTATTCTGTGATAGATGATGTATACTGCAATTATAATTATTACATCTTAAGTACACTCTAACGGGTCCATTAAATTGGATTTGCCCATTGGAGTTGTGTTGCTAGCCATTGCCACGTGGCTAGTCCCTCGATATTTTGGGACTGGGGTGTGACATGGTTTTTGTGGTGGCCCATGCAGATCTATGACTATGTTGCTTCAGTTTCAACTAAGGAATTGAGCAAGCCTGCAATTAGTATAGGATAAATTATAGGATCTCATCCACTTGTTGATCTGTTCTTGACCTCTATATCGACTTTAAAATAATTTCTTGACTTGCATCCTGCCATGATTCCTCTGTGCACCTCTTATAGTTTACTTTAGATGTAGAGTAATAGATCCACGAGCTAGCGACGAGACTCCCGTGGGTACACTACAAGGTGCTATAGTCACTTAAGACGATGGAGTGACATCATTGGGTAGAGATCCCTCTACTCAATAAAGCAATCAAGTAGATCAGCATGCCTCGAGGTTCCGACGAGACGATATTCCACCACCGCCGTAATTTACTCCACCGGTGCCAGTTTTTCCACCAGGACAACCTATGGACGGACAACAGATGTTCAAAATGTTCTACACAATGATTCAAGCCCAACAGCAGGTTCATCAAGAGGCTCAGTGTCACGAGGCAGAGAACCTGAGAAACAGTATAGTGACCGCAGTGGAGCAGGTGAACCCACCAGCTAGGCGGCCATCGACGGGATTTATCACTAATTTTTGCCAGCTGAAGCCCCGTACCTTTTCAGGCAAGATGGAGCCCACTGAAGTTCATGAGTGGCTCACAACCACTCAACACCAATTAGAAGCAGCTGAGCTTCCAAGGGTGCGTTGGATGACTGCCATCAGAATGCAGTTGACGGGCAATGCACATCACTAGTGGATATCTGAGGAGAGACGACTTGGACCAGACCGAGTCACTTGGGAGGAGTTCTCTAGACTCTTTCGGGAGATGTACATTCCATCTATTACTCGATCGGAACTTCAGGACAAGGTCAATCGCCTCACTCAAGACAATATGACAGTGGAAGAGTACAATGCAGAGTTTATCCATTTGAGCCGCTTTGCACTTACACTAATTTTGACAGAAGAAGAGAAGACTGAGAAATTGTTTGACGGACTAAACTTTGAGCTACAGAGACAGATTGGCTCTATCGTACCTACTTCTTATACGGACGTCCTTGCTGCAGCCCGACGCATGGAACGCATCATCAGAAGGGAGTCCAGCCAGAAGCGGCCACATGCACTAGCACCAGACCGAGCCCAGCAGGGAGGAGCTGCAAAGAAACTACAGATAAATCCATCACAGAGAGCATTTACACCACTAGCACTAGTCCTTCCTACTTGTTACTACTGTGGCAAGGTAGGCCATATTAAGAAGAAATGCAGACGCAAATGGGGATTATGTTTAGCTTGCGGATCCAGCCAGCATTCAGCCAGGGATTGCCCTGAGCGTTGAGAAGGAGCACCGATAGTTAACCGACAAGCTTTACCAACACTGGAAGGATATCAGCCGAGGCCACCCTTGACACCACAGGCAGCACTCTTCCAGCAGGCCCAGCAATAGCAGAGGGCACCACCACAGGGACGTGGACAGGCTTTTGCAATAACAGTGGAGGAGGCACAGACTCGAGGAGTAGCGAATATGAGTAAGATTTAGTTTTATCATAGCGAATATTCCTAGTATTACTTTAGCATATGCCTGTTAGTTCCATTCCCTAGCCTATACCTAGTATTATGCTAGCAGAAACTTGTTAGTCTAGATTAATAATATGTCAGTGGTACCCAAGGTTTCAAAAGTTATAGTTGATCTTTGTTCTAACCAGGCTCCTTTACTCTTGAGTTACTCATCTCTCATTGCCTAGGGAAAAGTTTTTATTTATTTTCTACGTGTTTTGCTTGAATAAAACTCTCACCCTTCCTCTCAATTTTTACTTGTTCATGATCTTTTATCCTTTGTGTCATGCTTCAACAAACATGTCTTGCAACCGCGTCATCTCTTCTGGAGCAAACCTTTTCTTGACCGGTTACGTTTTATTTTCTTAATTGCAAGGATGCAATTCTTTTAAGGTGGGTCGATTATAAATACCCAAATTTTTAGAATTTAATTTATTGAAATTATAAATTTTTGAGATTTTCGGAGATTTTTTGTAATTTTTAGCTAATTATAATAAATATTCTTCATAGATTTATATTTTTGTGTATTAAATTAATTATTTAAAATAGTGCAAAAATTATATTTTTGGGTATATAATTAATAATAGAATAATGTATAATTTTTTTGAAATTTATTGGGGTCCAAAACTATTTTTAAAGACCATATATATATAAACCAACCCAACCCAACCCAATCCAAACTGAACAAAATCGAACCTAAACCAACCCAAACTAAATCGAACCCGACCTAGACCTGAACCCACTACCCAATAACTTGACCCGAATCCGAAATCCTTCAGCTACAGTAACTTCCCTTTCCCTCCCCGCAGCCCGCGCGACTCCTCCCTTCCTTTTCCAAAACCATCGACCAGTCCACTTCAGCTCCCTGTAACCGCCCCTCTCTCCACCCTATATAATCCCTAGCCTAATCGAACCTCACCACCATCATCTCCTCTACCACCCCAACAAACCACAGCCTCCGACGATCGCCGGACCGCTGCCACATGCCGCCGCAAGTAGCCGCCTGAATTCCCGAGAAACAACAGTAGCAAAGTACCCCACTTCCTACCCTTGTATCTACCTGCACAGTAATCCAAATATTAATCTGTCAAATCCTATACGAAGACCATATGACCCTCTTGAACTCTGTATAATTCGTTCAGAGTATCGTGTCCTGTGTCGGTCGTAATTCGCGACGCAAAACAGTAAAAAATGACCCAATTTTGTAGTTCAAAAACTGTCCCAAACACCCATGTTCATGGCTATTTTTTCCCAACCTAGTTAATATTTTTTAATTTTACTTGAACAGTAATTTAGACAACATAACCAAGATTTAATCTCTTTAATTAGTTTATTTTAATTTGTTGTATGCAGTATTTTATTCGCGGTTGAAATTGACCAAAAATTTGGTTTTATAAACCCAAATTTTCCTGAATTGGGTGCGTTCACTAAACGAGGCGACTTCATCATGTGCGAATTACACTAAAAGGTGTGTATCAACAATGCAGATGTGTGAGATTTTGCGAAAGTTGATTTGGATGTGCGTACACACCAGAATCAACGCGTATCCGTCGAAAAGCCCCATATCGGCATGTTCTGACACTCGTCATAATTTCGTGTGTGCTTGTCATTTTGCAACAAAACTTGCATCATCAGATTCATAGAGTTACGTTAGTCCCGTGACCCAAGTTTGGTTCAATTCTGAGAACGTTGACGAAACACCGTTTCGTGGGCCCTACGGCTCTATTTGACGGGCGATTTCGTGACCGGCTTATCGTAATCTAGTTCTAGACATTCCATTGGGTTTGGGCTATCATTTTAGACTCGTAGACACTAAGTTTGACGAATTTGGAAAACTTTTCTCTGGCTCATTTTTTGGTGTGAAGTGGGGCCATAAGTGGACCCCGCTTTGACCAGAAACTGTCAATTCTGTCCCTGTGTCCAAATTGGACTTATAGGTAGTCAATCCTAGATATTTCATATATTCTGAGAGCGATAGTAATATTTATTTCAGCATCTGGAGACGTATCTGGAGATTCTACTTATCTCGGAGCAACTGACGGAGCTCAGAACACAGGCAAGTGTACCTTGTCAACTTGCAGAAGATCATGTGCTATTATTTGCTTATATTCTTTCCATATACTTCTGTGTTGTACCTGTTCAACCTAGAATCGTGAGACATTGCTTAACGTCAGAACAAGATTTAGGTGTCAACATCGTACGCGGAGTCGTGTAACATCACTTAGATAGTTGATACCACGATCCTATATATTTTCGTGCTTGCTTTACCAAGTACTTCATACCATAGGACACTTGACACTATTCATGTAACAGAATCTTTTCTAAGTTATTCGTGGTAATTTTGTATAGGCTTACAGGATTCGTGACATAAGACTTGCATATACATAGATATCATTATGACTCATTGTACTAGCTAGAGGTCATGATCTTGCGTGTTATAAACATGAGACGTAAGGTTACATTGGGTGGAGAGAGATACACAGGCTACAGGCTGATTATATATATATATATATATATATATATATATATATATATATACTTATATTACTGGAGAGTGCCTTAGTCTCTGTACCAGAGCTTTGGCACATGTATTTGGCCCTTCGTGATATTACTGCTACCGGCTCCCTGACACAGAGCTTTTAGTGGTTTCAGCCTGAGTACTAGTGATGCTCTCAAATTATATTTCACATAGCTGGTCACATAGCTTGCCCTAAGGATCTATTTTTATATACTAGTTTTTATTTGGCTTGAGTTATTCTTGTACCTTGCTATGTCCCCTTAGGACCTGGATCCAGATTATGTCCCCAGGTACAGCAAAGGAGGAATACCCCTAGATATACGGGACAAGAGCTGATGTTGGAGTAGTACTGGCACCAGAGTACGAGGTTGTGCCAGAGAATTTCTCCTGAGTATTCTGCTACATACTCAGTTATTTCTGCTTCCAGTTATTTTATATCTTGACTCTTGAATTTATGTATTAACTTATTTTATCAGGTTGTTCCCCAAGACACTATTTATTTGGACTTGTTGATAGACTATATTTCTTTTTATCTATTATCTTGATTAGTCTATCATATTTAATTATGCTTCTTTCTGTGGATGAGATTAGAATTATTCTGTGATAGATGGTGTAGACTGCAATTATAATTATTACAGCTTAAGTACACTCTAACGGGTCCATTAAATTGGGTTTGTCCATTGGAGTTGTGTTGTTGGCCATTGCTACGTGGCTAGTCCCTCGGTATTTTTGGACTGGGCGTGACAGGTTTTCAATTTGCTTTTAGAGTGTTAGTCACACATCGAAAACCACTAATGTGTATATCTCAATATATAACTTTGCTTAGTATTGGTATATGCACATGGGGTTGTGGCCCATGTTGGTTGACTTTCCTAAAGGGATTAAGTGTGAACGTCATTTATGACAATCTTAATTTTGTCACCACCTTTGGGAAATTTTCTTTAGGAGTTAAGCCCCAAAGGGGCTTAGCGACTCAAATTTGGGATCAAGGGCGCAAAGTGGCACTTTGTTGGCGCACTTTGCACTTAGCACGTCATCATCGTCGCATGACGCTTGTGCGCTTATTTTATGCGCTAATTACATGCACGGTTGCTTGATCGGACGCATTATTTGTGGTGCTATGCGGCCTAGGCGCTATGCTGGCAGGGGCTCATACTTCGAGCATTATACGTCGAGACGCTATGCGGCCAGGGACTATGCGGCCTAGTGTTGTGTATCCTGGAGCTATGCTACCTGGGGCTATGCGGCCTAGTGTTATGCAGCCTAGTGCTATATGGCCGAGGCGCTATGCGGCCAGGGGCTATGCGGCCTGATGTGGAGGGGACATAATTTGTTATTGGCGGCGGCATGCGGTGCAAGCAGCTCACAGCGGTGCATGGTTTTTTGTGCAACGTTGCTGCTTCCAGCGTTGTCTTCTCTCAGCAGCTACTTTCGGCATTTTACGGCACATGCGGTGCATGCACCTTGGTATCTGGTCGGATAGTGCATATACGACACATGCTTTCTCATGCCGCATAGATGCTGATTTTCTCTATATATATATAGAGGGGCTCCTCTTTCTTTTGCGGGTGGAAAAATATGATTTTCGAGAAAATCCGAGAGCATTATGCGGCAACAGTGAGCACCCTTCCATAAAGTATTTTTTTGAGTGATCCGAAGGTGACCAAGAGCGTTCCAGAAGTTCTCGTGTGAACTTGCTGGATCTTGGAGGCAGTTCGTCGTATAGCACGAATCTTGTCACGCCCCAGTCCCAAAATACCGAGGGACTAGTCACGTGGCAATGGCCAGCAGAATACTCCAATGGACAAACCCAATTTAATGGACCCTTTAGAGTGTACTTAAGCTGTAAAATAAATATAATGGACTACGATACATGTCACAGTCTAATTCTAATCTCATCCACAGAAGGTAATCATATTTCAAATGTCAGACTAATCAAAAGAAATATAATCCAACAACAAGTCTCAATAAAAAATATCTCGGGGAACAACCCGATAATGAGTTTAATACAATAATCCAAGAGTCAGAAAATAGAGTATCTAGAAACATAAATGACTGAGTATATAATAAAATACTCAGGATAAATCCTCTGGCATCACCTCGTCCTCAGGTGCCAGTACTGTTCTAGCGTCAGCTCCTACCCCATATACCTCGAGGTAAATCTCCTTTGCTATACCTGGGGACATAATCCGGATACAGGTCCTCAGGGGACATAGCAAGGTACAAGAATAACTCATGCCAAATAAAATTCAGTATATAAAAATATATCAACAGGGCAAACTATATAACCAGCTATGTGTTATGCAAATGAGAGCATCACTAGTACTCTGACTGAGACCACTATAAGCTCTGTGTCGGGGAGCCTGTAGCAGTAATATCATGTAGTGGGCCAAGCTCTGGAATAGAGACAAAAGAACCACAATAAAAAAAAAATATGTTTGTAATCAGCCTGTAGCATGTGTATCTCTCCCCATCCAATGTAATCACACGTCTCATGTCTACGACGTCTCATGTCCATAATACGCAAGATCATGACCTCTAACTATTACAGTGAGTCATAATGATATCTATGAATATACAAGTTCTATGTCACGAATCCTGTAAACCTATACAGAATTACCATGAATAACTCAGAAAAGATTCCGTCACATGAATAGTGTCAAGTGTCATATGGTATGACGTACTTGGAAAATCAAGCACGAAAATATAGGATTGGGTTATCAACTCTTTAAGTGACGTTATACGACTCCGTGTACGGCATCGACACCCGAATATTTTTTAGACGTTAAGAAATATCTCACGGTCCTAGGTTGAGCAGATACATAACAGAATAAATCAAGCAAAATAATATTAAGCCAATTACTGCAAATTTTGGCAAGGTACACTTGTTGGGGTTTGAACTCCTTCAGTTATTCCGGTGTATGTAAAATTTCCAAGTACGACTCCGGATGCTGAAATAAATATTACCATCACTCTCAGAAGATATAAAATAGCTAGGATTGACAACCCATAATTCCAATTTGGACACAAGGGCAGAATTGACAGCTTCTGGTCAGAGCAGGGTCCACATGTGATCCACTTCGCACCAAAAAATGTGTCAGAGACAAATTCTCCAAATTCGTCAAACTAAGTGTCTACAAGTCCAGAACGATAATACGAACCCAACGGAATGTCCAGAACTGGATTCCGATGAGCCGGTCATAAATCGCTCGTCAAGTTGAGCCGTGGGACCCACGAAACAGGATTTCGTCAACGTTTTCAGAATCGAACCAAACTTGGGTCACAGGACCAGCGTAACGCTACGAATTCGAGGGCACAATTTTTGTTGCAAAATGATAAGCACACACGCAATTATGACGAGTGTCAGAACAAGCCGGATACGCGTTGATTCCGGTGTGCACGCACATCCAAATCAACTTTTGCGAAATCACACACGTCCGTATTGACGATAAGCGCCTTTTGATGCAATTCGCATACGACAAAGTCATCTTGTTTAGCGGGATACACCTAGTTTTAGAAAATTTTGGGTTTTGAAAACCAAGTTTTTAGTCAACTTTACCCGCGAATAAAACACAACTTATAGCAAATTAAATTAAACTAATTAATGGGTTTAAAAATTGTTTATGTTGTCTAATTTATTATTTAATTAAATTTTGAAAATATTAAATAGATTGGACGTAAAACGGTCATGAACTTGGGAGTTTGGGACAGTCTTCAGAACCAAAATTTGGGTTATTTTTCCTATTTTGCGTCGTAGATTGTGACCGACACAGGACACGATATCCCATTCTATTTGTACAGGGTTCGAGAGGGTCACACAGGGAACACATCGTAACAGGCCGATCAAAAATTGACACAACGAAGAGGAAGAAAAACTGACCGAAACAGGGGTCGGCCGCGGTGTGCTGCGCTTGGACGGTGGCGGGGCGGCAGCTGCTCGGTCGTTGGCGAGTCATCGACAGGTCATCGTCGTCGTCTTCGTCGTCGTCGGGGTTGAGTGGCCGGAGTTGTCGAGGTGGCCGGATTCGAGTGGGGTGATGGTGGTTGTGGTGGTGGAGGGCTGCGGGGGTTCATATAGGGGAGTGCGGCGGCGGTTACTGGGAGGGGGATGGAGGAGTCGCCGGTGTTGGGGGAGTGGAACTGAGGGGTCACGGCGGCAGGGAGGTGAACGGTCGGCGGTCAAAGTCGCGGCGGCGGGGAGTCGACGGGTCGGGGTTTTCCAAATTTTTTAGTTACTGTAATCAATGGGTTAATGGGTCGGGTTGGCGGGTCAGGTCGAGTTCATATCCGATCCAACAAGGTTGGGTTGGTTTAATTTGGTTTGGTTGGTTCAGTTCAAGCTGGTTCAGTCTGGTTTAGTTTGGTTTATTTAAAATTAATACTTTTTAGCTATTTAAAAATAGTTTTTGAGCCCAATAAATTCTAAAAAGTACACAATATCTTATTATTAATTATACACTCAAAAATATAATTTTTGTAATATTTTAATATTTAATTTAGTTCATAAAAATATATTAATTCCTAACATTTATTTTAATTAATTAAAGATGACAGAAAAATCCTAAAAATTTATAATTAAATTTTAAAAAAAATTGGATATTTACAATCTACCCACCTTAAAAGAATTACGTCCTCGCAATTAAGAAAACAAAATATAACCAGTCAGAAAAGATGACGCGGTTGCAAGACATGTTTGTTGAAGCACGACACAAAGAATAAGGAATCATGAACAAGAAAAAATTGAGAGGAAATGTGAGGGATTTGTTCAAACAGAACACGTAGGGAAGGAATAAAAAAAAATTTCTAGGCAATAAAAGATAAGTAACTCAAAAGTAAAGAAGCCTGGTTAGAACGAAGATCAACTATAGCTTATAAAAACTTGGGTACCAGTTACTACTCTAGACTAACAAGTTCATGCTAACATAATACTAGGCTTAGGCTAGGGAAATGAACTAACAGGCACATGCTAAAGCTTTACTAGGAATAGATAGCTATGATAAAACTTAAATCTTACTCATATTTGCTAATCCTCGAGTCGGTGCATCCACCACTGTTATCGCAAAAGTATGTCCACGTCCTTGTGGTGGTGTTATCTATTATTGCTGAGCCTGCTGGAAGAGTGCTGCTCGTGGTGCCAAGGGTGGCCTCGGCTGATATCCTCCCGGTGCTGTAAAGCTTATAGGTTTACTATCGGTGCTTCTTCTCGACGCTCAGGGCAATCCTTTACTGAATGCTGACTGGATCTGCAAGCTAAACATAATCCCAATCTATATCGGCATTTCTTGGCGAGATGGCCTACCTTGCCATAGTAGTGACAAGTAGGAAGGACTAGTGCTAGTGGAGTAAATGCTCTTTGTGGTAGATTTATCTGAGGTCACTTTGCAGCTCTTTCCTGCTGTGCTCGGTCTGATACTAATGCATGCGGCCGCTTCTGGCTGGACTTTCTCCTGGTGACGCGATCCATGGGTTGGGCTACAGCAAGGACGTCTGTGTAAGAAGTAGTTACAATGGAGATGATTAATTTATGTAGCTCAGAGCTAAGTCCATCAAAGAATTCTTGAACAGTCTTTGCTGGGCCTCTTGATGATGTTGTTGGGATTGCATCATTGTGTAGAACATTTGAAACATCTGTTGTCCGTCCATAGGTTGTCCAAGTAGAAAAATGGCCATTGAAGGAGTAAACTACGGCGGTGGTGGAATGTCGTTTCGCCGAAACCTCGAGGCGTGCTGATCTGCTTGACTTAATGGCGTCACTCCATCGTCGTAGGTGATAACTGGAACTTGTGGTATTCCTGTGGGAGTCTCGTCGCTTGCTTATGGATCCATTAGTCTGCATCTAAAATAAACTATAAGAGATGCACAGGGGAATCAAGGCAGGATGCAAGTCAAAAAATTATTTTGAAGTCGATATAGAGGTCAAGAACGAATCAATCAAGTGGATGAGATCCTATAACTTATCCTATCCTAATTTGCAGGTTTACTCAGTTCCTTAGTTGAAACCGAAGCAATATAGTTGTTGACCTGCATGGGCCACCAAAAAAAACTATGTCGTATCCCAGCCCCAAAATACCGAGGGACTAGCCACGTGGCAATGGCCAGTAGCACACTCCAATGGGCAAACCCAATTTAATGGACCCTATAGAGGGTACTTAAGCTGTAAAATAAATATACTGGACTACGATACATGTCATAGTCTAATTCTAATCTCATCCAAAGAAGGTAATCATAATTCAAATATCAGACTAATCCAAAAAAAATATAATCCAACAACAAGTATCAATAAAAAATATCTCGGGGAACAACCCGATAATGAGTTTAATACAGTAATCCAAGAGTTAGGAAATAGAGTATCTAGAAACAGAAATGACTGAGTATATAATAAAATAATTAGGATAAATCCTCTGGCATCACCTCGTCCTTAGGTGCCAGTACTGCTCCAACGTCAGTTCTTGTCCCGTATACCTCGGGGTAAATCTCCTCTGCTATACCTGGGGACATAATTCGGATCCAGGTTCTCAGGGGACATAGCAAGGTACAAGAATAACTCAAGCCAAATAAAATTTAGTATATAAAAATATATCAACAGGACAAACTATATAACCAGGTATATGATATGCAAATGGGAGCATCACTAGTACTCAGGCTGAGACCACTACAAGCTTTCTGTCGAGCGCATGTAGCAGTAATATCACGTAGTAGGCCAAGCTCTAGAACAGAGACTAAAGTACCGCAATAATAAATATATATTTATAATAGTAATGATATAGTTACAACAAAATGCTTACAACCCTCTTACAACCAGAGTCACTGACAGGTGGGGCCGGGTGGGACCCACCTATCAAGGTGGGGAAGAAAGGTTGTAAGAGGGTTGTAAGCATTTGGTTGTAAAATTAGCATTATTCATATTTGTAATCAGCCTGTAGCCTGTGTGTCTCTCCCCACCTAATGTAATCACACGTCTCATATCCACGACGTCTCATGTCCATAACACGCAAGATCATGACCTCTAACTATTACAGCGAGTCATAATGATATCTATGAATATGCAAGATCTATGTCATGAATCCTGTAAACCTATAAAGAATCACTATGAATAACTCAGGAAATATTCGGTCACATAAATAGTATCAAGTGTCCTATGGTATAACGTACTTGGTAAATCAAGCACGAAAATATAGGATTGGATTATCAACTCTCTAAGTGACGTTACACGACTCCGCGTACGGCATCGACAACCGAATATTATTTGGACGTTAAGCAATGTCTCACGGTCCTAGATTGAGCAGATACATCACAGAATAAATCAAGCAAATAATATTAAGGTAATTACTGTAAATTTTGGCAAGGTACACTTGTTTGGGGTTTGAACTCATTCAGTTGTTTCGGTGTATATAAAATTTCCAGGTACGCCTCCGGATGCTGAAATAAACATTACCGTCACTCTCAGAAGACATAAAATAGCTAGGATTGACTACCCATAAGTCCAATTTGGACACAGCGGCAGAATTGACAGTTTTTAGTCAAAGCGAGGTCCACATGTGGTCTACTTCGCACCAAAAAATGTGTCAGAGACAAAGTTCTCCAAATTTGTCAAACTTAGTGTCTACAAGTCCAGAACGATGATACAAACCCAACGGAATGTCCAAAACGGTATTCCGATGAGCCGGTCACAAAATTGCCCGTCAAGTGGAGTCGTGGGGCCCACGAAACGGGGTTTCATCAACGTTCTCATAATCGAACCAAACTTGGGTCAAAGGACCAGCAAAATGACAAGCACATACGCAATTATGACGAGTGTCAGAATATGTAAACTCCCTTAAAATTTTAAGTTAGGTACGCTAGATTGAGTTAGAAATATTGATGTAGCGTCAGTGTATTTGAGGTTTAGAAATTAGTTGCAGTTCTTTGGTTCTGTATTTAAACCCTAGGTGCACCCTACCATTGTTGCAATATTCGGAGCCCAACATTAGCCCATAATTTCTAACAAATTATTGCACCCTTGACTTGACAAGCCAACCTAGGCGCTAGACTTTTCCGTCACTTACAAACACAATCCCTTGTGCTCTAATTTAATTGCACAACTTCTCGTATCTGAAACCCATTCTTTAATCCTGTGTCGCGTACCTTTGTCGTTGCCGTCAATTTTGAGACACAAACTCAATCCGTTTAGCCGAACTAATTAAAGGGTCCAAGACTGACACCAAGCCTACACCGTTCATGACCTTTTTGTGACTCCTAATTAAGACCCCATGTGCGCCCATTTAATTTAAGAGCACATGATATTTTATTTTAATTAAATTGGAGATACCAACTTTGACTAATCCCAACTTAACCCTAATTTAACCCAATCCCTAATTCATTAAGCCCATGCAAAATACACAACACCCCCTCACTCTACAAAATACCAAACACCACTTCCCATACCATTTTTCCATTATTTTACATGTTTGTGCAAATACCCAAAAGTTAAGGGGCTTAATTGCAAATATGGTATTAGGTGTCATCTCCTCATTGTCCAAGCCAATGAAGAAACCTCACCCTCAACCATTGACCGGTCTAATCCATCCCCTCTCTCTCCTTTGGATGTACTTTTCCTTCATATGAAATTTGAGCCCTCCATTCAAAAAATTGGAACTCATCCTCACCACACATTACTCACACAACCTCCTATAAAATCTCTCCATCACTTCCCTCTTCCCCATGTCTGCCCTAATCCCAAGAGCCTTGAAAACCCTACCCCCTCTCTCTCTCTCTCCTCCCTCTTTCCTACACATCAGCCGAATACTTCCTCTATATTTCCTTTCTTCTTCCTTCTTTTTCTTCCTCTTCACCTTTTCTTTATTTCTTTTACAAACCGATCCCGGCCAACTGCTACCCCGGCCACCCTTCGTCTCCGGCGAGCACAACCGCACCTTCACCCCCGCTCACCTCCCCTTCGACCACCCGGCTACCCACGTCGACCACTCCACCCGATCCACCCGCACCATCACCGCCATCACCAGCATCGACCACCGAGCTTCCTCTTCCATCCCGCTGCACCCCACGAACCAGCCTCCCTCTACTTCCGGCAAACATCTGCCGCTGCCAGCCAAGCCTCCTTCTCCATCTCGACAGTAAACCACCACGACCACCTTTCCATCATCACCGCACCATCACATACTCCTCCACCCCACTGCCATGAGCCGGCCACGGCCTCCGGCCAAGCAAACCCGCAGCGGCTCCACCCGTACCCGCTGCCATCACTACTTCGACGGCCAACCCCTCCCGCCATCACCAGCCTCTCCTCATCATCTTCTCCACCAGCACGAACCCAACCAGCCTCTATCCCGGCGAGCTCCACCACCTCGGTCGAGCTCCTCCACCCAACGTCGACTCCATCCCACACCACCTCCACGGCCAGCACCATCGTCCCTCTATCATCCTGACTACTCCGGCGAGACCCACCGCCAACACCCCGTTGTCGATACCACACCACCACCTTCACGACGACCACCGCCTCCCTCTCGCACCACCATGCGCCACCGAGGTAAACTCTTCCTCCATCTCCTGGTAATATAGCATTGTGTATTTGTTAGGTATAACTTAGTTAGTATAGGGTTCATGTATGTATTGAGATATTTAGGGTTTGTATATGCATGAGTTTTAGGATTTTGTTACATTTTAATATATGTAATGGATGGTTAAATGCTAGATGTGAATCTTAGGGTTTGGTATATTTTTTGTTACATACATAATAATAAATTTATTTAGGAGCAGGTTAATTATTATGAAATGGTGTGTGATGTCATTAGGATTATTCATTGGTTGAGGATTTGATTACTAATGACGAAATCGATTGAGGAATATATATGTATATGTGAGCTATGTATATGTGAAAGGGTATTTGAATAATAGAAGAACGATTTTATAATTGAGAGTTAAATAATTAATAATTATTTTATTTGAGGATAGTATATTCAAGTGTGCATGATAACGTCCGTGACTACAAGGGTGAAATCTAAGGATGAGCATAGTTCAAACTACTGAAAACACCGTGATAAATATAGGGGATTGAGGATTTGGTCTGATGATATTATACTGTGATTGATCGCATTAGATGTAACGTACCTTTAGTCAGCCCTGGTCAACCCTCTAGCTTAGTGTCTATGTGAGCTTGTAACAAAGATTAAAGCATATGCTAGACGTGTGTCACCTCTTATTTTAGCCTCATGATAGTTTATTGATTGAGCTTGTATCTCGTCTCTAGGTACTATGGGACCCACGGATTTGGACGTTGTACCGGAGACCCATCTACAGCATTCAGATTCAGGCAAGTATACCTTGCCACCCTGTATTTCAGTTACCAGATATTTATTTATTTATTATATGCATTGTGCGTGTTTTGGATTAGAATCGTTACTTCGCGTCCGGGTCATAACCGGGTGCAGACGTTCGTCGGTAACGTCTGGTAACGTCTGGTAACGATTGATGGATGTTCGCGACACCTTGATGTACACACTTTGTTACATCATAACCCTAGGACACATTCAGACACTGTCATCGTGCCATATTCTCTGTATCCTGATACTGACAGCATGACCGAAATCTGGGATGACCTTAGGGTCACGTTTGTTGATAGTTACTTCAGTATGACGAGACTGCTAGATAGAGATTCAGGTTCATCACACACTCGTTGACTGCTTGGGAAGGGAGAGATAGTTACTAGACGTTTGGGCTTCTCTGTGCGCACTTTATATATGTATATATCCTATTGATGTAGTATTCCTGTATCCGGAGTAGTAGTATCACCCGTGTGACTCTGTGCTCGGTGTCACGCCCCAGTCCCAAAAGTACATAGGACTAGGAACACGTAAGCATGCCAGCCGCATGGATATGGCAACTCCAATATATGGAAACCAAAATCCACACGTACGCTGTAATATGAATATCAATCCACAAGTGGTATAAAATGTATCACAAGTCACAGGGTATAATCTAAATCTCATCCGCGAAAATCAGATATAAATAATAACCAACATCTATATAACTAGATCTCAACATAAATATCTAAGGATGATAGTTGGATGGAAACAAATCCACTACCAACTCGAATGGAAAAGTACAACACAACAAATACAATATAGGAATACCAGCTAACGACCATGGCCTCGAAGAGAAGACATCCTCGCAACATAAGTAATCATCCAAATCTGCGCTCCTGCAATTACTCAAGAACAGATACACCTGGCAGAGGACCAGGTCCTCAGAGGGACGTAACAAGATACAGAAAATACGAGCCAATTTGAATACAGAAAACATGCATATTATTTGAAAATAAATAAGTACGCTGTACAAGACCATCTATATGAATGCAAATGAGGACAACTTTTTGACGTATGGGCAAGGGTAGGCTACTCGATCTAATCCTCACAACCTCACGCTCGTCAGGGGACATCATCAGCCGACATACCTCTGGGGTAGCGACCCTCGGACTCCATCAATCGACATACCTCTGGGGTAGCGACCATCGAACACGACCCACCATAGTGCGTGCTAGTGACTACGGTGTTACCAGAGTGGTTAAAAGCCCATACGCCTAATAATTGTCCTCTATGATACTAAGTGCCATGTGTGTGTCAACATATCTAATACATAGTAATGACTAAAAGAAAACTACACATGCAAAAATAAACAGAAATACAATAAATATACAAAAATATATTAAGCATGCAAAATACTGTAAAGAATTTGGCAAGTTATCTTGCCTGGGGTCCTGCTGCTGGTGTGAATCAGAGTCCAAGTCACAGTCCAAATAGCCTATGTATTACAAATTTATCACGTCAAAAGATAATTTATTTTAATTTATTTAATTCTGGAATAATTACTCTAAAATCCTATTTTAATCTTATTATTCTAATTTTTATGTTAATTCCTAAATTTTGTCCAAAGAAACTGAATTTTATCAACTCGAGACTCATGGCACGCAAATCGAGGCGATCTGTTGACCAAAAAGTCAACCGACACAAACTCAACTTTCATGCATGATTTCCTGTAGATTTCAGCGTCAAAAATATGCTAGAATTTATGGCTCGTCCGATTTCAAATTCGTTTGGGAATTATGGCACATACAAATTTTGTATTGTGCACAGATGGTTAAATTCTAACCTAAAAGTTCTACAGAATTAACAGTATATAAATATTTCGAACTAAATTCTAGGAAAAACATATGTCAATGATCTCGATATTAGCTTTCCGAAACTTTAAACGGTTCATGATTCTGATTCCTGGTTCTCCCGAAATCGCAAAAATATTGAAACACGTCTATTTTCGGACATGCTGTACTCTACGAATTTTCTAGAATTTAATACTCATAATTTTATAAAATAAATTATATAATCAAAAATATAACCTCAATATCTTTCTAACATAAGAAATTAGACCTCGTTTGGAGTCCGGAACTATGCGCAATGGCGTGTGGAAGATGAAGGAACCCTAGATGGCAATTCTCCAAAATCTCTCTCTCTAAAATAATGGGATAATTAGGGTTATAATAATATATATATATATATAGGGATGTACCTGCGGCTGAATGGATATTTATAGGCTGACACATATCAGAATCTGATTTGATGGTTTGTGTTATATTATTTATTTTTTATTTGCCTTTATCAAAACATTATTTAAGTTATTTTAAATCTAAATAACTCCAAATAAATATTAAAAATAATCATAAAATTCTGGAAAAATTACATAAAATATATTTTGAACCTATAAACCGTAGAAAAATATTTGGGACAATTTTATATTCATAAGTTTGCTACTATAATTAGGAGATGCTCTAAACATTAGTTTATCCATTTAACTAAAAATAAATACTAATATTATTCCAAAAATTCTAAAATAATTCCAAAAAATATATAATAATATTATAAATCCTAGAAAATAACGTGGTCCATTCTATATTCCTGGGCTTGCACAATAAATTCTACAAGTCCTAAAAATTAGTTATTAGTCTAAATAACTCCCAATAAATACTAAAAGTATTCAGAAAATTCCCAGAAAATTCCCAGAAAATTCTAGAAAATATATTTGACTATTTAGAACCTAAAATAAAATTTTGGAATATTTTTAATTAAGTTTGAACATCAAATAAATTCTTCAAAGTCCTAGAAAATTAGTGTTACTAGTTTTTAATTAACTAAAAATTATGGAAAATTTTCAATAATCTAAAATAGCCTAAAAATAATTCTAAATAAATATTTATATAAGTAAATATACTAAAAAAATTTATTTTCTAATTAAATAAGAGAATACTCTAAATAAATTCAATATTTATAATAAATATAATAATATAAAATATACACAAAATACCTATTTTGGTGAGGGAGTTTACAATCTACCCAACTTAAAATAATTTCGTCCTCGAAATTAAAATAAGGCATAATTTGTTAAATCCTTCACATTCGTACATAAGGTACGTCAATCGTAATCTCTTCCAAAAATTTGAATAACAAAATCTATTCAAATCTATCGCGATCACTTCAAAATTAAGATAATCATTGTTCAAATCAAAATTCAACCTATTGTAATCTCTTCTCACTTTTCCAAATCATCAATATCCAAATTTAAATTGAATCCATATAATATCTTCAAGATTTAAATAACCCATATCAAATTTTACCTCACGATCTCCAACTATCATAATCTCCTCTAGAAGTAGTTCGAGTCCAATATTATTCCTATTTTCACTTATAATTTTTTTTTGTATTCTTCAACTTTTTAAATTCTATTCACATCCTCAATATTTCAAATAGGTAGTCCAACCATCAAATTTTAATTCTTAATTTAAATCATCAAATTGAAAAATAATTTAAATGCAGTCCACCAATGTTCAAGTCTGAAATTATATATTTATCCTTCAAATTCAAATTGATGATTTTACCTTCAATACTCAAAATTTTAAATTATGTACTTAAGGTATAAATATTGGGTCCTCAATATCAAGATTTTTAAAATTTATTAATCCTCATCATCTTAGTCATTCTTCTAAAATTCTCAAAATTAAAATGGCTTGAACCTCTCCCAATCTAATCTTATTCGATCACAATCTAAAAAAAATTCCTCTCGAGTTGCCAATGCACTGCTACCCAACTTAGAATTTGCCCATCTATCACAGAAGGCTATATACTTTAAGAAAAATATTCCTTAATTTATTTACTCATGTCATTCAATCCTCAAAACTTCAACGCCGATTATATCATATGTGATATGTCCTTAATTACGAAAGAATAATCCTCAAGTATGTGATCGGCCTATGGGGTATATCTAGTACTCTCTGTGTATCAAACTTATACCAAGCATGAGGTTTCGTCGTTCCGAAATAAGGGAAGACGAAGATCAATAATAAAGAGTTCAAAGGCGAGGTAATAGAATAGAAGTATCGGGATCAAGGCGTTTAAAGAATTCAAATGGGAATTGTTAAAGTAGTTGTGGATTGAAATCCTATTTTGGTAATTCCTATTCACATGCTCGTATTAGTATAGTTATGTAGCCGATACGATACGCTCAGACATGACTAAGGAAAGTATATTCGTCTACCAATCACTACATATCTCAATCCACATAAAGTAGTATTACGAAGGGCGAATCAAGCGCACTAAGGTTAGCTAGACCTTAATACACTGATTCTGAAATGTATTAGTAGGCGTCCCCAATAATACATATCTCATGATCAAGCTCGATAAAAGAGTAAGCTTGCAAAACTAGGCTATAATAGCAGCATAAGTCAAGGTAGTGCAGCAAATATAAGTACGCTAGATGATGATGAAAGGAGGTACAAATTAATTCAAGTTCATAAAATAAAACAACTAAGCAACAATAATAAAAGACTCCTTGTCTATATCGCTAGTCGACCAAATGTGGGCAAGGACCTCTAACTTCTATTGTCTGAATAACCACTGTCGTCTTATGCTAGTATACAATTAATGTTGTTCAATCACACTTCAATAATAGGTCAAAAGACTATATGATACTAGGTTGTGAGGTATACTATCCAACTTAAAATAATAAACTAATACTGTGACAGTCTTAAGGGTACCGTAGAAGCTCCTGTTAAGGTCTTCGAGAAGGGGTTTTGGTACTTGTTAGGGTATCCTCTTATATTACATAGGTCATGATCGTCTTAACTCTTAGTCATAGTACAAGTATCAATAGTAAGAATGGGACAGTTACTGGCCTCAAGGGAAAGGGAATATAACTCGTATTGAGGTGTGGTACAAGTTACGTAATTTAAAACTAAGGGATAAGCATCAGGTCTCAATCTACAAGAATAACTTAACTATCAAGTTCTAACTACTAAGTACACAATTTCAAGATTACAACTATAATCCTAGCAAACTATGTATCCTTAACAAAGAAATAAATTACTTGGCCTACTATCAGAAGTGTCAGGTGGCACGAGTTAAAAGATAAAGAAAAGAAGAACGTAATTTTGGTCGTCGCACAATTAGCGAACGTTAAGGTCACAGAGGAACAATATGTGAAATAGAGGGGCTCTAGGTAGCATCATGGTTTTCCAAGGGGGAGTGGTATACTAGTTGAATGTTCGAGGTATGATCAAGGGAGAAGTGTTGATTGCATTCCTCTACGCTTCCTAGGGTGCTGTCTACTAATAACAAGACAATGATATAAATTTATAGTTCTCCAATACTATCTAACTATGAGGGTTAGGTTCAGTCCTAATATTCACTTTTGGTTTTCTATTGGTTCCTCCATACTAGGGTCAAACATTATGGTAAGCTTCTAACTAACTCTAGTAGTATCTATACTACTCTTAAGTCTTCATAATACATCAAGGAATAATGGTAAACCAATCTATAGATAAGGAATTCTAGGTTCACTAGATATTCTAAATTTAGTGGTGTGTCTATATCCTCGTTGTAATCTTAATAAGTATGATACTCTAATTATTATCCTAATAACAGGGGTTCCTATATTCTCAACAGAAGGCTATACTCAAGGAACGATTAGGGAAGCACATGAATCAAGAAGGATACAATTGTTCAAATAGAACAGATAGGAGGAAGATAAATCATAGTCAATTGTGGATGAGATCCTATACTCTAGTCCTAGGTGCAGGCTTGCTCGGTACAGTAACGTAACCGAGACAATATGCTCTCGACCTGCATGGGCCACCACAAAAATATGTCATGCCCCAGTCCCAAAAGTACATAGGACTAGGAACACGAAAGCATGCCAGCCGCATGGATATGGCAACTCCAATATATGGAAACCAAAATCCACACGTACGCTGTAATATGAATATCAATCCACAAGTGGTATAAAATGTATTACAAGTCACAGGATATAATCTAAATCTCATCCGTAAAAATTAGATATAAATAATAACCAGCATCTATATAACTAGATCTCAACATAAATATCTAAGGATGATAGTTGGATGGAAACAAATCCACTACCAACTCGAATAGAAAAGTACAACACAATAAATACAATATAGGAATACCAGCTAACGACCATGGCCTCGAAGAGAAGACATCCTCGCAATACAAGTAATCATCCAAATCTGTGCTCCTGTAATTACTCAAGAACAGATGCACCTGGCAGAGGACCAGGTCCTCAGAGGTACGTAACAAGATACAGAAAATACGAGCCAATTTGAATACAGTAAACATGTATATTATTTGAAAATAAATAAGTACGCTGTACAAGACCATCTATATAAATGCAAATGAGGACAACTTTTCGATGTATGGGCAAGGGTAGGCTACTCGATCTAATCCTGATAACCTCATGCTCGTCAGTGGACATCATCAGCCGACATACCTCTGGGGTAGCGACCCTCGGACTCCATCAATCGACATACCTCTGGGGTAGCGACCATCGGACACGACCCACCATAGTGCGTGCTAGTGACTACGGTGTTACCAGAGTGGTTAAAAGCCCATACGCCTAATGATTGTCCTCTATGATACTAAGTGCCATGTGTGTGTCAACATATCTAATACATAGTAATGACTGAAAGAAAACTACACATGCAAAAATAAACAAAAATACAATAAATATACAGAAATATATTAAGCATGCAAAATACTATAAACAATTTGGCAAGGTATCTTGCCTGGGGTCCTGCTGCTGGTGTGAATCAGAGTCCAAGTCACAGTCCAAATAGCCTATGTATTACAAATTTATCACGTCAAAAGATAATTTATTTTAATTTATTTAATTCTAGAATAATTACTCTAAAATCCTATTTTAATCTTATTATTCTAATTTTTATGTTAATTCCTAAATTTTGTCCAAAGAAACTGAATTTTATCAACTCGCAAATCGAGGCGATCTGTTGACCGAAAAGTCAACCGACACAAACTCAACTTTCATGCATGATTTCCTGTAGATTTCAGAGTCAAAAATATGCTGGAATTTATGGCTCATCCGAATTCAAATTCGTTTGGGAATTATGGCACATACAAATTTTGTATTGTGCACCGATGGTTAAATTCTAACCTAGAAGTTCTATAGAATTAAAAGTATACAAATACTTCAAAATAAATTATAGGAAAAATATATGTCAATGATCTCGACATTAGCTTTCTGAAACTTTAAACGGTTCATGATTCTGATTTCTGGTTCTCCCGAAATCGCGAAAATATTGAAACACGTCTATTTTCGGACATGTTGTGCTCTACGAATTTTCCAAAATTTAATACTCATAATTTCATAAAATAAATTATATAATCAGAAATCTAACCTCAATATTTTTCTAACGCAAGAAACTAGGCCTCGTTTGGAGTCCGAAGCTATGCACAATGGCTTATGGAAGATGAAGGAACCCTAGATGGCAATTCTCCAAAATCTCTCTCTCTAAAATAATAGGATAATTAGGGTTATAATAATATATATATATAGGGATGTACCTGCGGCTGAATGGATATTTATAGGCTGACACATGTCAGAATCTGATTGGATGGTTTTTGTATATTATTTGTTTTTGATTTGCCTTTATCAAAATATTATTTAAGTTATTTTAAATCTAAATAACTCCAAATAAATATTAAAAATAATCATAAAATTCTGGAAAAATTACATAAAATATATTTTGAACCTATAAACCGTAAAAAAATATTTGGGACAATTTTATATTCATAAGTTTGCTACTATAATTAGGAGATGCTCTAAACATTAGTTTATCCATTTAACTAAAAATAAATACTAACATTATTCCAAAAATTCTGAAATAATTCCAGAAAATATATAATAATATTATAAATTCTAAAAAATAACGTGGTCCATTCTATATTCCTGGGCTTGCACAATAAATTCTACAAGTCCTAAAAATTAGTTATTAGTCTAAATAACTCCCAATAAATACTAAAAGTATTCAGAAAATTCCCAAAAAATTCCCAGAAAATTCTAGAAAATATATTTGACTATTTAGAACCTAAAATAAAATTTTGGAATGTTTTTAATTAAGTTTGAACATCAAATAAATTCTTCAAAGTCCTAGAAAATTAGTGTTACTATTTTTTAATTAACTAAAAATTATGGAAAAATCTCAATAATCTAAAATAGCCTAAAAATAATTCTAAATAAATATTTATATAAGTAAATATACTAAAAAAATTATTTTCTAATTAAATAAGAGAATACTCTAAATAAATTCAACATCTATAATAAATATAATAATATAAAATATACACAAAATACCTATTTTGGGTGAGGGAGTTTACACTCGGAGCTACGGTACGCCCTGTGTGTCTCTGTGTTCGGAGCTACAGTTTTATTTTGGATAGCCCACGCGTCGAACATTGTCTTCAAACTGTGTCTTACTTAGGTGGTTATGCTAGATTATACCAGCGTTGCACTTGTTCTTTCTGTTATACTTTGGCATGTTGTATTTTTATACCTTGTTACGTCCCTCTGAGGACCTGGTCCCCTGCCAGTTTTGCAGCATAGACAATTATGGAGCCCTTGGAGTTGCTGATGGAGTTGCTTGTCTTGCAGGCATTGGTACCAGGTACTTATATCATTTCTACCGGCATAATGTTTATTTCATTCATATTTTTTATTCATCTGCTGTTGTAGCCTAGTTTTTATAGACTTATATTTCTTCTCGAGTCTATTCGAGTTTGTGTGTTATTGGGCGGCCGACTTTAGCACATGTAGCTCATTCTTGTGTATTTTTTGTTAATTGTGGATTGAGACATAGATGTTTATAACTACTGGATTATTTAGACAGTGACACTTATCATACAACTTATACGTATTCGAGTCAGACCAGAGTTTGGTCGAATGCGTAGCTGGCATATTGCGTATTCCTGGTCCTACGTATTTTGGGACTGGGGCGTGACATATTTTTCTGGTGGCACATACAGGTCAAAGAGCATATCGTTTCGGTTACGTTACTATACCAAACGAGCCTGCAATTTAGGATTTATATTAAATAGGATCTCAATCCAAAATCGATTTTTAAAACTCCCTTTGTATTTGATTATCGCCCTTGGACTTCCAAATTGTATTCGTCCTTTTTTATCAATATCGTTATCATTATTTCTCATCTCCTTTATTTTGGAAAGATGAATGCTTGTTCTTAACGGTTCCCTCCAGAAGAAGATCGTAGTTCAGATGACAGAAGTCATGATTTGTGCAATAATCTCTGAGAAGATTGTTACCCTCAGTATGGTAGGTTGATAGGTTCTTTTTAGATGCTAGAACTAGTGGAGAATGTTAGCAGGAGAATTGGACCTAGAAGTACGTTCCTAGAACTGATAAATCCTACCCGTACTTAAGATAGCATTGATCTGAAAAATCTTGGAAGCTAGAAGGATTGTTGATCCTAACCCTCTAGAATGATTGATGACAATGCATAGCCATATGCTAGAAATTAGTTGTTGTATATGATAGCGAAACCAGGAACGATATTATGAACTAGAGAAGATAAAATTTTAGGTTCTCACCTAGAAGGTGATGATCTGATACCAGGAATTCTAGTATGAGCTTGGGTGATACCATTATAATTACACTATGTGATTCAGAGCAATAAATAACATAAAGAAGAAATTTGAGGAATACAATGGTAGGGAGAAATTTGAGGAGAAGAGTAATTATACATTAGGGAAGGAAATGTTTTATGGAGGTTTAGTATTGTAAATAGAACAGAAGAATTTATTATGAGGTTAAGTCTAGACTGTGACATCGTCCTAGGCATGGGTTGGTTGAGCCAATACCACGAGATGCTAGAATGTCGACGTGGTTACACTATATTTAGACCACCAGATTACCCTGAATTTGAGTTTCTTCGGGGAGCCCGAGAGCATGGTGTCCAACCTTAGCAATATACATTGCAGAAGGTGAACTGATGTACCCTCACTTTATAGCAGAGTTTGAGGATGTATTTCCAGAGGATCTTCCAGGCCTGCCACTTGACAGAGAGATAGAGTTCACTATAGAGTTGACTCCCAGAGCCGAGCCAGTTACTTCCCCCATCTACAGACTAACACTGAAGGAGTTGGTTGAGTTGAAAGTCCAAGTAGATGATCTCTTATATAAGGGTTTCATTCGGGCTAGTGTTTCTCCATGGGGAGCACCCATCTTATTTGTGCTGAAGATGGACGGGACGGTACATTTTTGTATCGCTTACAGGGCGTTAAATGCTGTAACAATAAAGAACAAGTACCCACTGTCATGCACCGATGATTTATTTGATCAGCTTAGTGGTTTATGTGTATTCTCGAAGATCGATCTCAGATCGGGCTATCATCAGATCAAGGTACAGAGAGAGGACATTCCGAATATAGCTTTTTGGACAAAGTATGGGCACTATGAGTTTCTAGTCATGCCGTTTGGTTTAACCAATGAGCCAGCAGTATTTATGAGTCTGATGAACAATGTTTTCCACCAGTACTTGGATAAGTTCATGGTGGTATTTATCGACGACATCTTGGTATATTCCAAAAGCTAGGAGGAGCACGAGAGACATCTCTGGATCGTATTGGAGACGTTGAGGTAGGAGAGGTTGTATGCCAAGCTCAGCAAATGTGAGTTCTGCTTGGATAGAGTACCATTCCTGGGACACATAATCACCGGAGATGGAATATCAGTTGACCCGGAGAAGATCACTGCAGTAGAGACGTGGCCTACCCCTACATCAGTTACAGAGATTAGGAGTTTTCTCGGACTTACTGGATATTATCGGAGGTTCGTGGAAAACTTCTCGAGGATCGTTGTGCCTATGACGCGACTGACGCATAAAGGCGAGGCGTTTATCTGGACCGAGGAGTATCAGACGGCTTTTGATGAGCTGAAGAAGCGTCTGACATCAGCACCGATTTTGACACTTCCTTCAGGATCGGAAGGATTTACAGTGTACAGTGATGCGTCAGGGAGCAGATTAGGATATGTACTGATGCAACATGGCAAGGTGATAGCCTATACATCGAGACAGCTGAGAGTTCATAAAAAGAACTATCTGACGCACGATCTAGAGCTAGCTGCAGTAATATTCACACTAAAGCTATGGAGACACTACCTTTATGGAGAGCGTGTAGAGATTTACACATATCACAAAAGTCTAAAGTATGTCTACACTCAGAATGAGCTCAACATGAGACAGAGGAGATGGCTAGAGTTGATGACAGATTATGATATAGAGTTGCAGTACCACCCTGGCAAGGCGAATGTAGTAGCAGATGCCTTAAGCAGGAAGCCCATGGCATACTTTTTGATGACTCAGCGGCAATTGTTAGAGGATCTTCAGGAGCTCGGGATAGAGATTATATTGCCAGGCATGGATGGACAGATGGCCAGTCTTGAGGTTCAGTCTACATTGGTTGAGAGGATCAAGGCAGCCCTGCCTACAGATACGAGATTTCGACGACTGCGAGAGAGGACAGAGGCCGGCATGCAGACGGGACTCAGGATTCACGAAGATGGAACATTAAGGTGTAGAGATCGCCTATACATTTTGAGTGGAGAGATACGCCAGGAGTTGATGACCGAGGCTCATAGCTCAATTTATTCTATTCATCTCAGGGGTACGAAGATGTACCGAGATTTGAGACAACACTACTGGTGGCATGGGATAAAGAAGGGGATTGCGAGATTCGTGGCGAGATGTTTGGTCTGTCTCCAAGTTAAGGCAGAACATCAGAGGACTGCAGGACTATTGCAGTCGCTTCCCATTTTTTAGTGGAAGTGGGAACATATTACCATGGACTTTGTCACAGGATTCTCGAGGAGCCCTAGCAGGAAAAATGCAGTTTGGGTTGTCGTAGACTGACTCACCAAGTCTGTACATTTCTTGCCCTTCAGAGTTAGGCAGTCCACGAAGATATTAGCTGACATGTACATGAGGCAGATAGTACGACTACATAGAGTGCCTGTCAGCATTGTATCGGATCGTGATTCCAGATTCATGTCACATTTTTGGTGGAGTATGTAGGAGAGTCTAGGAACTCGTCTCAAGTTCAGTACTGCATATCATCCACAGACAGATGGCCAGTCAGAGCGCACGATATAGATACTAGATGATATGTTGAGAGCGTGCATGATCGACTTTGGAGGATCTTGGGAGGACCATCTACACATGGTGGAATTCTCCTACAACAACAGCTACCAGGCCAGCATACAGATGGCATCTTATGAGGCACTGTACGACAGGAAGTGTAGGTCACCAATATATTGGAGTGACGTGGGAGAACGTCAGATACTTGGTCCAGAGTTGGTGACACAGACAGTGGAGAAAGTAAAGTAGATTCAGAGCCACCTGCGTGCAGCACATGACAGACAGAAGCATTGGGCAGATGCGCACCGCAGACCCTTGGAGTTCAAGGGGGTGACCATATATTTTTGAAGATATCGCCTACTCATGGTACCATCAGATTCGGATGCAAGGGCAAGCTGAGTCCGAGGTACATCAGACCTTTTGACATCTTGGAACGAGTTGGCGAAGTGGCTTATCGTCTTACATTGCCACCATCATTAGAAGGAGTGCATGACGTATTTTATGTATCGTAGTTGAGAAGATACGTGGAAGACCCTAGCCACGTACTGGATCATTCAGAGATTACAGTCGGACCCAGTTTATCATATGCAGAGCAACCAGTGGGGATACTCGATCGCAGTGAGAAGACTTTGAGTGGTCAGACCATTCGACTGGTCAGAGTTGCATGGAAGCATCATTCACCAGGCGAGTCTACCTGGGAGCGTAAGGATTCCATTCAGCAGCATTTTCTATTTTTATTTGAGGATCAAGGTACGAATTTACGTACCGCATCCGATTACCAGTTTGCTTATAAATTCTTGTAGCAATCATTATTGCTTTACTTTTAATTTCGGGGGAGAAATTTTTCTAAGTTGGGAAGGATGTAAACTCCCTCAAAATTTAAAGTTAGGTAGGATAGATTGAGTTAGAAATATTGATGTAACGTCAGTGCAATTGAGGTTTAGAAATTAGTTGCAGTTGTTTGGTTCTGTATTTAAACCCTTGGTGCACCCTACCATTGTTGCAATATTCGGAGCCCAACATTAGCCCATAATTTCCAACAAATTGTTGCACCCTTGACTTGACAGGCCAACCTAGGCGCAGGACTTTTTCGTAACTCACAAACACAATCCCTTGTGCTCTAATTTAATTGCACAACTTCCCGTATCCGAAACCCATTCTTTAATCCTGTGTCGCGTACTTTGTCGTTGTCGTCAATTTTGAGACACAAACTCAATCCGTTTAGCCGGACCAATTAAAGGGTCCAAGACTAACACCAACCTACATCGTTCATGACCTTTGTGTCACTCCTAATTAAGACCCCATGTGCACCCATTTAATTTAAGAGCACATAACATTTTATTTTAATTAAATTGGGGATACCAACTTTGACTAATCCCAACTGAACCCCAATTTAATCCAATCTTTCATTCATTAAGCCCATGCAAAACAAATAACACCCCCTCACCCTATAAACACCAAACACCACTTCCCACACCATTTTCCCATTATTTTACATGTTTGTGCAAATACCCAAAAGTTAAGGGGCTTAATTACAAATATTGTATTAGGTGTCATCTCCTCATTGGTCCAAGCCAATAAAGAAACCCCACCCTCAACCATTGACCGGTCTAATCTATCCTCTCTCTCTCCTTTGGATGTACTTTTCCTTCATATGAAATCTGAGCCCTCCATTCAAAAAGTTGGAACTCATCCTCACCACACATTCCTCACACAACCTCCTATAAAATCTCTCCATCACTTCCCTCTTCCCCATGCCGTCCCTAATCTCAAGAGCCTTGAAAACCCTACCCCCTCTCTCTCTCTCCTCCATCTTCCCTACACATCAGCCGAATACTTCCTCCATATTTCCTTTCTTCTTCCTTCTTCTTCTTCCTCTTCACCTCTTCTTCATTTCTTTTACAAATCGATCCCGACCAACTGCTACCCCGGCCACCCTTTGTCTCCGGTGAGCACAACCGCACCTTCAACCCTGCTCACCTCCACCTTGACTACCCAGCTACCCAAGTCGACCACTCCACCCGAGCCACCCGCACCATCACCGCCATTACCAGCATCAACCACCGAGCTCCCTCCCCCATCCCGCTGCACCCCACGAACCGGCCTCCCTCTACTTCCGGCAAATACTCGCCGCTGCCAGCCGAGCCTCCTTTTCCATCTCGACAGCAAACCACCACGACCACCTTCCCATCATCACCATACCATCACATACTCCTCCACCCCACTGCCACGAGCCGGCCGCCGCCTCCGGCCAAGCACACCCGCAGCGGCTCCACCCTTACCTGCTGCCATCACTACTCCGGCAGCCAACCCCTCCCGCCATCACCGGCCTCTCCTCATCATCTTTGCCACCAGCACGAACCCAACCAGCCTCCATCCCAGCGAGCTCCACCACCTCGGCCGAGCTCCTCCACCCAACGTCGACTCTATCCCGCACCACCTCCACGGCCAACACCACCGTCCCGCCATCATCCTGACTACTCCGGCGAGACCCATCGCCAATACCCCACTGTCGACACCACACCACCACCTTCACGACGACCACCGTCTCCCCCTCGTACCACCACGCTCCATCGAGGTAAACTCTCCCCCCTATCTCCTGGTAATGTAGCATTGTGTATTTGTTAGGTATAACTTAGTTAGTATAGGGTTCATATATGTATTGAGATATTTAGGGTTTGTATATGCATGAGTTTTAGGATTTTGTTACATTTTAATATATGCAATGGATGGTTAAATGCTAGATGTGAATCTTAGGGTTTGGTGTATTTTTTTACATACATAATAATAAATTTATTTAGGAGCAGGTTAATTATTATGAAATGGTGTATGATATCATTAGGATTGTTCATATATTGAGGATTTGATTACTAATGACGAAATCGATTAAGGAATATATATGTATATGTGAGCTATGTATATGTGAAAGGTTGTTTGAATAATATAATAACAATTTTATAATTGAGGGTTAAATAATTAATAATTATTTTATTTGAGGATAGTATATTCAAGTGTGCATGATAACGTCCGTGACTACAAGGGTAAAATCTGAGGATGAGCGTAGTTCAAACTACCGAAAACACCGTGATAAATATAGGGGATTAAGGATTTGGTCTGATGATATAATACTGTGATTGATCGCATTAAATGTAATGTACCTTTAGTCAGCCATGGTCAACCCTCTAGCTTAGTGTCTATGTGAGCTTGTAACAAAGATTTAAGCATATGCTAGACGTGTGTCACCTCTTATTTTAGCCTCGTGATTGTTTATTAATTGAGCTTGTATCTCGTCTCTAGGTATTACGGTACCCGCGGACTTGGATGTTGTACCGGAGACCCATCTTCAGCATTCGGATCCAAGCAAGTGTACCTTACCACCCTGTATTTCAGTTACCAAATATTTATTTATTTATTATATGCATTGTGCGCATTTTAGATTAGAATCTGGGTCATAACCAAGTACAGACGTTCCTTGGTAACGTCTGGTAAAGATTGATAGATATTCGTAACACCTTGATGTACACTCTTTGTTACATCATAACCCTAGGACACATTGAGACACTGTCATCGTGCCAGATTTTCTGTATCCTGATACTGACAGCATGACCGGAATCTGGGATGACCTTAGGGTCGTGTTTGTTGATAGTTACTTCAGTATGACGAAACTTCTAAATAGAGGTTCAGGTTCAGCGCACACTCGTTGACTGCTTGGGAAGGGAAAGACAGTTACTAGACGTTTGGGCTCCTCTGCACGCGCTTTATATATGTATATATCCTATTGATGTAGTGTTCCTGTATCCAGAGTAGTAGTATCACCCATGTGACTCTGTGCTCGGAGCTACGGCAAGCCCCGTGTGTCTTTGTGTTCGGAGCTATGGTTTTATTTTGGACAGCCCACGTATCGAACATTATCTTCAAACTGTGTCTCACTTAGGTGGTTATGCTAGATTATACCAGTGTTGCACTTGTTCTTTCTATTATACTTTGGCATGCTATATTTTTATACCTTGTTATGTCCCTCTGAGGACCTGGTCCCCTGCCAGTTTTGCAGCATAGACGATTATGGAGCCCTTGGAGTTGCTGATGGAGTTGCTTGTCTTGCAGGCATTGGTACCAGGTACTTATATCATTTCTACCGGCGTTATGGTTATTTCATTCATATTGTTTATTCATCTTCTATTGTAGCCTAGTTTTTATAGACTCATATTTTATCTCGAGTCTATTCGAGTTTGTGTGTTATTGGACGGCCGACTTTAGCACATGTAGCTCATTCTTGTGTATTTTCTGTTCATTGTGGATTGAGACATAGATGTTTATAACTACTAGATTATTTAGACAGTGACCCTTAGCATACAGATTATACGTATTCGAGTCGGACCAGAGTCTGGTCGATTGCGTAGCTGGCATGTTGCGTATTCCTGGTCCTACGTATTTTGGGACTGGGGCATGACAGAATAAGTCTGATACGGGACTTTTTGATGGATATGTGTTGATTTCGGTGTACACGCACATCCAAATCAACTTTCATGAAATCCTAAATGTCTGCATTGATGATACGCGCCTTTTGATGTAATTCGCACACGACGAAGTCGCCTCGTTTAGCGGGATGCACCCGATTTCGAGAAATTTTGGGTTTTAAAAACCAAGTTTTTGGTCAACTTTATCCACGAATAAAACACAACTTACAGCAAATTAAATTAAACTAATTAATGGGTTTAAAACTTGTTTATTTTGTCTAATTACTGTTCAATTAAATTTTGAAAATATTAAATAGGTTGGACGTAAAACGACCATGAACTTGGGAGTTCGGGACAGTTTCCAGAACTAGAATTTGGGTTATTTTTCTGATTTTTTTGTCGCGGTTTGTGATCGACACAGGACACAATACCCCCAATCTAATTTTACAGGGTTCGAGAGGGTCACACGGCGAAGACATCGCAATAGGCCGATCGAAAGTCGACACAACGAGGAGGAAGAAAAACTCATCGGAACAGGGTCGGACGCGGTGTGCTGTGCTTGGACGGTGGCGGGGCGACGGCTACTCGGTCGTTGGTGAGTCGTCGTCATCTTCGTCTTCGTCGTCGTCAGGGTCGAGTGGCCGGAGTCATCGAGCTGGCCGGATTCGTGTAGGGTGATGGTGGTTGTGATGGTGGTGGAGGGCTGCGGGGGTTTATATAGGGGAGTGCGGCGGCGGTTACTGGGAGGGGGATGGAGTAGTCGCTGATTTAGAAGCATAAAAAATACGCTGGAGAATCATACGCATAAAACCCAACATACACTGGGTAGCGTAAAATATGATTTCAGAGCCATGGATGTACAACGGAGCCTCAACGCTATTCAGTGTAAAACATAGCTCTAGAACAACTCGCGTAAATGCAGTATTTCCAGACTGCTTCGGCGTAAAAAGGGTGCTACATCACCACTTTGGCGTAAAACTTATATGCTTTCAATGCAGCGGGAAGTTATACGAGGAACGCTTCGTATCCCTAGAATGAGTTGTACGAGGAACGCTTCGTATTCCTCGAATGAACCTGTCAGACAGTACAATGAACCTGACTCCTGACAAAGAGTACTGCACAACTATCAAGAGGACGGCTGTAATGATAATTCTGCACAAAGACCCAGACTGTCGTTTAGTGACAAAGTCTTGAATTTAGACATCGTTTACGCATTCAAGGAATACGCTGCCTAGTTTTACACAGGCAGACATGAGTTTTTACGCTCAGGATAAGACAAAACCAACCGCCACGTCAAAAGCTGCTATTCGTACAGAACTCGAGGCACGTCTCTGTAATTAATGCGTGAGATGGGGGCAGATCTATGCATTTAATGCACGAGATTTTATTCTATTTCCAATGACTGGGAGAGCTATAATTAGGGCTAATATGTCCACATCACCATCCTTGCACATTACGCCATCAGGCTATTTTCAGCTATAGGAGCACGATGTACGCTATCTCCTCGAAATACGTCAACTCAGGCTATATTTGCAAAGGTACGTGATAAGACTATCTGGTCCAGGATACGATCAAGACCCCAGTCAACATTAAGTTTTACGTGCTATTCGGCTTCTACGCCAACATGACAACTACTTGGCTCCTATGCCAACTTGACAACTATTCGGCTTCTACGCCTACTTGGCTTCTACGCCAACAAGATAACTATTGGGATTCTACGCCATGGTGACAGTTATTTGGTTTCTACGCCAACCTTTTCTACGCGAGGGGCAGTTACCTACGTGGCTTGCATGGCGTGATCTTCGCAGCAGTTATACGCGTTACCTCATAATGGGATATGCCTCACACGCGGATTCAGAAGATCATTCATACGTGGGTGGCAGTTATTATAACCGCCGCGTATGTAACCTCTGATTTCCAAATTTTCAAAATAATTAGATTTTTAATTTATTTTAAATACCAAGTTATAAAAATATTTTCTCCTTGAATTTTTGTATTTTATTTTGAACAATGTTTGATTTTAGAAGGTAATTTAAAATCTTTTATAAAAAAAATCATTTTTCCTAAATGACGATTCCTTATAAATAAATAAATAAATAATAATGTATATATATATATTTCTCTAGTTTCAAATGTTTATTGGCTTGAAATCATAAAATTAGTTATTTGATAAAATTAATTAAAAGACTAGTTGTTTCTTCATAATAAATTTTATGTTTATTGGGATAGTAAATAAATACGTTTCATACTTTCTAAGATTTTGCAAATATGGATTAATTAGTAGCTAATTGGGAATAAGTTAGCTTTCCTTAAATATTTTCTGAAATTATAATCTTTTCGAAATAAAATTTTATAAGTTGCCTTTTTCCATTAACTAGCCAACACATCCTCATTTTTTCCCACATTAGAAAGCCCGTTTATTTATTTAATCCTGGCCATTCATTATTGGGCCAATCCTCACCCTTTAGCCCACAACTCCCTCTCCCTATTTAAGTGTCTCATCACCATTCCCAAGAAACCCTAGCTAGCCCTCACAATTCCCACAAGCCAACAACCATCAACATTTTTGTGTGCTCGTGTCCGTGTGTCCAGCATTACCGTGTCAGCCGTGTTGGCCTCGGGTCCGACCCCGGGTGTCCCACGTATCCATTCATTTCCTGTGTCCAGATTTACAATATTATAATCTGATTTTTCGTGTCCGACACACCCGGACACATCCACATCCACATCAACCTCTGTACACAACATTATTTTCGTGTCCGACACACCCGGACACGTCCACCCCAATACCAGTACAGCAACCCATCGTATCCAGACCCCGACACAGAGTCCAAACCCTAACCCTAGATCTGACCATCACCTAGCCGCCGATTGATGGTCGGAGCCGACGAGCGCTCCTCCCAGTTTCAGCCTCGAAGTCAGGGGAGTCGACCACCGCGTGGCCCGGGCGCGACCACGGCGGAGGAGTCTCATCCGCCACCGTCGAAACTCTTTCCCGCCGCAGCAGATCTGCCCGGTGTCGTCGCCTCAAGGAGAGCCCTCGACCGCAGCCGCCTCGAAGCCGCCGCCTCAGATCAGCCGAGCCGTGGCCGCCGTCGTTTCAGACCCGCCGCCGCTCTCGAGTCGACCGCCGCCGCCCTCGGGTTCCACTGCCATCGCCGCCTCGGATCTGCCTCAGATCCGTCCGCTCTCGAAGAACCGCAGCCGCCGAGACGAGCGTCGACCACTGCCACCGCGTGGCCCGGCGGAACCCCCACCGCACCGACGACGAGACCCCGCCATAAGCCCTTCCCTCTTTCCCTTCTTCCTTCAGTTCTGTATAAATTGAATTTAGGTTAAGTATAGATATATTAGATTAATCAATTACTTAATTCTTAATCAGTAATTAAGTCTTAATCTGTTAATTAATTTTTATTTAGTTAATTTTAATCAGTTAATTAATTATATATAATCAGTAGTTAATATATTAGTTTAGTTAATTAATTAATTATATAATTAGTAGTTAATTATATAATTAGTAGTTAATTAATCAATTAGTTTATTTATATTAGTTAATTTTTTCAGTTAATTAAATTATTTAATCAGTAATTATTTTAGATGTATAATTAGTGTAATTAATGTTTAGTATATATATATGTTTTGTATAGGTATTAGTATATAGTAATTAATGTGTATATCTATATGTATAATAAATTGTATAATTATAGTATGCATAATTAATTGTATAGTATTTATTTAATTAATGTGTAGAAATATATGTATATACGTATGAGTATAAATTCATATATGTATATGTGTATTATTTATTTAATTAATGTTTAATACGTATATATGTATAGTATATAAATACATTGGTAATGTATAATTTAATATATGTACATGTATATTTATTTTAATTAAATGTTAAATAAATGTATATATATATTGTACATACAATTAATGTATTATATATGTATTTAATGGGTGATGTACATTTTCATAAATAAAATATATTCTATTATGAGTATACAGTTATACATATTTTGTTTTTAATTTTTGGTATAAATATATATATGTAGACTATATTTTCGTATTGGTATATGTATGTATATCTATATGTTGTATTGGTTTTATATATATAAATATAAATTTGTATAGTTACCTGTATATAGTATAAGTATGATTCGGTATAATTATATATATATTTGATTGTATAGATACAAATATATAAATTGGGTTACGAATATATATATATATATATATATATTTATTTACATCTATTTAGTGTATATATTATGTACGTATTTTGTACAAATTACTGATAGGCTTATATATGTGTATTTATATACGTATTCCTACTAGATAACCCTAGTTGACTAGTGCCCTGCCTGACTGGCCCTGAGGCCAGTATTTTTAGACTGTGTTAGTGTAGCATCTGATGCAAATGTGGTTTTGCTTGTGATATGTTTATAGGACTGTTGGTTTACCCAGGGGACACTCTGGAACAGGACCTCGGTATTCACCAGCTAAGGACCAAAGGCAAGTACATTCTCTGATTAGTTTCTAACTTATGATATCTCCTATGTTCACTGTATCTAGTGTAAATATCCATGTTCTTGACACATTGGTTATACGGATTGGTATACACGGATCTCGTCATGAGATGTTATTCCTTATTCATGGTGTAGCTTATATAAGACTTGTTTTCCTTGCTATCTTGTGCATGTACAGACGCTGATTCCCGGGGAGATTTGCTACCTTCCTAGGGAATCTAGTGCCATAGCGTACCATGATTGGATCTACTATACCAGTCGGGGGTGGGGAGTATTTTAGTGTAGATATGTGATCATACCCAACTTTATATGCACCATAGCTCACCCCACATCTCACGTCGGGTGCGGCCTGACCATCTTCATGCTTCATAGCTGTTACGTGTGATTAGCCTGACCTCTCCATGCATCATAGCTAACCAACGGTTAGCCTGACCTTCGTGAATCATAGCTAATCACATGTAACCAGCCTGATCAAGTTCCCAAGCCGATCACATGTTAAAGCTAGTACTCACACACTTAGTCATAGGTTCTTGCTCATGGACATATTGTTTCTTTTTTGCAGTTACTTACAGTATTTCCAGTATTTCTTTCATTGTACATATCTTGTACCTATACATGCATCTGGTATATTTCCATCTAGAACTGCTACATAGTTTATGTCATTTATATAGAACTGCTATTTAGAGATGTACTTTGCTCCTTCCTGACTGGAAATATTTTTCCAGACTGTGACCTTAGTAGACTGGGTTCTGACACACTTGGGGATTGGAAGTTAATGATTGCAGGTATGATTATTTTGTCATTAGACTTGTGTGGTATTCTTTTGTTTCTTCAAATTCTTATCGTGCTGTAGTTGTGAATGAGTATGTTGTTAATATTTTCATAGTGTTATCCGAGTCTCCTTATGGAGTTGGATACTAGCGTGAGATTTTATAGATAGTACTTGACCTAGACAGCGTTCTACCGCCGATGCTGCGGCGTAGGCTGGACGTACCCACGCACTCGTGCCCCTAAACCGGGTGCGGGTCGTGACAGCGTAAAAAAAGTGCCACACTCTCCACTGTTCGGTTTCTACGCCGACTGGACGGTTACTGTCACTAAACCCTATAAATAGAGACCTCCGGCTACGGAGGTCCATATAGGTCGAAGGTGTGGGAGAAATAGGGTGGAGAAAAAGGATCGAATTTTTGAGAGAGAAGAGGCTAGAGCACAGACAAAGAGTAGTGATTGGCGACTTTGGCATCGAACATCCAATCCCTCTTGCGAGCTTTGAAGCTTCTCCTTCTTCTACAGCACTTCTTCGTCATCGTGTGGTCCAAGGGACAAAGTGATCGACCGCAGATCAGACTCCTATAGCAATATTTACCCAGAATTAAATTTATTGTACTTAACATCCTCGTATAGGATTAATTGTACATCTTTTTTTTGTTTGTAAACCAAAGAAAAGGTTTCGTATAAACCTAGTTTTATTTCTTTCGTTTATTATTAAACACAGCTGAAGTTAGAGGAGTGGAACCGAGGGGTCGCGACGGCGGGGAGGTGAACGGCCGGCGGTCGGAGTCGCGGCGACGGGGAGTCGACTGGTCGGGGGGTTTCAAATTTTTTCAGTTACTGTAATCAATAGGTTAACGGGTCGGGTCAAGTTCATATCCGATCCAACAAGGTTGGGTTGGGTTGGTTTAATTTGGTTTGGTTTGGTTCGGTTCAAGCTGGTTCAGTCTGGTTTAGTTTGGTTTATTTAAAATCAATGCTTTTTAGCTATTTAAAAATATTTTTTAAGCCCAATAAATTCCAAAAAATTACACAATATCTTATTATTAATTATTCACTCAAAAATATAATTTTTGTAATATTTTAATATTTAATTTAATTCACAAAAATATATTAATTCATGAAGAACATTTATTTTAATTAATTAAAAATAACAGAAAAATCCCAAAAATTCATAATTAAATTTTAAAAAAATTTGGGTGTTTACAAATCTTGCCTTAAGTATCGGTGGTTTTGATTATCCCAATGCAGGAGTTCCATTCTTTGTATTTGTTCTTCTGTTGCCCGTTCTTTCTCATTGTAGCGCCTACGAACGTAAAAAGAAGAACGTTTTATGTTTCTTGTTGTGTTTTCTTTTTCTCTTTCTCCTTTGTCAGTTTGTAACATGTTAGTGGTTTAGTGTTGTTATGGAGTTGTATAACATTATAGAGGCGCTCTCGAGTGACTCACTGTGCACCAACTTTTATAGAGACGAACTCTTGTCTGAGTCTCTACTTTGTGGACCTCCTCTACTTTGATTTGGCTTCGGGACTAACAAATATTTCAATGATTAAACTATAGTGCCCCGCTCCGCGTTGGCACTATGTACAAGAGATATCGGTTTGCTGACTCAAAAAGGATATCTTCCTTAAGAGCTCCTTGTTGAACCAGAAGATGACTGATCTAGATGAGTGGGCAAAACTTCGTTTTCAGATTCTTGTACGCCTTAGTAATGAATCTGAGATTTTGAAATGCTTGTACGCCTTGGTCAGTTTGTAACATATTAGTGGTTTAGTGTTGTTGTGGAGTTGTATAACACTGTAGAGGCGCTCTCGAGTGACTCACTGTGCACCAACTTTTGTAGAGACGAACTCTTGTGTGAGTCTCTACTTTGTGGAACTTCTCTACTTTGATTTGGCTTCGAGACTAACAACTATTTCAGTGATTAAACTGTAGTGCTCCGCTCCGCATTGGCACTATGTACAAGAGATATCAGTTTGCTGATTCAAAAAGGATATCTTCCTTAAGAACTTCTTGTTGAACCAGAAGATGACTAATCTAGGTGAGTAGGCAAAACTTTGTTTTCTGATTCTTGTACGGCTTAATAATGAATCTGATATTTTGAAATGCTTGTTTGCTTAATAAGATAATATTTGTATTGAGAATGATAGAACGAGAACATACTTGCCTAAAAAGATATAGAAATATTGCCATGCTAAGTATAAAATTGAATATTGCATGCTAGTTACACTGACACCGCTATCGAATGAACCTTGTCATGGTAAAGAAAGAGTAGAACTGCATGCTAACTTGAAGAGATAAATCGACCTATGCTATGCTTGCTTAAATTAAAGATCGTTCGTATGTTTGCTTGTCGTCGTGTTTATAATTGCTTGTCTTTGATGCAAGGGCTAGATTGAATGTGTGCTTATTTTGTTATAAAGAGTAAATGGCTTATCTTGTTAGAGACGAGACTAGTAGCCCGCCCTGATGTTCAGGTCCTACAGGATCTAGGAGGATGCGGCTATTAGATAAGAGATAGATGGATTAAAAGCTTGTATTGTCACGTTGTGTTATGCTTGTGATATGCTTGTTATCGAGGAGCTTGCGGTGGATGGAGGCTAAATGACAATTTTGGAAACTAATAGTGTCCCGATATTCTGGTCCTACGGGATCAAGGAGAACGTGGCTATTAGAATGGTGGATGGAGATTGATGGGGTGAGACTAATAGCAAGTCATGATGTTTTGGTCCTACGAGACCTAGGAGGACGTGGTTATTAGATGGGAGACGATGTTTCTGTTGGGAAGAATTTGAGTTTGTGTTAGAGATGTTAGCATGTTCATGGAGGTAGCTGCATTCAGGTAGTTAGGGCGCATGCTAGGCTAGCCTTCTTGCATACCCAACTGTTTGATACAGAGACAGATAGGGAAAGAGAATATTATATATATATATATATATATATATATATATATATATATATATATATATATATATATATATATACATATGTTGCTAACTTGTATGTCTGCTGCAGGGATAACCGTTCGACAATGGGTAAGAATCACGAAGAATATATATATATATATATATATATATATATATATATATATATATATATATATATATATATAGCCTGCTTGTTCATGATTATGTGCATCATAGAGTTTATCTGATAGTGTTTTATGCATTCGCATCGGTCGGACAATCGCTATTAGTGCAGAGCTGAACCTTATTCACGGCTGCTATTTTGAGAGTATTTTAGTGAAGAGCAACCATGAGTCACAGCTGCTAATAGTATCTAGATAAAAAATTCATCAGTTAGCTGGATTATCGCTACTGATCCTGAGTTTCTCGGGGACCGACATCTTATAAATAGTTTATCTTGTTTGCTTGATTGAATGATAGTCTACTAGATGTTGCATTATCCCTAGAGTCTTTGAGTATAGCTCATGAGATACGCTATGCACACCCTGATTGGTACATCTTGCTTGAAATGTTTGCCTCGTATGCATGGTTGTATTGACTGAATTCTGATTTCAAAGACGTTTCCAAAAGAAGTAATATGACTCTGTTCCTATACTGCATGTAACGAACCTAGGTAAAACTAGAAAGATCATTAGTAATGTAATATTTTATAACATAATTACTTAGTGTTGGTTTTGGTGAATGTTGCTTTTGTTCATTGATTTTATACTCACCAGTACTTTCTCCAAAGTGCTGACCCACCAATAGTTTGCTTGTTCGTAGGTGTTGGATCATCCGAGGAAGCGATAGCCGTACCTCATCCCAGGACCTCGGGAATCTGGTTTTGATGCCTTAAGCCGTATCGATATTTTGAGCTGCTTTTGTATAGAGGGACATAATGTATGGAACGATGCCATTGTATTCAGAGAACCTCGTGCATTGATCTTTGCTATGTATACTAAGATGGTTTATCGTTTGCTATACTGTCCTTCCGCTGCGTACTCGATCGGTTCGATGGTAGCCATAACTTTAACAATGTTGTCTTGTGCGAGCGCAACCCCGGGCTCGGACGGCATCACGCCTCGATGGTAAATGATAATACGCCCCTTGGGAGTGCCGTGACGCGATGGTTTACGCCCGACGGGGGCATCGTCGGGACCTGCGAGATCGGGGCATGACATAATGGTATCAAAGCAACTCGATTCTCTGACCTTACGCCTATTTCGCTGCTGTTCTTAGATGACGATTTCTTGTGCATTGATATTGTTACTGGATTGAGCGTTCCATATAATAAGTCCATAGATATGCTCAAAGTTATCGGCAAAAAATTTCTGGATTTGATTTATTACTGGAGAGTCATGATTTTGTGCTTGTGGTTTGCTAAATTTTTCGATTGAGGATGGTGAGGGATGAGGACTATGACTGCTCTGGTTATCGAATGTTTCTCCTCAAAGTTTCAAGGACGAAACTTTTTCTTGGTGGGTAAGTATGTAGTGCCCCTCTCCGCGTTGGCACTATGTACAAGAAATATCGGTTTGCTGACTCAAAAATAATATCTTCCTTAAGAGCTCCTTGTTGAACCAGAAGATAACTGATCTAGGTGATTGGACAAAACTTTGTTCTCTGATTCTTGCACGCCTTAATAATAAATCTAAGATTTTAAAATACTTATTTTCTTAATAAGATAATGTTTGCATTGAGAATTATAGAACAAGAACTTGCTTGCCTAAAAAGAGATAGAACCATTGCCATGCTAAGTATAGAATTGAATGTTGTATACTAGTTAAACTGACTCCGCTATCAAACGAACCTTGCCATGCTAAAGAAAGAGTAGAACTGCATGCTAACTTGAAGAGATAAATCGACCCGTGCCATGCTTGCTTAAATTAAAGTTCATTTGTATTTTTGCTTGTCGTCGTATTTATAATTGCTTGTCTTTGATGCAAGAGTTAGATTAAATGTGTGCTTGTTTTGTTATAAATAGTAAATGGCTTGTCTTGTTAGAGAAGAGACTTGTAGCTCGCCCTAATGTTCTGGTCCTACGGGATCTAGGGGGTGTGGCTATTAGATAAGAGATATATGGATTAAAAGCTTGTCTTATCACGTTGTGTTATTCTTGTGATATGCTTGTTATAGAGGAGCTTGCAGAGGATAGAGGCTAAACAACAAGTTTGGAGACTAATAATGCGTCCCGATATTCCGGTCCTACGGGATCTAGGGGAACGTGGCTATTAGAATGGTGGATGGAGATTGATGGGGTAAGACTAATAGTGTGTCCTGATGTTTCGGTCCTACGGGATCTAGGGGAACGTGTATAAACCCCCTCGACCAAAATTAGGCCTACTTGGCATAGATAGAGAGACTAGGGCTAGTTTGAATCCAAATAGAAATAGAACTATGTGTTTTAATTGATTTTACAATATTTATATCACTTGGTGTACCTTACCGTTGCTTCGATAATTGGAGCACTACACTAGCCATTATCTTTCTACAAATTTTACACCCTTGTCCTAGACGTGCCCACCTTCTATTCTGACATTTGTGTAACTTATAATTATGCTCTCTTGTGCTACATTTTAGTCGCAAAATATTCGTCACAGACGTTATTATTTAATTCTAAATAAATTCAACTTTGTATCCTTGTGCGTTCCAATCAAAATTGGAGACACAATCTTGACCTATTTTGTGCAACCTAAACTATGATAATATTCTATTCTGAGTTCCCTATGTCCATGACACTTGTGTCCCACCTAATTTTAATCCCATGTACTTCTAATTAATTTTAGAACACCGATTATAATAATTTTAATTAATTTAATCCAATTTACATCTTTGTGCAATTTTTTAATTGTTGGACGCTTTTATGCAAAAATGCGTTAAGGTGTCCACACCATTAGACACAACACATGAAGAAACCTATTTCTCCTTCGCATGAATTTTTCTCATGATTTTTGGAATGTGCAACACACAACATCAACCCCTCATCAATCCTAGCCATGCATTTTAAACAATACAAATCCTAGCCCTCCAAACATCTTTATGTAAAGTCAAGCCATCCCAAGTAGGATGTTGACCATGCCCACCTTTCTAGGTCAACCCCCAAACCCTTTTCTACATACATATATAAATAACTTTTCCTTTATTTTTCCTTTATTTCCATCCCCTAAAAACTTAACCTAGCCGACTACACCCCTCTCCCTTCCCTGTTCACCATCTCCTTCCTCCCAACCGCCGGAGTAGCCTCGCCGGAAGTCGCCTGAGAACGCTGAGAGCCACCCTTATAACACCCCACAACCGCACGGTATGTTACGCTGAGTCAGATTGAATAAAACAATAGCTGGTTACATTTGATTTGTTGGATTTTGGGAAGAAGTATTGATTGAGTTAGTTTTATCTGCAGATGGCTAGTAAAGTTCGATGGGAATCAGGTGTTCGTTCAGAGCAGTATTGAGATAGCTGGATTAGAACGACAATGTCATCTTCCTTAGTCCGATCAGTCGAATGATTTGGGGAGCACGGCCTGCTCGCACGGTCATACCAGTTGAGTAGATCGCGCTTTGCATCGGACCAAGGGTTCAGGGCATCGGTCGTATCGGCAGGACAAGATGCTTAACGGAATCAAACATAGGTGAGTAGGCTCTGTCCCTTCTCCTCTACTCCTTCATGCCTAATAAAATAGAAAATACGTAAAGACTGAACACTTGGCCTGGAACTTGGGAATCACTACACTGTGGCGTGCATAGAGTGTACGCCGTTTGCTTGGATTGCTTTGTGGCCTGATTGGCTTTCACGTTGGATAGTTGAGCTAGAGTTGGATTATATTTGCGGGCAGTTGGAGAAATAATTGGAATTATGCTTGGACAGTTGGAATTATATATCTTGGTTGGAACATCGAAAATTCGAATGAGCGAGCGTACATCCGTGCACGAGTATCACTTGGGCGCTTTGTCAAGCAAAGCGTGCAGTTGTGGTTCAAAACCGAACAACTGCATCGGCGAGGGCATTGTGCCACGGGATTGTTCTGAGCGTGGGGTGTTGCACCAATTGGAAATACTGTGTTGAGAAGCGGCATAGTGCCTATGGGGATAACTTGAGATTCGGTGCCTTGGGCTATATGTTGGAAGAATGGTTATGAATTTTTGGTTGGATAATCGGTTAGATATTTGGTTGAATAAGTCTAGGATCGCTTGGTGGGGCGAGAATGTTCGATCCTCTCGTCATACCTACTTGGTGTCTGTATGTCACGGACAACCTGTGTTGCACAAGGTTTCATTTTCTCGAACGGGATAGGCTCCGGGACACCAGGACCGTTCGACCATGGAGGAGACAAGGGTAACGCGTCTTGGGCGCGGTGCCGGTAATTCGATACGAACCAGAGGGGGATAGCTGCCCATTGCTGGATCGGGTAGAATTGCCTATTGATTAGTCCGATCAATATCCTTTATGGCTTGGCCAGTGACTTCATATAAATAAGTGTTGGCTTGCTTTTCTTTGGTTGGTTTGTGCTTCATGTAGGCGCGGCCACCTTGCCTCGGCAAGAGTATGCATATTGAGATTGGATTGTAAGTTTTGGTTGAGGATGGATATTGAGGCTTGGTTGATGGTTCGATGGTTTCTCGTGTTGCTTAGGCTTTGAGTAGGATGGTTTGCATGCTAGAATCCTTCGGGTTGGTTATATATTTCTTGTCTATTAGATTGAGTTGAATGCTTGCATGCTTAAACTGCTTTACATCTTTCCTTAACATGTCATCCCTATGCCATAAAATAAATCTAGGATTCAACTAGAAAGATTACCATATAACTGTTTGCATTCACTATTTTACTTAGTGTCGGCTTAGACGAGTGGGTTATCCCGCTCACCAGTACGGCTGTGTACTAACCCACGTTTGTGAGCATTATTTCAGGTACGCAGGTGTAGTGACGCTGCTTGGATATACGGGACAAAATGTATAAACTGTAAGTACCTTTGTGGGCTAGACAAAGAGCAAGAGTATTGCATCGCCTTTGTGGTATTTTATTTGGACCCTATCGAGAGCTTCGCTGCGTATACTCTGATGTGTGCTTGGTACATAATACTTGACTTTCGTTACAACTTTGTCGTTTCGATAATAACTTTGGTGTTTGACAACATCGCCTTGTACGAGCGCAACTCCAGGCTCGTACGGCATCACGTCCCAATGAGAACGATTGTCCTGTGGGAGAGCTGCAACATGGTGATTCACGTTCAGCGGGGACTATTGAGCTTGCGGGAGATTGGGGCGTGACAACCCCAACCCGCTGAACCGCCGCTGCCCACCACCAGTCTCCACCACCCTTTTTTTCTTCCTCCTCTTCCCCGCAGCCAAGCCCCAACCATCCCAACCTCCCTTGCACCGCTGCCAACCACCGCCGAGTCCTCCTCGACTCCAACATCTTCCAGCCATTAACCCCGACTGGACAACCCGACGCCCTCGCCTGAGAACTTTTACCTTCACGGCCTGTCATCACAGCCGAGACCCGATAGTGCCATCATCGCCGGAGCCCACCTGCACAGTCCTCGACCCCCGCCGTCTCCTTTCTAAGCAGCAAGAAGCCAACCCCTTCGCCTGAACGTTTACTTCCCAACCCGCAGCCATCTTCTCCTCGTCCACTCCGGCCATCCTCCTTCCGCCGGAGTCGACACAGCAGCTACGACCCCCCGCTGTCCGCCCACGACCGACTTCGTCTCCTCCTCCTCATCTTCCCCGGACGACCATCGATCCCTGCCTCTTCTCCTCCTCCTCGACACCCTGAGCACAACCAACCCCCTCGCCTGAACCGACCACCACCTCACCACCCTCTCCTTCTTCCTCCTATTTCCGGCCATATCTCACATGAATCGCCAGTGACAGCCGAGCACGACCACCTCTTCCCTGAATACGACACCATGACTGAACTACCCCCTCTTCCCCGCCTGTCAGCCAGTTCCTCTCCTCCTCCTCGCCTGAACAGCCTATCCTCAACCCCATGATCGCCTGAGCTCCTCCGGCCATCCCTAGTTTTTAATATCACCATCATCCTCACCTTAACCATCATCCACACCATCATCATTCCCATCATCATCATCATCACCTTAATCATCATCATAATCATCACCATCATCATCACCATCATCATTACCCTCATCATCACCATCATCATCATCATCATCCTCATCATCACCAATCATCATCCTCATCATCATCATCATCAACCCAATCATCATTACCCTCGTCCTCATCATCAACATAGACATCATCGTCGTCATCATGGACCCGTCACCCTCACCGAAGATGAGCTGCAGCAGTCATCCTCGATCCTCATGCCCGTGCACGCTAACCCCGAGGTTCGAACCTGTCCCTCTCCTTTTATTTTATGTATGCTTGTGATTAGTATTGCTTCATGGTTCAGTTTAGTTTAGATCGTGTCGGTTCACCTAAAGACTAGTGTGCGTGTGTGTAAGATAATTAATTGGTGTATATACATTGTGTGGTAATTAATGCTAGTACTAGGTATGACTATATTATAGATATTGAGTGACCATAAGTGTTAGTAGTGGATACCCTGTATTGATATTTGACCGTATGACCCGTATGCGTATACGTACGCGTATGTATTTAATGTTCATATTGGTATATATATATATATATATATATATATATATATATATATATATATATATATATATATATATATATATATGTGTGTGTGTGTGTGTGTGTGTGTGTGTGTGTGTATGTGTGTGTGTGTGTATTGTATAAGTAATTAAATGATAATGATAAACCTAATTATGACTATATATGTATTTATGATGTACGACCCTAGGACACCGTAGATTTTTCCCGCATAATTGCTTATACCATTAACCCTGAGTATTAGTGATCTGTCTGCCTTGTGTACACTGACGTACTGGCGAGACATGTGTTACTTGACTGTCTGATTGTGTACAACATTTGAAGATGTGATACCCGCATAAGTAGACGCTCATTTGACCCTACTAGTTGACCAGTGTCACCCCTAGCGTACCCTTTGAGTCCAGTGTATTTATGGTTGTGTATGTGCTAGTGTAATGGCTGATGTTGTATTATATTATATTATATGTATATAGGACCTATCGGATTGTTCTGCGAGACTTCAGGAGCAGGTTATTGGCACTACGCAGCTTTCTTGCCAGGCAAGTATACCTTGCCTTGTTGTACTATTTAAATTCAGTTATTATTTTAGTTGCATATTTATTGTTTTTATATTATATAATTGTGCGCGTCCGAGAAAGACTCGGGTGCAGTTAACGAAGGCGTTGATGTTAGGACTTGTGTCTGACCTAGTGTCTAGTGGACCCACCTAAAGTTGTGGAGTTATCGGTATGACTCTCCAGGCCTTGACACGTATTATTGTACGTCACAGAGTGAGTTCATGTAGGGACGCGTGCTTCATACTCGACTGGCCATCGGTGTTAGCCATACGTGTGACGGTATTTAGCTTAGTTGTTTATTTCTATAGAGACTTGCATTATAGTACGAGATGTCCAAGTCGTGTTCGCGACTTGTATATTTGCATTAGGCGGAGAGGACGACTAGCAGGCGTATGGGACACCCACCTCCTTTATACAGATATTGCGTTCTTCGGAGCGATACGAACGTATATATTTATGCAGATACCACGTTCTTTAGAGCGTTGGACGTTACTTGTGGTTTTGCAGATACCACACACTATAGAACATTGGACGTTATTATGTATACAGTACCATGCTCCTCAGAGCTGGACGTTATTATATTATAGAGTGCCCTTGTTATGGGGGCATATGTGGCATATACTAGCCAGTCACGGCGATTGATGAATTACGTCAGCATATGTCTAGCCTACACTTTCCCATACGCACAAAGTTGTCCTCAAATTGCATTCACTTAGATGGTTAGCACACCCCCTTTATTTATTCAATATTTACTTTATGGCATGCTTCTATGTATCTTGTTATGTCCCTCTGAGGACCTGGTCCCTTTCCAGGTGTAGATGTTCATGAGTATTCGCAAGAGCGCAGATCCGGACTAGCTACTTATATTTCGAGGAGGTCTTCTCTTCGAGCCTCGTGATTATTAGTTGTTGTACATTGTTTTATTTATTTTATATTCTAGTTTGGTAGTGGATTTGTTTCCACCCGACTATCATCCTTTGATACTTCGTATTGAGATTTAGTTACATAGATATTGGTTATTTATTTATTTATGATTTCTGTGGATGAGATTTAGCTATGCCCTGTGACTTGTGATAATCATATACCACTTGTGAATTATTGTTCATAATACAGCGTACGCATGTGTTATGGTTTCCATATATTAGAGTTGCCATATACATGTGGCTGCATGCTTATGTGTTCCTAGTCCTACGTATTTTGGGACTAGGACGTGACATATTTTTAGTGGTGGCCCATACAGGTCGAGAGCATATTATCTTGGTTACGTTACTGTACCAAGCAAGCCTGCACCTAGGATTAGAATATAGGATCTCATCCACATTTGACTATGATTCATCTTCGTTCCAATCTGTTCTATTTGAATAACTGCATCCTGCTTGATTCATGTGCTTCCCTAATAGTTCTTGAGTATAGCCTTCTCCTAGAATATAGAAATCCTTGTTGTTAGGATGATAATTAGGATAATATTCCTACTAAGAATACAACTAGGATATTGACACATCACTAAGTTTAGAATATCTAATGAACCCTAGCATCCCTTACCTATAGGTTGATTTACCATTACCCCTTGATATATTATGAAGGACTTGAGAGTAGTATAGACACTACTAGGATTAGCTAGAAATTTGACCATACTATTTTACCCTAGCATTGAGGAACCAATAAAAATTCAAGATTGAATATTAGGACTGAACCTAACTTTCATAGTAAGATAGTATTAGAGAACTATAAACTTAGATTCTTGTCTTAATATTAGCAGACAGTACCTTAGGAAGCCAAGAGGAATGAATATAATATTTTTCTCAATCAGACCTCGAACATAGATATTAGCATACCATATTTTCTTAGAGAACCATGATATTATCAAGAGTCTCTCATTCTAAATTCATATCTTGTTCCCTCGGAATAACCATTCAGCAAGGGGTAAGAATCACGAAGTATATATATATAGCCTGCTTGTTCATGATCATGTGCATCATAGAGTTTATCTGATAGTATTTTATGCATTTACATCGGTCGGACAATGGCTATTAGTGCATAGCTGAACCTTGGTCACGGCTGCTATTTTGAGCGTATTTTAGTGAAGAGCAACCAAGAGTCACAGCTGCTAATAGTATTAGATAAAAGAGTCATCAGTTAGCTAGATTATCGCTACTGATCCTGAGTTTCTAGGGGACCGACATATTATAGATAGTTTATCTTGTTTGCTTGATTGAATGATAGTCCACTAGAAGCTGTATTGTCCCTAGAGTCTTTGACTATAGCTCGCGAGATACGCTGTGCATACCCTGATTGGTACATCGTACTTGAACTGTTTGTCTCGTATGCTTGGTTGTTGTGAACTGAATTCTGATTTCAAAGATGTTTTCAAAAGAAGTAATATGACTCCGTTCCTGTACTGTATGTAACGAACCTAGGTAAAACTAGAAAGATCACTAGTAATGTAATATTTTATAACATAATTACTTAGTGTTGGTTTTAGTGAATGTTGCTTCTGTTCGTTGATTTTATACTCACCAGTACTTTCTCTAAAGTGTTGACCCACCAACAGTTTGCTTGTTCGTAGGTGTTGGATCATCCGAGGAAGCGATAGCCGTGCCTCATCCCCAAGATCCAGTAATCTGGTTTCGATGCCTTGAGTCGTATCAATATTTTAAGCTGCTTTTGTATAGAGAGACATAATGTATGAAACGATGCCATTATATTCAGAAAACCTCGTGCCTTGATCAGTGCCCCATATACTCAGATGGTTTATTATTTGCAACATTGTCCCTCCATTGCGTACTCGATCGGTTTGATGGTAGACACAACTTTAACGATGTTGCCTTGTGCGAGCGCAATTCCAGGCTCGCACGGCATCATGCCTCGATGGCAAATGATGATACGCCCCATGGGAGTGCCGCGACTCAGTGGTTCGCGCCCGACGGGGGCATCGTCGGGACCTTCGGGATTGGGGCATGACAGAATGGTATCAGAGCAACTCGATTCTATGACCTTACATCCATTTTGCTGCTGTTCTTAGATGACGATTCCTTGTGCATTGATATAATTACTGAGTTGAGCGTTCCATACAATAAGTCCATAGATATTCTCAAAGTTGCCGGCAAAAGTTTTCTGGATTAGATTTATTGCTTGAGAGTTATGATTTCGTGCTTGTTGTTTGCTAGAGTTTTCGATTGTGGATGGTGAGGGATGAGGACTATCACTGCTCTGGATATCGAATATTTTTCCTTACAGTTTTGAGGACGAAACTTTTTCTTGGCGGGTAAGTATGTAGTGCCCCGCTCCACGTTGGCACTATGTACAAGATATATCGGTTTGCTGACTCAAAAATAATATCTTCCTTAAGAGCTCCTTGTTGAACCAGAAGATTATTGATCTAGGTGAGTGGACAGATCTTCGTTCTCTAATTCTTGCACGCTTTAATAATGAATCAGAGATTTTAAAATATTTATTTGCTTAATAAGATAATGTTTGCATTGAGAATGATAGAACGAGAACCTGCTTACCTAAAAAGAGATAGAACCATTGCCATGCTAAGTATAGAATTGAATGTTGCATGCTAGTTATACTGACAACGCTATCGAACGAACCTTGCCATGCTAAAGAAAGAGTAGAACTGCATGCTAACTTGAAGAGATAAATCGACCCGTGCTATGCTTGCTTAAATTAAAGATCGTTCTTATTGCTTGTCGTCGTGTTTATAATTGCTTATCTTTGATGCAAGAGCTAGATTGAATGTGTGCATGTTTTGTTATAAGAGTAAATGGCTTGTCTTGTTAGAGAAGAGACTAGTAGCCCGCCCTGATGTTCCGGTCCTACGGGATCTATGGGGTGCGGCTATTAGATAAGAGATAGATGAATTAAAATCTTGTCTTGTCACGTTGTGTTATTCTTGTGATATGCTTGTTATCAAGGAGCTTGTGGGGGATGGAGGCTAAACGACAAGTTTGGAGACTAATAGTGCTTCCCGATGTTCCGGTCCTACGGGATCTAGGGGGACGTGACTATTAGAATGGTGGATGGAGATTGATGGGGTGAGACTAATAGCGCGTCCTGATGTTCCGGTCCTACGAGATCTAGGGGGACGTGGCTATTAGATGGGAGGCAGTGCTTCTGTTGGGAAGAGTTTGAGTTTGTGTTAGAGAAGTTAGCTTGTTCATGGAGATAGCTGCATTCAGGTAGTTAGGGCACATGCTAGGTTAGCCTTCTTGCATACCTAACTGTTTGATGCAGAGACGGACAGGAAAAGAGAACCTTATATGCATATGTTACTAACTTGTATGTCTGCTGCAGGGATAACTGTTCGACAAAGGGTAAGAATCATGAAGTATATTTATATATATATATACATATATATATATATATACATATATATATATATATATACATATATATATATATATATAGCTTGCTTGTTCATGATCATGTTCATCATAGAGTTTATCTGATAATGTTTCTTGCATTCGCATCGGTCGGACAATGGCTATTAGTGCAGAGCTGAACCTTGGTCACCGCTGCTTTTTTGAGCGTATTTTAGTGAAGAGCAACCATAAGTCGCAACTGCTAATAGTATCAGATAAAAGAGTCATCAGTTAGCTGGATTACCACTACTGATCCTGAGTTTCTCGGGGACCGATATCTTATAGATAGTTTATCTTGTTTTCTTGATTGAATGATAGTCCACTAGATGCTGCATTGTTCCTAGAGTCTTTGAGTATATCTTACGAGACAAGCTGCGCACACCTTGATTGGTACATCGTGCTTGAACTGTTTACCTCGTATGCTTGGTTGTATTGAACTGAATTCTGATTTTAAAGATGTTTCCAAAAGAAGTAATATGAATCCGTTTATGTACTGCATGTACAGAATCTAGGTAAAACTAGAAAGATCACTAGTAATGTAATATTTCATAACATAATTACTTAGTGTTGGTTTTAGTGAATGTTGCTTATGTTCATTGATTTTATACTCACCATTACTTTCTCCAAAGTGCTGACCCACCAACAGTTTGCTTGTTCGCAGGTGCTGGATCGTCCGAGGAAGCGATAGTCGTGCCTCATCCCCAGGACCCGGAATCTGATTTCGATGCCTTGAGACGTATCGACGTTTTGAGCAGCTTTTGTATAAAGGGACATAATGTATGGAACGATGCCATTGTATTCAGAGAACCTCGTGCCTTGATCCTTGCCCCGTATACTCAGATGGTTTATTGTTAGCAATATTGTCCCTCCATTGCATACTCGATCGGTTCGATGGTAACCACAACTTTAACGATGTTGCCTTGTGCGAGAGCAACCCCAGGCTCGCAAGGCATCATGCCTCGATGGCAAACGACGTCAATACGCCACACGGGAGCGCCGCGGCGCTGTAGTTCGCGCTCGGCGGGGGCGTCGTCGAGACTTTTGGGATCGGGGCATGACATAAACTGCAAGAACTTTGATAACTATTACCAGGATGATACCAAAAATTATGAGCAGGACGATAAAACTCTGAGCAGGATTGAGCAAGTATGTCTGCAAAAGACAAAATCTTATTTCCGAGACTACAAAAATGATCTCAAAACTGTTAAATATCGAAGATCATAGATGTTTGTTGCTCTTGTGGAGCATTATGCAACAAAATGATACTTATGCAACCAAATGATGAATTTGGATCTGACTACAACTAGAATGACAATGGAGATGAATTACACACCGAAATAATGAAAATAAAATAAACTGAAATATGCTCTTCTCTTTGCAATCGCAGTTGCTACAACAATTTTGAACAAATCTACCAAAAAAAACTAGAAGAAGAGAAATTGCTTAAACGTGAATCCTAGCTGGGGTGATAAAGATAACCATTGCTCAAAAAAAAATTGTGTCCTTTCAGACGATCTGCTACCAGGAATCAACAATTTCAATTGATGAATTTCTTGAATGCTCCCTTGTCAACGTTGTGAAGAACTCGAACGAAAATGAAATCCTTGGAAGAACTTCATGGATAGGTGGCGGCTGCTACAAATCCTCACATAGTAGTTTTTCCTCTCTCTTATATCTCATAAAAGAGCAAAAAAGATAGAATATATATATATATATATATATGAGAGTCAAAACCCAAAACCCTAATCCAACCACAAATCCTAAAGATTAGGATCAGCTTAAACCGAATCCCAAAAGATAATGAACAATTTAAACTGATTATCCACTAAATATGTCTACTCAACGCTATCTACGCATAGATTACGCAATCTACACAACCATCACACGGAGTCGCACAAACCGGAAGTCGCGCAGCCACGCAAGCCGCACAACCGCACAACCGCGCAACAGCTGCAACTCGTGCAACCACGTAAGTCTCACATCGTTTCACCACACTTGGGTGCTCGTTGTTGCAAAGTGCGTCATCAAAGCGGCTCAAAGTGCACTTGTTCGTATTGTTAAGCTCGTAAGTGTATCATCAAAGCGCCACTTTGCACCCTTCATCCGAATCTGAGTCCAAGTCCAAGTCACTAAGACCCTTCGAGACTTAGCTCCTAAGAAAAATTCCAAAAAATGAATGAAAAGAATAAAAATTATTTCCTTGGTGTCTTGATCTTTGTCCTCTAAAAAAATATCCCACCAACCACATCGGCTACACATCCCATGCGCATAAGTCAATACAGAGAGAAACATTATATTGAAATGCACACTTCTTAGAGTATTGACTAACAAACCCCAACACAAAATACACCAGGGCAACATGATGTCGAAGAACAATGAATTTGAACTCAACTATCATTTGTCTACCAGAGATGAGTTCGACTTCTGTGTTTCGGCTACTTTCACGAGTTGGCACTTTGCTTCGGGTGGTTGCAGCAACATAATTCTCCATGTGGGCACAACATTGATGATGTTTTCCACTACCAGGAACCTTGGGCTGATATGTGGACTTAGATCAATGGATTCCTTCTTTTCTGATTGTTTCTTCTCGTTCACCTGCATAGAAACTAACACACGTGAGAGGGATAGGTAATTCCTCTGTGCAGCTCCAACCGTCAAGTTAGATTGAGAACGAATGAAAATTTCAAACAGTTTTTGGGTAAGAAAAATATGTACTTATGAAGATGTAGATGGGACTATATAGCCCTCAATCTATAATCCTGAATTGCTTTCTTGCTAACCAAGTTAGAATTTAAAGAGTCAGTTGGATAATGTAAAATTTCTTGCGAATCTTTCATTGTTATCTCAATAAGATTATGTCTAGTTGACATAAATTCTTTGTTTGGGCTGAACTCGGATCCATAACCAGTCTAGCCGGTTCGGATATAGGCCTTTGGGCTTGGGCCTTAGACATAAATATCACCAAAGTAAAGTCCTCAATCGAAGTCGACTAGCAAGTTCGGCCAATGACTTTCTTATAAAAATGTTCATTTTGTTCTCCATATATCATAATCCAAAGAAGAGCTTTGGAATCTGAGCTCAGTTTGACGTCGAAATTAGATCCAGTCAGGAACCTTTCGGAGGGCTGATTTGTAGGCCTCGGGCAACTAGCCTCCTTAGTGTTAAGCTTCCTCGGCTTGACAAAAGTTGTCATTCTTTATTTATTTTTTATAAGTACAAATTGCCATAGTGGTGGGACCCATGAAAAGTTAGCGGACTGACTCACGGCCAGCTTTGGTGTTGGGTTGTATTATCACAAGCGAAATTTGATTGTCCTTTCTTCTTGACTTCAAAAAAAAATATTAAAAATTTTATGACGAATGGGATAGGCAGCGGTATCAAAATCTCTGGTTCTGACGATACCGTGAAGCTCGGATTTCGAGTTATTCTTCTTGAGCTACTCGAGACTTTTCCAGTAGAAACTCAAAATATGGATACATTGGATCGTTAGTTCAACTGACAGAAAAAAGTTGAAGTAGACCACAGAGGCACTATTGACGGAGATGTGAGGATTTAGTGGTCTAGTGGAGGGGTTGTCCTAACCAGGAGGCTGTCCAAGTCCAACGGTTTGTCCGGCTTACCTAGGGCCAGTGTCATAGCTGCTTTTATAATTAATATATTACATTTTTTTTCATTTAATTGTTAAACTAATTTTAGAAAATGGTGTCATAGCTGCAATTTTTTTCTACTTACTTTTGATATATATATATATATATATATATATATATATATATATATATATATATATATATAATTATTATTATTATGTAATTGTGGGTTTGTATTTTGGTCAAATATTCACAATACTCAAATGAGAAGGGCTTAGGTGAATAAAAATCCAAACCAAGGGGAGTGGAAACCCCAACCGAACCAGTCCTATTGACTCATCAAAGCCATGTAATACTTGGCTTTCCTTCCTTTCCCATTTTCTATGTGTTACATGGCACCACCACCATCTTCTTTCATTTCCAATACCACCACCTACTCCAGCACCATCACCGTACATATCCTCTTCTTCTTCAACTTTTTCTCTCCCTCTTATCTCCCTTCCCCCTTAGTACCGCTACTGCTGTCACGACCCGCACCCGAAAATCGGGCATGAGCCGTGGGTACGTCCAGCCTACGCCGCAGAATCGGCGGTAGAACGCTGTAAAGGTCCGTTCTAGGTCAACCAACTATCTAGATAACTCACAGAAAAATCCGGCATGACCTCTCCAAAAGGAGGGCAAAACCACGCAATATATATATGTGAATAAAATCCTCTCCAACAGGAGGGCAACCACGCAATATATATATGACAATAATCTCAATCACAAAACTAGAGGAAGAATATAAGCACGATATGATATAAACAAGAAACAGAACCAAGAGAGCAAGGCAATCCAAAATAATACAGTCCAGGTCTAAAAGCTACAACATCTCACAGAAGCACAAAAGAATAAGTACAGTCATCCAAAATACAGACCACAAGGAAAACCCAGGAAACCCACCTAGCTAACTAGGGTGCTATCGGCGTCTCCTCGGCGCACTCCTCCTCGGGGTCACAACAGTCGTCAATACCAGGCCCGTAGAACGTAGGGCAATAGTCCTCAGGATCCTCTGGAAAAAATATACCCAGTCAGGACTGGAGCGAAGTACATAACTCTGAAAGCAACTCCAAATGCATGGTAAGGTGTATATGACGAGCAATAGAAAAGTAATCAAGATGCACAGGAAATAAATATATGCTGGAGCACAATAAGTAGCTGCAATGTAAACTGGAGAACAATACAAGTAGTGGAAAAGTAACTGCAGGTGAGAAACATGAATACTAGCTAAGTGCCTTGAGCACAAGTTCGTTATATGATCGGCTTAGGTTGCATATGAAAGTCACTACGATAACTCCGTTATGCGTGAGTTGCATAACCGACATACACATGAATACTGTTTGGCTTTGATCATATAACCAACTCACTACTCCCCTCCCCCACTAATACCATTGGATCCAACAACAACACGCTACGTACATGATAATAGCTCGCGCACACGAAGGCGAGAGCACAAGAAGCACATGATAGCACATGATAATCAATACCCGAAGCACATGATGAAATACACGTGATAGAGTACCCGCTGAACACGGTAAGGGGGATAGCACCTCATGACGGGATCCACTAGTACCAGCTCGTGTAATAAAGTGTCAGAATCAAGTATTACAGTTCTAGAACAGGTGATATAAACGCTATCATGAAATAAAAACTATCAGAGGTAGGTACTCGCCTGATGTCCAGAGCAACTGATGAGGATCGAGATCCGGACCGGTGTCGCAAGGACCTAATGCGAAAAGCAGAATTAAACAGGGTTCTAAGCATTTAAACTGATATAAAATAATTAAAAACAGGCTTCTAGGGCTATTCTAGGTCGAACGGGTCAAACCGGTGAAAATCGGGTCAAAAAGTCAACCCGGGGTCCAAAAAGTCAACTCTAGGTCAAAACTAGGTCAAACGTTGACTTTTACGGTCAACGGGGACAATTATGGTCAAAGCTAGGTCAAACTAGGGTGCCCCTGAAATTTTAGGTCAAACCGAGCTCATTAAGCTACTAAACTCACAAACTCGCCTAATCGAGATACCGGGATACCCTCGGTATCCGATACCCCGCCCTAGGCCACGCACCCCGCCTAAACCCGCTAAAACCTATGCTAGCACGCGTAATTATATATATATAAACATATAAAAATCACTCCCAAGCATTTCCTAGGCTAATGCTCAAATACCCCGCTCGAAACTCAATACCTTGAATATCTCAAGGTATCGAGATACCTCGGTATCTCAAGGTATTGAGGTTTCGCCCTAAGGCCCTCTAACTAGCTATCTAGCTATTAATTATGCACCTAGTTATTAATCTAGGCTAGGTAATATAGATATCTACTATCTATTAATACATCTAAGTAGGTATCTACCTATATACATATATATATCCACACACACACATACCCAATACCCATTACCTTACCCAATCATAACATATATATATATATTACCTATCAAGATATCTATATATATATATATAAGTATAGGTATATAGATATCTATCTCTTAGATAGATATATCTAAGTATCTAGCTATCTACCTATCTAGTATCTATCTATCTAAATACCTAGCTATCTATCTATCAATATCTATCTCACTATCTATTTATCTTATCTACCTAACTATCTATCTATTGATATATCTATCTATCTAACTTATTATCTATCCACCTATCACATATATATATACCAATCTCTCACTCTCCCTCACTAGCTCTCGCTACTAGCCGCTGCTACTTCTCCTTGCTTCGCATTTGCTGCTGCTACTGCCCTATGCTACTGCTGCTGCTGATCTATGCTGCTGCTGCTGCTGATTCTGCTGCTGCTGCACTTGCTACTGCTGCTGATTCAGGCAGTGGCTGAACCCCCCCTCCAACTCACATACACACACACACACATCCATAAACATACATATATATATATATCACTCTATATATATATATACACACACACATAACTATATATATAACTACTAGATAGATATATATATATACACACTCTAAACACTCTCTAACACACACACCTACACTCTCACAAACACACTAATACACACACTCACACACTAATACACACACACACATAAATATACATAGCTATATATATATATATATATAAACACACATATTAATATATATATGCACACTTACAAATATATATATATACATACCATATACATATACAAGTACATAAATATAAATACACACATATATATATAAATATATATACATAAATACACATACATATATATAAATATATATATATATAGACACATATCAATACAAACACAACCACGCACACAACACTCAAACCACACGCCCTACTCACGCCCAACGACCCCGACACTCACCAATACCCTAAAATATATAAAATATAGCCCGAAAACTCTAGCACACACTCTCCGATACTAACCCAACGCGCGCAGAAAGCCGAAACGAGAAAACCAAGTCGAAATGGCCGTTCGGTCATTTCGACGAACACGTGGTGCGCGGCTCGGAAAACCTCCTGAAACGCACACCAAACGAACTCGGAATCGGCCCAAAATTTACTCACGCGCTCTACACAATGTCTAGATCCTAGAAAATGTGCTCCCACATCGATTCTAGGCCCGTGGCGGAAACGCACACGCACTTAGAATCGGCGACGACGAAAAGCCCCAATTTTGCCCGAAACGCCCGTTTCTCCGCGACACGGCTTCCCGTGTCCGAACGGAGACACACACTCACCCTCTAGACACCCGACAACGTCTACCTAGGTCCATCTAACCTAGGGCATCACCCAAAATTGGGCCAAATTCGGATTCCACCCGAATTCGACACAAAACCTAATGTCAAAGTCTCTAAACTCACCCAAACTAGTTCCAACTTTCTCCTACGGGTAGGGTTAGGGTCTAGGAGGGTTCTACAACACTAATTACACTACATAAAAATAATTAGGAAGGGAAAAGTTAGGTTTTACCTCTTGGGAGTTGGAATCCCAAGGCCAAAGTCTCACAATCCCTAGAATTCACCTCCCTCAAGCTCCAAGCCACCAATTCTAGCTCTCACACTAGATCTAAGCTCCTCACACCTAGGTTAGAGAAAATGTAAGGTGAGGGTTAGCTTAAAGAAGAAGAAATAGAAGAAAGAAAGAAGAAAGATGGAGAAAAGCTTACTTGGAGAAGGAAGGAAGAAGAAAGGAGAAGTGGAGAAGAAGAAGGAATGAAGAAGAAGAAGTAAATGAAGAGATGGGGAGATGGGCTGCTGCTCACGGATGGGGGGGGGGCTGTGGGAAGCTCACGGGTGGGGGTAGGTAGGGGTTTTACAAGTTTCAATTTCCCAAAATGCCCCTATTCACTCGGTTTTGGATTTCGGGTTCCAAATGCGCTCAAACTAGTTCCAAATCTCTCCAACTAACCTCCTAAAAATAAAATAATAATTCTAAGCCCCAAAATAATTCTCACCAGGGTGTGGGCTGGGTCGAACATGGGTCCACTAGGGTCTGACATGGGTCCAGGCTAGCCAAAACCCTAAAACAATCAAAATAAAAAATAAGACAAGCACTAATTAATTATAAATATAAATAATTAAATACAATACACTATTTATCAAATAAAAAAAAATATACCCTATTTTCTAGAATTGGGTAGTGACAAGCCTACCCTCCTTAAAATAATTTCGTCCTCGAAATTAAAAGACGAAACTAGGACAGGAATGCAAAGAAAGAACCATACCTCAGGGCTCGAAGAGATAGGGGTATCGCTCGCGCATTTCATCCTCCCTCTCCCAGGTCGACTCTCCTGGAGAGTGATGCCTCCACGCGACGCAAACCAAGGGAATAGTCTGGTTCCTCAACACCTTCTCTCGCCGATCCAGAATCTCCACCGGCTGCTCCGGATAGCTAAGAGTAGGGCCCACTGCGATCTCCGAGTGATCCAATACGTGACTGGGATCCGCCACGTACCGTCTCAACTGCGACACGTGGAACACATCATGAACTCCCTCCAGCGTAGGCGGCAACTCAAGCCTATACGCCACGGCGCCGACCCTCTCAAGAACACGGAAGGGTCCGACGAAACGTGGGCTAAGCTTCCCGCCTCCACCGAAGCGAATAGTGCCCCGCGTCGGAGAAATCCTCAGGAACACCAGATCTCCAACCTAGCACAAACAAGGTCTCTGCACTTAGTCTAAAACAAGCAATCACAAGCAAACACAAGAACAAAATCTAGATTCTAAGCTATACCTCGAACTCCAAAGGTCTCCGGTGGCTATCGGCCCAATGCCGCTGCCTGTCCTGCGCCACCCAAAGTCTATCTCTAATGAGCTTGACCTTCTTCGCTGTATCGACCACCATCTCTGGGCCAAGCAAAGCTCTCTCACCTACATCATCCTATGACAACGGAGTACGACACCTCCGTCCATACAACGCCTCAAAAGGTGACATCTCGATACTGGCTTGGTAGCTGTTGTTGTAAGCAAACTCTACCAAGTACAAGTGATCCTCCCAAGAGCCTCTGAAATCCAAAACACAGGTGCGTAGCATGTCCTCAAGTGTCTGAATGGTCCTCTCTGACTGACCATCTGTCTGTGGGTGATACGCACTACTAAACTTGAGCTGGGTGCCCAAGCTAGCCTGCAGACTCCTCCAGAAATACGAGGTAAAGCGACTGTCCCGATCTGATACTATGCTCACTGGAACTCCATGCAGTCTGACTATCTGGCGCACATACATCTCTGCTAGTCTCTCTGTAGACGTACCCACTTTGAATGGTAGAAAGTGGGCCGATTTGGTCAACCTGTCCACGATGACCCAAATCGCATCCTTTTCGCCTGGAGAACGGGGAAGTCCAAAAACAAAATCCATGGTCAAATGCTCACATTTTCACTCTGGAATGGGTAACGGCTGGAGTAAACCTCCTGGCCTCTGCCTCTCCGCCTTCACCTGCTGGCACACTAAGCATCGGGATACGAAGCGTGCTACCTCCCGCTTCATCCCGTACCACCATACATGCTGTCTCAGATCTCTATACATCTTGTTGGCACCGGGATGCATAGAGTACTGGGATCGATGCGCCTCCTGGAGAACCTCCTCGCGCAACGACCCACTCGGCACACACAACCTGGTACCGTGCCGCAATGAACCATCATCAGCAATGGTGAAGTCGTCTGCTAAACCCATCTGAACCTGCTCCCTGATGCTCCTCAGGGACTCATCCTCAAACTGTGTAGCCCTGATCCGGTCTACCAACTCTGACTGAATCTGCAGTCCCCACATCTGCATCTCAACTCCAGGCACTATCACCTCAATGCCCAAGCTCTCTAGATCTGCCAGAAAATAACGATCTGTAGTCAGGCACATAGCTACCGGATACCTGCTCAACGCATCCGCAACTACGTTCGCCTTCCCTGGATGGTACTGCAATGATATGTCGAAGTCTTTCATCAACTCCAACCATCTTCTCTGCCTCATGTTCAGCTCTTTTTGGGTAAACTCATACTTCAAGCTCTTGTGGTCTGTGAAGATCTCCACACGCTCTCCGTATAAATAGTGTTTCCACAACTTCAGAGCAAAAATGACCGCTGCCAACTCCAAATCGTGGGTAGGGTAATTCTTCTCATGAGGACGTAATTGCCTGGAAGCATAGGCAATCACCCTCCCATTCTGCTGCAACACACAACACAGTCCCTTCCCCGATGCATCACTATAGATAGTGAATCCTCCAGAACCTGATGGCAACGTCAACACTGGAGCTGTCGTCAACCTCCTCTTCAGCTCATCAAAGGCGATCTGGCACTCCTCTGACCAAACAAACTCCACGTCCTTCCGGGTCAGCCTGGACAACAGCTCTGCAATCCGGGAAAAATCCTGAACAAATCTCCTGTAGTAGCCTGCCAGTCCCAAGAAACTTCTGACCTCGGCTACTGAACTCGGAGCATTCCATGCCTCAACTGCCACGATCTTTCTCGGATCCACCGAGATACCCTCTCCAGTCACCACATGACCAAGGAATTCAACCTTGTCAAGGAAGAACTCACACTTCGAGAGCTTTCCATAAAGCTCCTCCTTCCTGAGAGTCTCCAGCACTATCCTCAGATGCTCCTCGTGCTCCTCTGGGGTCTTCGAATACACCAAGATATCATCTATAAACACCACCACAAACCTGTCCAGATGCTGATGGAACACCTTGTTCATCAGATTCATGAACACTGTCGGGGCATTAGTCAACCCAAACGGCATCACCAAGAACTCATACTGTCCATATCTGGTCGGAAAAGCTGTCTTCGGAATATCCTCCTTTCTGACTTTCACCTGGTGGTAGCCTGTCCTCAGATCAATCCTGGAAAATACCCTTGCTCCGCTCAACTGGTCAAATAGATCATCAATACGCGGCAGCGGATACTTGTTCTTGATTGTGAGACTGTTCAGAGCCCTGTAGTCGATACACATCCGTATCGACCCATCCTTCTTCGGCACAAAAAGTACCGGAGCACCCCACGGAGAAGAACTAGATCTGATAAATCCCTTGTCCTGAAGCTCATCCACCTGCTTCTTCAACTCTACCAGCTCACTGTTGCTGACTCTATAGACGTGCTGGGATATCGACTCCGCGCCTGGTACCAAGTCTATAGAGAACTCCACATCTCTGTCCGGAGGTAACCCTGGCAACTCCTCCGAAAAGACATCCATATACTCCTCTATCAGTGGATGTAGCGACCTCGGCTCTACCACCAGGGCTCCGCAGAAGACTCCCTCGGTCTGCTCCGCTGCTCCTCTGGCAAACTGAAACTCTGGCTCACCTGGCTGACTAAACAAAACTCTGCCTCTACGACAATCTATACTAGCACAATGCGTACTCAACCAATCCATCCCGAGTACAATATCGTAGCTCGGAAGTGGCATTACGAGTAGGCACACACTCAACTCCCGGCCTCCCAAGGTAACTCTCCGGTCTCTGCAAACATCACGGACTAGGATGATACCACCCCCGGTCGTGATCTTGCAGAGTCTAGCTAAGCAACAAGATGGTGTCTAACAGCAAAAGATACAGACACAAAGCTATGGGAAGCACCGGAATCAAATAAAACAAGTGCTGGAATGGAATCAAGGAGAACAGAACCTGAGATAACATCACTAACTGGCTCGGCCTCGTCCACTGTCAGGGCAAAAGCTCGCCCCTGCTGTCCTCCTCGGTGCTGCTGCTGGTGCTGGGCGAACCTCTGCTGCTGAGTCTGCAAAGGCTGACCTCTCTGCTGCGCTGTAGGTGCTCTGGCTGGTGCCCTCTGAGCGGATCCTCCGCCCTGAGCTGTACGGGCAAGCGCTGAAGGACAATCCTTCAGCTGGTGGTCTGCGGCGCCACACAATAAACATCTGCCCAGCCTCTTTCTGTATATGTCCCATCCGTGCCCTGGCTTCCTACAGAAAGGGCAAACGATGGGCTGCCTCTGGCCCTGCTGCTGACCCTGCCTCTGCTGCTGGGGCGCCTGCCGGAAGGGCGCCCGACCCTGACCCTGGTGCTGCTGGGTCTGCTGGAATGGCCTCTTGGCCGGGCCTGCACTGCTGCCTGCTCCGGAAGTGTCTCTGCCCCTCTTCGTCTTCAGCTCCAAATCATCCTCAGCCCTCTGAGCATCGCTGACAATCTGCTCGAAGGTCGCCTCGCGGTCGCTCCTAGTCAAGGACTTGACCGCCATGACTAAGCCCTTGCGGAACTTCCGCGCCTTCGCTGCCTCTGACAACCCCTCAACAAATCTGCCCAGACGACAGAACTCCGCTGCATACTCATCCACTAGCATACTCCCCTGGACGAGCGCCTCGAACTGACTCTCTAAGGCACTGAGAGCCACGTCCGGGAAGAACTTATCCTTGAAAAGCTTCTTGAAAGCCTCCCAAGTCAATCCCGGAGCTGCTATCCGCGTATCCGTGCGGAACCAAGTAAGGGCAAGGTCGAACATCTGGCTGCCCGCTGCCTCTATCTGCATACTGGCTGGGATCATCGCCAGCCTGAAAATGCCCTCTATATGCTCGATCCAGTCGTCGGCATACAGGATCCCCTATGTGCCGCAGAACTCCTTAGCTCTGCAAGATCACGACCGGGGGTGGTATCATCCTAGTCAATGACCCACCTTTAGCTAGACTCTGCAAGATCACGACCGGGGGTGGTATCATCCTAGTCCGTGATGTCTGCAGAGACCGGAGAGTTACCTTGGGAGGCCGGGAGTTGAGTGTGTGCCTACTCATAATGCCACTTCCGAGCTACGATATTGTACTCGGGATGGATTGGTTGAGTACGCATTGTGCTAGTATAGATTGTCGTGGAGGCAGAGTTTTGTTTAGTCCGCCAGGTGAGCCAGAGTTTCAGTTTGCCAGAGGAGCAGCGGAGCAGACCGAGGGAGTCTTCTGCGGAGCCCTGGTGGTAGAGCCGAGGTCGCTACATCCACTGATAGAGGAGTATATGGATGTCTTTCCGGAGGAGTTGCCAGGGTTACCTCCGGACAGAGACGTGGAGTTCTCTATAGACTTGGTGCCAGGCGCGGAGCCGATATCCCAGCACGTCTATAGAGTCAGCAACAGTGAGCTGATAGAGTTGAAGAAGCAGGTGGATGAGCTTCAGGACAAGGGATTTATCAGATCTAGTTCTTCTCCGTGGGGTGCTCCGGTACTTTTTGTGCCAAAGAAGGATGGGTCGATACGGATGTGTATCGACTACAGGGCTCTGAACAGCCTCACAATCAAGAACAAGTATCCGTTGCCGCGTATTAATGATCTATTTGACCAGTTGAGCGGAGCGAGGGTGTTTTCCAGGATTGATCTGAGGACAGGCTACCACCAGGTGAAAGTCAGGAAGGAGGATATTCCGAAGATAGCTTTTCGGACCAGATATGGACAGTATGAGTTCTTGGTGATGCCGTTTGGGTTGACTAATGCCCCGATAGTGTTCATGAATCTGATGAACAAGGTGTTCCATCAGCATCTGGACATATTTGTGGTGGTGTTTATAGATGACATCTTGGTGTATTCGAAGACCCCAGAGGAGCACGAGGAGCATCTGAGGATAGTGCTGGAGACTCTCAGGAAGGAGGAGCTTTATGGAAAGCTTTCGAAGTGTGAGTTCTTCCTTGACAAGGTTGAATTCCTTGGTCATGTGGTGACTGGAGAGGGTATCTCGGTGGATCCGAGAAAGATCGTGGCAGTTGAGGCATGGAGTGCTCCGAGTTCAGTAGCCGAGGTCAGAAGTTTCTTGGGACTGGCAGGCTACTACAGGAGATTTATTCAGGATTTTTCTCGGATTGTAGAGCCGTTGTCCAGGCTGACTCGGAAGGACGTGGAGTTTGTTTGGTCAGAGGAGTGCCAGATCGCCTTTGATGAGCTGAAGAGGAGGTTGACGACAGCTCCAGTGTTGACGTTGCCATCAGGTTCTGGAGGATTCACTATCTATAGTGATGCATCGGGGAAGGGAATGGGTTGTGTGTTACAGCAGAATGGGAGGGTGATTGCCTATGCTTCCAGGCAATTATGTCCTCATGAGAAGAATTACCCTACCCACGATTTGGAGTTGGCAGCGGTCATTTTTGCTCTGAAGTTGTGGAAACACTATTTATACGGAGAGCGTGTGGAGATCTTCACAGACCACAAGAGCTTGAAGTATGTGTTTACCCAAAAAGAGCTGAACATGAGGCAGAGGAGATGGTTGGAGTTGATAAAAGACTTCGACATATCATTGCAGTACCATCCAGGGAAGGCAAACGTAGTTGCGGATGCGTTGAGCAGGTATCCGGTAGCTATGTGCCTGCCTACAGATCGTTATCTTCTGGCAGATCTAGAGAGCTTGGGCATTGAGGTGATAGTGCCTGGAGTTGAGATGCAGATGTGGGGACTGCAGATTCAGTCAGAGTTGGTAGACCGGATCAGGGCTACACAGTTTGAGGATGAGTCCCTGAGGAGCATCAGGGAGCAGGTTCAGATGGGTTTAGCAGACGACTTCACCATTGCTGATGATGGTTCATTGCGGCACGGTACCAGGTTGTGTGTGCCGAGTGGGTCATTGCGCGAGGAGGTTCTCCAGGAGGTGCATCGATCCCAGTACTCTATGCATCCTGGTGCCAACAAGATGTATAGAGATCTGAGACAGCATGTATGGTGGTACGGGATGAAGCGGGAGGTAGCACGCTTCGTATCCCGATGCTTAGTGTGCCAGCAGGTGAAGGCGGAGAGGCAGAGGCCAGGAGGATTACTCCAGTCGTTACCCATTCCGGAGTGGAAATGGGAGCATGTGACCATGGATTTTGTTTCTGGAATTCTCCGTTCTCCAGGCGGGAAGGATGCGATTTGGGTCATCGTGGACAGGTTGACCAAATCGGCCCACTTTCTACCATTCAAAGTGGGTACGTCTACAGAGAGACTAGCAGAGATGTATGTGCGCCAGATAGTCAGACTGCATGGAGTTCCAGTGAGCATAGTATCAGATCGGGACAGTCGCTTTATCTCGCATTTCTGGAGGAGTCTGCAGGCTAGCTTGGGCACCCAGCTCAAGTTTAGTAGTGTGTATCACCCACAAACAGATGGTCAGTCAGAGAGGACCATTCAGACACTTGAGGACATGCTACGCACCTGTGTTTTGGATTTCAGAGGCTCTTGGGAGGATCACTTGCACTTGGTAGAGTTTGCTTACAACAACAGCTACCAAGCCAGTATCGAGATGTCACCTTTTGAGGCGTTGTATGGACGGAGGTGTCGTACTCCGTTGTCATGGGATGATGTAGGTGAGAGAGCTTTGCTTGGCCCGGAGATGGTGGTCGATACAGCGGAGAAGGTCAAGCTCATTAGAGATAGACTTTGGGTGGCGCAGGACAGGCAGCGGCATTGGGCCGATAGCCACCGGAGACCTTTGGAGTTCGAGGTATAGCTTAGAATCTAGATTTTGTTCTTGTGTTTGCTTGTGATTGCTTGTTTTAGACTAAGTGCAGAGCCTTGTTTGTGCTAGGTTGGAGATCTGGTTTTCCTGAGGATTTCTTCGATGCGGGGCACTATTCGCTTCGGTGGAGGCGGGAAGCTTAGCCCACGTTTCGTCGGACCCTTCCGTGTTCTTGAGAGGGTCGGCGCCGTGGCGTATAGGCTTGAGTTGCCGCCTACGCTGGAGGGAGTTCATGATGTGTTTCACGTGTCACAGTTGAGACGGTACGTGGCGGATCCCAGTCACGTATTGGATCACTCGGAGATCGAGGTGGGCCCTACCCTTAGCTATCCAGAGCAGCCGGTGGAGATTCTGGATCGGCGGGAGAAGGTGTTGAGAAACCAGACTATTCCCTTGGTTCGCGTCGCGTGGAGGCATCACTCTCCAGGAGAGTCGACCTGGGAGAGGGAGGATGAAATGCGCGAGCGATACTCCTATCTTTTCGAGCCCTGAGGTATGGTTCTTTCTTTGCATTCCTGTCCTAGTTTCGTCTTTTAATTTCGAGGACGAAATTATTTTAAGGAGGGTAGACTTGTCACTACCCAATTCTAGAAAATAGGGTATTTTTTTTTTGATAAATAGTGGTTTGTATTTAATTAATTATATTTATATTTAAATAGTGATTGCATTATTTTTATTATTTTTATTATGATTGTTTTAGGGTTTTGGCTAGCCTGGACCCATGTCAGACCCTAGTGGACCCATGTCCGACCCAGCCCACACCCTTGTGAGAATTATTTTGGGGCTTAGATTTATTATTTTATTTTTAGGAGGTTAGTTGGAGAGATTTGGAGCTAGTTTGAGTGCATTTGGAGACCCGAAACCCAAAACCGAGTGAATAGGGGCGTTTTGGGAAATTGAAACTTGTAAAACCCCTACCTACCCCCACCCGTGAGCTTCCCACAGCCCCCCCCCCCCCATCCGTGAGCAGCAGCCCATCTCCCCCTCTCTTCATTTACTTCTTCTTCTTCATTCCTTCTTCTTCTCCACTTCTCCTTTCTTCTTCCTCCCTTCTCCAAGTAAGCTTTTCTCCATCTTTCTTCTTTCTTTCTTCCATTTCTTCTTCTTTAAGCTAACCCTAACCTTACATTTTCTCTAACCTAGGTGTGAGGAGCTTAGATCTAGTGTGGGAGCTAGAATTGGTGGCTTGGAGCTTGAGGGAGGTGAATTCTAGGGATTGTGAGACTTTGGCCTTGGGATTCCAACTCACAAGAGGTAAAACCTAACTTTCCCCTTCCTAATTATTTTTGTGTAGTATAATTAGTGTTGTAGAACCCTCCTAGATCCTAACCCTACCCGTAGGAGGAAGTTGGAACTAGTTTGGGTGAGTTTAGAGACTTTGACATTAGGTTTTGTGTCGAATTCGGGTGGAATCCGAATTTGGCCCAATTTTGGGTGATGCCCTAGGTTAGATGGACCTAGGTAGACGTTGTCGGGTGTCTAGAGGGTGAGTGCGTGTCTCCGTTCGGACACGGGAAGCCGTGTCGCGGAGAAACGGGCGTTTCGGGCGAAATTGGGAATTTTCGTCGTCGTCGATTCTAAGTGCGTGTGCGTTTCCGCCACGGGCCTAGAATCGACGTGGGAGTACATTTTCTAGGATCTAGACATCGTGTAGAGCGCGTGGATAAATTTTGGGCCGATTCCGAGTTCGTTTGTTGTGCGTTTCAGGAGATTTTCCGAGCCGCGCACCACGTGTTCGTCGAAATGACCGAACGGCCATTTCGACTTGGTTTTCTCGTTTCGGCTTTGTGCGCGCGTTGGGTTAGTATCGGAGAGTGTGTGCTAGAGTTTTCGTGTTATATTTTATATATTTTAGGGTATTGGTGAGTGTCGGGGTCGTTGGGCGTGAGTAGGGCGTGTGGTTTGAGTGTTGTGTGCGTGGTTGTGTTTGTATTGATATGTGTCTATGTATATATATATTTATATATATGTGTGTATTTATATTTATGTACTTGTATATGTATATGTCTATGTGTTTATATATATATATGTATATGTATAGTGTGCTTGCGTGTGTATGTGTATATATATGTATATGTATAGTGTGCTTGCGTGTGTATGTGTATATATATATATATATATATAGATGTGTATGTGTATATATATATATATATATATATCTTAGAGTGTGTGTGTGTATTGGTATGTATATATATATATATTTGTAAGTGTGCATATATATATTAATATGTGTGTTTATATATATATATATATATATAGCTATGTATATTTATAGGTGTGTGTGTTTAAGTGTGTGTGTATTAGTGTGTGAGTGTGCTAGTGTGTGTGTTAGAGTGTGTAGTTAAGTGTGTGTATATATATATGTATCAAGTTGATATATATATATAGATATATATGTAGATATATATATATATATATAGAGTGATATATATATATATGTATGGGTATGTATGTATGTGTGCTTGTGTGTTGGAAGGGGGGGAACCAGCAGCTGCAGCAGCAGCAGAACCAGCAGCAGCAGCAGTAGCAAGTGCAGCAGCAGCAGAATCAGCAGCAGCAGCAGCATAGATCAGCAGCAGCAGTAGCATAGGGCAGTAACAGCAGCAAATGCGAAGCAAGGAGAAGTAGCAGCGGCTAGTAGCGAGAGCTAGTGAGGGAGAGTGAGAGATTGGTATATATATATGTGATAGGTGGATAGATAATAAGTTAGATAGATAGATATATCAATAGATAGATAGTTAGGTAGATAAGATAAATAGATAGTGAGATAGATATTGATAGATAGATAGCTAGGTATTTAGATAGATAGATACTAGATAGGTAGATAGCTAGATACTTAGATATATCTATCTAAGAGATAGATATCTATATACCTATACTTATATATATATATATATAGATATCTTGATAGGTAATATATATATATATGTTATGATTGGGTAAGGTAATGGGTATTGGGTATGTGTGTGTGTGGATATATATATGTATATAGGTAAATACCTACTTAGATGTATTAATAGATAGTAGATATCTATATTACCTAGCCTAGATTAATAACTAGGTGCATAATTAATAGCTAGATAGCTAGTTAGAGGGCCTTAGGGCGAAACCTCAATACCTTGAGATACCGAGGTATCTCGATACCTTGAGATATTCAAGGTATTGAGTTTCGAGCGGGGTATTTGAGCATTAGCCTAGGAAATGCTTGGGAGTGATTTTTATATGTTTATATATATATAATTACGCGTGCTAGCATAGGTTTTAGCGGGTTTAGACGGGGTGCGTGGCCTAGGGCGGGGTATCGGATACCGAGGGTATCCCGGTATCTCGATTAGGCGAGTTTGTGAGTTTAGTAGCTTAATGAGCTCGGTTTGACCTAGAATTTCAGGGGCACCCTAGTTTGACCTAGCTTTGACCATAATTGTCCCCGTTGATCGTAAAAGTCAACGTTTGACCTAGTTTTGACCTAGAGTTGACTTTTTGGACCCCGGGTTGACTTTTTGACCCGATTTTCACCGGTTTGACCCGTTCGACCTAGAATAGCCCTAGAAGCCTATTTTTAATTATTTTATATCAGTTTAAATGCTTAGAACCCTGTTTAATTCTGCTTTTCGCATTAGCTCCTTGCGACACCGGTCCGGATCTCGATCCTCATCAGTTGCTCAGGACATCAGGCGAGTACCTACCTCTGATAGTTTCTATTTCATGATAGCGTTTATATCACCTGTTCTAGAACTGTAATACTTGATTCTGACACTTTATTACACGAGCTGGTACTAGTGGATCCCGTCATGAGGTGCTATCCCCCTTACCGTGTTCAGCGGGTACTCTATCACGTGTATTTCATCATGTGCTTCGGGTATTGATTATCATGTGCTATCATGTGCTTCTTGTGCTCTCGCCTTCGTGTGCGCGAGCTATTATCATGTACGTAGCGTATTGTGGTTGGATCCAATGGTATTAGTGGGGGAGGGGAGTAGTGAGTTGGTTATATGATCAAAGCCAAACAGTATTCATGTGTATGTCGGTTATGCAACTCACGCATAACGGAGTTATCGTAGTGACTTTCATGTGCAACCTAAGCCGATCATATAACGAACTTGTGCTCAAGGCACTTAGCTAGTATTCATGTTTCTCACCTGCAGTTACTTTTCCACTACTTGTATTGTTCTCCAGTTTACATTGCAGCTACTTATTGTGCTCCAGCATATATTTATTTCTTGTGCATCTTGATTACTTTTCTATTGCTCGTCATATACACCTTACCATGCATTTGGAGTTGCTTTCAGAGTTATGTACTTCGCTCCAGTCCTGACTGGACATATTTTTTCTAGAGGATCCTGAGGACTATTGCCCTACGTTCTACGGGCCTGGTATTGACGACTGTTGTGACCCCGAGGAGGAGTGCGCCGAGAAGACGCCGATAGCACCCTAGTTAGCTAGGTGGGTTTCCTGGGTTTTCCTTGTGGTCTGTATTTTGGATAACTGTACTTATTCTTTTGTGCTTCTGTGAGATGTTGTAGCTTTTAGACCTGGACTGTATTATTTTGGATTGCCTTGCTCTCTTGGTTCTGTTTCTTGTTTATATCATATCGTGCTTATATTCTTCCTCTAGTTTTGTGATTGAGATTATTGTCATATATATATTGCGTGGTTGCCCTCCTGTTGGAGAGGATTTTATTCACATATATATATTGCGTGGTTTTGCCCTCCTTTTGGAGAGGTCATGCCGGATTTTTCTGTGAGTTATCTAGATAGTTGGTTGACCTAGAACGGACCTTTACAGCGTTCTACCGCCAATTCTGCGGCATAGGCTGGACGTACCCACGGCTCATGCCCGATTTTCGGGTGCGGGTCGTGACAGTATAGATTGTTAGATAAATAGACACATAGATAGATGCATAGATAAATAGATAGATAACTAGATCTATAGTTAGATGGGTATATAGATTGTTAGATAGATAGACACATAGATAGATGCATAGATAAATAGATAGATAGATAGATATATGGATAGGTAGATATATGAATAGCTAGGTTGATAGATAGATATAAAAATAGATAGATTAATACATAGATGGTTAGATAGATACATAGGTAACTAGATACCTAGGTAGTTAGAGATAAATAGATAGATGCTATATAGATATTAGATGAATAGGTAAATATTAGATAGATAGTTAGATATCCATATCTATATGCATAGATATATATATAGATATATACATAGCTAGATAGATAGTTAGATATCTAGGTATAGATATATATATATATTTGAGGGTAAGGTAAGGTATTGGGTGTAGATACCTAGGTATATGCCTATATGTATTAGATATCTATATTTTAGCATAGATTATAGCTAGATATATATGTTTATGCATAGTTAGCTAGCTAGAGGGGTAGTCGGGTTGAGTTTAGAGCGGTATCTCAATACCTTGAGATACCGAGGTATCTCAATACCTTAAGATAACCAAGGTATTGGGTTTCGAGCGAGATTTTTGAGCAATAGCCTAGGAATAGTATTGGAGTGATTTTTATACGTATATGTGTATATATTTACGCGTGCTAGCATAGGTTTTAGAGGGTATAGGCGGGGTATATAGCCTAGGTTGAGGTATCGGATACCGAGGGTATCCCGGTATCTCAAGGAGGCGAGTTTGTGAGTTTTCTAGCTTAATGAGCTCGGTTTGACCTAGAATTTTAGGAGCACCCTAGTTTGACCCAGACTTGACCGTAGTTGACTCGGTTGACCGCCAAAGTCAACTTTTGACCTAGTTTTGACCCAGAGTTGACTTTTTGGACCCAGAGTTGACTTTTGACCCAGATTTTACCGGTTTGACCCGTTTGACCTAGAACGACCCTAGAAGCCTATTTTTAATTATTTTATATCTGTTTAACTCATTAGAACCATGTTTAACCTTGCTTTTCGTATTAGGTCCTTGCGACACCGGTTCGTGAGTGTCGGGGTCGTTGGGCGTGAGTAGGGCGTGTGGTTTGAGTGTTGTGTGCGTGGTTGTGTTTGTATTGATATGTGTCTATATATATATATATATTTATATATATGTATGTGTGTTTATGTATATATATTTATATATATATGTGTGTATTTATATTTATGTACTTGTATATGTATATGGTATGTATATATATATATTTGTAAGTGTGCATATATATATTAATATGTGTGTTTATATATATATATATAGCTATGTATATTTATGTGTGTGTGTGTATTAGTGTGTGAGTGTGTGTATTAGTGTGTTTGTGAGAGTGTAGGTGTGTGTGTTAGAGAGTGTTTAGAGTGTGTATATATATATCTATCTAGTAGTTATATATATAGTTATGTGTGTGTGTATATATATATATAGAGTGATATATATATATGTATGTTTATGGATGTGTGTGTGTGTATGTGAGTTGGAGGGGGGGTTCAGCCACTGCCTGAATCAGCAGCAGTAGCAAGTGCAGCAGCAGCAGAATCAGCAGCAGCAGCAGCAGCATAGATCAGCAGCAGCAGTAGCATAGGGCAGTAGCAGCAGCAAATGCGAAGCAAGGAGAAGTAGCAGCGGCTAGTAGCGAGAGCTAGTGAGGGAGAGTGAGAGATTGGTATATATATATGTGATAGGTGGATAGATAATAAGTTAGATAGATAGATATATCAATAGATAGATAGTTAGGTAGATAAGATAAATAGATAGTGAGATAGATATTGATAGATAGATAGCTAGGTATTTAGATAGATAGATACTAGATAGGTAGATAGCTAGATACTTAGATATATCTATCTAAGAGATAGATATCTATATACCTATACTTATATATATATATATATATATAGATATCTTGATAGGTAATATATATATATATATGTTATGATTGGGTAAGGTAATGGGTATTGGGTATGTGTGTGTGTGGATATATATATGTATATAGGTAGATACCTACTTAGATGTATTAATAGATAGTAGATATCTATATTACCTAGCCTAGATTAATAACTAGGTGCATAATTAATAGCTAGATAGCTAGTTAGAGGGCCTTAGGGCAAAACCTCAATACCTTGAGATACCGAGGTATCTCGATACCTTGAGATATTCAAGGTATTGAGTTTCGAGCGGGGTATTTGAGCATTAGCCTAGGAAATGCTTGGGAGTGATTTTTATATGTTTATATATATATAATTACACGTGCTAGCATAGGTTTTAGCGGGTTTAGGCGGGGTGCGTGGCCTAGGGCGAGGTATCGGATACCGAGGGTATCCCGGTATCTCGATTAGGCGAGTTTGTGAGTTTAGTGGCTTAATGAGCTCGGTTTGACCTAGAATTTCAGGGGCACCCTAGTTTGACCTAGCTTTGATCATAATTGTCCCCGTTGACCGTAAAAGTCAATGTTTGACCTAGTTTTGACCTAGAGTTGACTTTTTGGACCATGGGTTGACTTTTTGACCCGATTTTCACCGGTTTGACCCGTTCGACCTTGAATAGCCCTAGAAGCCTGTTTTTAATTATTTTATATCAGTTTAAATGCTTAGAACCCTGTTTAATTTGCTTTTCGCATTAGGTCCTTGTGACACCGGTCCGGATCTCGATCCTCATCAGTTTCTCAGGACATCAGGCGAGTACCTACATCTGATAGTTTCTATTTCATGATAGCGTTTATATTACCTGTTCTAGAACTATAATACTTGATTCTGACACTTTATTACACGAGCTGGTACTAGTAGATCCCGTCATGAGGTGCTATCCCCCTTACCGTGTTCAGCGGGTACTCTATCACGTGTATTTCATCATGTGCTTCGGGTATTGATTATCATGTGCTATCATGTGCTTCTTGTGCTCTCGCCTTCGTGTGCGTGAGCTATTATCATGTATGTAGCGTGTTGTGGTTGGATCCAATGGTATTAGTGGGGGAGGGGAGTAGTGAGTTGGTTATATGATCAAAGCCAAACAGTATTCATGTGTATGTCGGTTATGCAACTCACGCATAACGGAGTTATCGTAGTGACTTTCATGTGCAACCTAAGCCGATCATATAACGAACTTGTGCTCAAGGCACTTAGCTAGTATTCATGTTTCTCACCTACAGTTACTTTTCCACTACTTGTATTGTTCTCCAGTTTACATTGCAGCTACTTATTGTGCTCCAGCATATATTTATTTTCTGTGCATCTTGATTACTTTTCTATTGCTCGTCATATACACCTTACCATGCATTTGGAGTTGCTTTCAGAGTTATGTACTTCGCTCCAGTCCTGACTGGGCATATTTTTTCCAGAGGATCCTGAGGACTATTGCCCTACGTTCTACGGGCCTGGTATTGACGACTGTTGTGACCCCGAGGAGGAGTGCGCCGAGGAGACGCCGATAGCACCCTAGTTAGCTAGGTGGGTTTCCTGGGTTTTCCTTGTGGTCTGTATTTTGGATGACTGTACTTATTCTTTTGTGCTTCTGTGAGATGTTGTAGCTTTTAGACCTGGACTGTATTATTTTGGATTGCCTTGCTCTCTTGGTTCTGTTTCTTGTTTATATCATATCGTGCTTATATTCTTCCTCTAGTTTTGTGATTGAGATTATTGTCATATATATATTGCGTGGTTGCCCTCCTGTTGGAGAGGATTTTATTCACATATATATATTGCGTGGTTTTGCCCTCCTTTTGGAGAGGTCATGCCGGATTTTTCTGTGAGTTATCTAGATAGTTGGTTGACCTAGAACGGACCTTTACAGCGTTCTACCGCCGATTCTGCGGCGTAGGCTGGATTGACCCACGGCTCATGCCCGATTTTCGGGTGCGGGTCGTGACACATTTTTGGTGGTGGCCCGCGCCTGCGCGCTCTGCTGCAGCCTGCTGCTGATGCTTCTGCTGCTGCCGCGGCGCTGCCTCGCTCGAGCGAGCTACTGCTAGTGCTGAATACTGCCGCTGTTGCGCCTATTTACATGCTGTCTGGAATCTGCGCCAGCCTGAAGATGCCCTCAATCTGCTCTATCCAGTCATCCGCGTACAGGATACCTTATGTACCACAGAACTCCTTGGGCCGCATCCTCTGAAAGTCGATAATACTGCCCGGCCTCGGATGCTGAATCTGATCTGCCTGTGGCTGAATCTGTGCCACCCTATCCACTGCTGTCATGGCCACCTGGTGGGCGTTCTCAATGCCCAGCCTCATCACATCCACCTGACGGTGCTGCGCGTCCATCATCTCCCTGAAGAATGCAAACAACTGCGCGGCATCTACTGGAGCAGGAAGTGGTGGAGGAACCACCGGAACGACTGGGGTAGTCCTCGGATCGACAGGTGAAGGAGGATCCCCGAAAGAAGCAGATGCTCCCTCAACCGCAGGAGTGGTGAGTGGAGCGGTAGCAGCTGCCTGAATACGAGCTGGACGAGAGGTAGCAGACCTCTCAGTGGCAACTGCTGGAACGGTACGATGAGATCGTGTCTTCGGAGGCATCCTGAACACAGATCAAAAGAAGTCAATACGGTGCAAGATACGATATCATCAAAGAAGGACAATAATATTTCAAAAGAAAGCAATTTCAGAATAATTAGATTGGAATTATTCCTAGTCGTGATTGAGTACACACTCATCCTAGATCCTAGATCCTATAGCAGGCTCGCAGCAGTACAACTAAGTTGTTGTACCACTACGACATCGCACTAATTGCGAATCGAGACCTGCATGGGGCCGCCACCAAAAACGTAATATATATAGCCCGAAAATTCTAGCACACACTCTCCGATACTAACCCAACGCGCACACAAAGCCGAAACAAGGAAACCAAGTCGAAATGGCCGTTCGGGTCATTTCGACGAACACGTGGTGCGCGGCTCGGAAAACCTCCTGAAACGCACACCAAACAAACTCGGAATCAGCCCAAAATTTACCCACGTGCTCTACACGATGTCTAGATCCTAGAAAATATGCTCCCACGTCGATTCTAGGCCCGTGGCGGAAACGCACACGCACTTAGAATCAGCGACGACGAAAAGCCCCAATTTTGCCCGAAACGTCCGTTTCTCCGCGACACGGCTTCCCGTGTCCGAACGGAGACACGCACTCACCCTCTAGACACCCGACAACATCTACCTAGGTCCATCTAACCTAGGGCATCACCCAAAATTGGGCCAAATTTGGATTCCACCCGAATTCGACACAAAACCTAATGTCAAAGTCTCTAAACTCACCCAAACTAGTTCCAACTTCCTCCTACGGGTAGGGTTAGGGTCTAGGAGGGTTCTACAACACTAATTATACTACACAAAAATAATTAGGAAAGGAAAAGTTAGGTTTTACCTCTTGGGAGTTGGAATCCCAAGGCCAAAGTCTCACAATCCCTAGAATTCACCTCCCTCAAGCTCCAAGCCACCAATTCTAGCTCTCACACTAGATCTAAGCTCCTCACACCTAGGTTAGAGAAAATTTAAGGTGAGGGTTAGCTTAAAGAAGAAGAAATGGAAGAAAGAAAGAAGAAAGATGGAGAAAAGCTTACTTGGAGAAGGAAGGAAGAAGAAAGGAGAAGTGGAGAAGAAGAAGGAATGAAGAAGAAGAAGTAAATGAAGAGAGGGGGAGATGGGCTGCTGCTCACGGATGGGGGGGGGCTGTGGGAAGCTCACGGGTGGGGGTAGGTAGGGGTTTTACAAGTTTCAATTTCCCAAAACGCCCATATTCACTCGGTTTTGGGTTTCGGGTTCCAAATGCGCTTAAACTAGTTCCAAATCTCTCCAACTAACCTCCTAAAAATAAAATAATAATTCTAAGCCCCAAAATAATTCTCACCAGGGTGTGGGCTGGGTCGGACATGGGTCCACTAGGGTCTGACATGGGTCCAGGCTAGCCAAAACCCTAAAATAATCAAAATAAAAAATAAGACAAGCACTAATTAATTATAAATATAAATAATTAAATACAATACACTGTTTATCAAATAAAAAAAAATATACCCTATTTTCTAGAATTGGGTAGTGACAACTGCTGCTCCTGTTATTGCTGTTACTGCTGCTGCGGCTACTACCGCTACCGTGGCCGCTGCCCCTGCGCCGCCTGCGGCTGCGCACCCCGCCTCCTGCGGTCGCACACATCCCCGCCGGCCACTTTGCCGCCGCCAGTCACCACCCCTTCCTCCGACTTCTCCTCCTTCCCCAATCTTGGATTTTGATTTGGGAAAAATTTGGAAAAGGAAAAAGCTAGGTCACTCAAAAAGCAAGACAAGCCCTCCTCCTTGACTTTCAATTCTTCCTTTGAGTTGTTCATGCTTATAAAGCATTTGTCTAAATATCTCTTCCAATTATTATTTTAGAAACTTATATTACACATCCATAGTGTGCAAGCCTCTTCCTCTCTAAGTCTAATTATTATTTAATTTTGTTCTTCAATTTTTGCCAATTCAAAACATATAATGATTTGTGACTTATGTTTTCGTATTGCTCTAGTATGAAGAATTGATTAGGAATTTAGTGATACATAGTACACGTGCATCCGAAGAAACTCGGACAAGTTGACACAAATGTTAATAGGACACAATATGGACACGTCGACGCGGGTAGATAATAGTTATATGATAGGTTATGTGTTGTCCTTGGTAGTAATTGTAATGGTAGGAATATATACACATACACATGAATATACATATGTACCTAATAATATACCTTGATGTGTTGTGAGTATATGCATCTATAAACATGTAGCAAATATACTATAGAACATATCCATATTTATTTAGTATGGAGAAACATTATAATACTAAGAGTTTTGATTAGATTTAAATTGTATACCTATCGTTCGAATTTGGACATGATATTCAATTTGGTACATTTAAGTCAACATTAGAGTAATATGGTGAACCTGCGTTTTAGACACGTAGGAAATTACAAATTAAATTCATGAATAAGGTGGCCAAAATATAAAATTATCCTTGAATTATGATTTGGTTGTCGTTATATGGGAGATAAATCTTAGGTTGCCCAAATATAAAAGAATTAGGGCTCGAGTTGGGGAGTTATCAAATTTATTCATAATATGCTTTGTATCATTTTGGGACAACCCTTAATTTATTCAAATAATACAAACAATGTCCGTAATTTTAAATAGCTAAAATTTGTGTTTTAGGAGGCCTAATATGCTTAATTAGCAATTTTAGTATCTTAATAGTGTTGAGTACTTCAATGTCAATGTCATATATTTTAAGTTGATCCTGAGGTTATGACATGCCAAATTTGCTTAAATAAAAAAATTAATTCCAGTATTTGTTCGTTAGTTTTGGGCTTAATTGTTTATATTAAAATAGTCAGATATAATATTCAAGGATCGGTATCACAAGAGATGAATCATAGAAAGTATGTGAGGCTTGGTTTTATGTGTAGTGCCCCGTTCCGCATCGGCACTATATATCAAGGTGAGTGGACAGAACTTCATTCTCTGATTCTTGCACGCCTTAATAATGAACTTGAGTTTTTGAATGCTTGTTTGCTTAAAAAGAATGATAGAACCTGCCTTGCATGCTAAATAAGAGAACTCACCTAGCTTATCTAAGACTAAGAGTTTGCATGAACATGTTCCACTATCGCCTGTGCTCCGAGAGGACCATATCGTGTGCTTGAATGTGTTCAAAGATAAGACGGCTTGCCCCGCAACAGAGATATATGGTCTGATGGTTCGTCTCGTCTGCATCATAAAGTTTATTTGATAGTGTTTCATGCATTCGTATCGGTCGGACAATGGCTATTGGTGGAAAGCTGAACCATGTGTCACGGTTGCTATAGAGATAGTGGAAAGCAACCATGTGTCACAGCTGCCAATAGCATCAGATAAATGAGTCATTGGTTAGCTGGATCAACCGCTGTCGATCATGAGTTACTTGGGGACCACACTGCATATAAGATAGTTCATTGTGTTGGCTTGGTAGAGGACCGCCCCTAGATATGCATTTATTCCTAGATGTGCATTTTGTCCCTAGAGTCTTTGAGTATAGCTCACGAGACACAATGCGCACACCTTGATAACATAATAATTGACTTGTCTTGCTTGCTTTCTTATCTCGAATATGAAACTCTATTTTTAAAGATATTTCCAAAATAAAGTAATATGACTCCGTTCTTCTGCTGCATGAAACGAACATAGGTAAAACTAGAAAGATCACTAGTAATGTAATATTTTATAACATGATTACTCAGTATTAGTTTTAGTGAATGTTTGCTTCTGTTCAGTTGTTTATTCTCACCAGTACTTATAAAAGTGCTGACCCACCAACAGTTTACTTGCTTACAGGTACTGGATCGTCCAAGGGAGCGATAGGCGTACCTCATCCCCAAGACCCGAAAATCTAGTTTCAATTGCCTCGAGTTGCCTTCGTATAAAGGGACATAATATATGGAACGATGCCTTTGTAAACAAAGAAACACAGTCCCTCGATTTGCCCCGAATACTCAGATGGTTAAATGCTTGCAACAATGTCCCTTCGCTGATTACTCAATTGATGTGATGATAGTGTCACGACCCGGACCCGGAATTGGGGCACGAGTACTCGGGTACGTCCAGCCTACGCCGCAGCATTGGCGGTAGAACGCTGTCAAGGTCATGATACTATCTAAACAATCTCACACGAGCATCCAATCTCCATAAGGAGGCACGGATGACACAATATAATATGAACACATACTCAATCACATGACTACAGCACGATAAGATATCGAATAAATAAAATTAAATACAACACAAGTCTAAATATAGTAATCTAACTCAACAAATATCCATGTCTCAACAAGTATGCCGGAGACAAATCCGGTACCAAATAGTCTACTAAAAGAACTAACTAGAAAACTAGTGATTCCGGCTAGACCTCCCGGAATCACAACTGAACTACCAAGTTCAAGTCTGCAGCTACTCATCATATGGTCCATAAAGTGTTGGATACCGATCCTCTAAAGCATAGTCTGGAAAAATGTTTCCAGTCAGGAAGGAGCAAACTACAATCTCAAATAACAGTTCCATTTAATTGATAAGGGCTATAAAGCAATAAACAGATGATGCTAGATACTGAGAGAAGACAGTGAATAAATGCAATGGCAAAATAAAGAGACAGGCAATGTAAAGAGACAGGAAATATAAACAGTATAAAATAGTCAGTGCATATATGAAACGAAGAGAAAGGTACAATATCATATACGGGTGATGTAGTATATGATCTAAGATAGAGAACTATAATCTATTCTAAGTGTTTGAAATAGCAGTTTCGAAATATGATCGGCTTGGGAACATGTACGATAGCTATATGGACTGGCTAATCATACATGAGGCGTATGATTAACACCAATAATTTAAACTTGTACGATGGATTTTTGATCACATCTCTTACTAGCAATTTTCCCGCCCCCAACTAGTACTGTGGATCCAGTCATGATACGTCACGATACACGATCAATGTCCAATATGTCATGTACGATGTCTAATATCAATGTCAATGTCAATAGCACTGTCGTGTACAATGTCAATACGATAACCAATGTAACACCTCATGACTAACGATCCAATCTATATACTAGTCCGTGTAGCACAGTGTCAAGAATCAGATGTAACATTTCTAGATACTGGAATTATAGAAATTATCAACAATTGGAAATTATCAAAGAATGTACTTGCCTTGGGTCCTTAGCTGGTAATACCAATGTCCTGTTCCAGAGTATCGCATGGATGAACCAACAGTCCTATAGACATATCATAAATATAATATTTGTAACAGATGCTATACTAACACACAATCATAAAACACTGGCCTCTGGGCTATGCCAGGTATGGCACTAGTCAACTAGGGTCAAGTGCGTCAAGTTGCACGGACTTCGTATTTGTGATTGATGGGCAAGACAGACGATCAAAAATGGTACGGGGCTTGCCAGTACGTCAGTGTACGTGTGGCAGTCAACTAACAGTTCACAGGGTCAAGGTCGTGTGTAAAGACGGGGTATCCGTAATTACAATCGGTCGCCTACAACATATTTATATATATACATATTACCAATAATTAAATTAATACATATATAGGGTTATACCAAAATTACGTACAAAATATGTATAAGTATATATACATTAAATAGAAATTTATATATATATATATATACATATGATAAATATACATACCAAAATACGTTTTCATATATACCAAAACAAATATACATATATATATATATATATATATATATATATATATATATATATATATATTGTAAAACCCCTGTTTTAAAAAAAATTGTATTTATTATTTTTTATTAATTAATAATTTAATTATGGTAATTATGTGCTAAATAGGAGAAATAGATTTTTAATAATTTTTATTTTAGGTGTTCGGGCACTTAGAGGATTTATGGGACCATTAGAAATTTTTCGGAATTTATTCCATGTAGGAGACCCCTTGAGCAGTTGCTAGCCTAACGGTGTGCATTATTCTAATCTATAAAAAATTTTATGAGTATATATATATATATATATATATATATATATATATATATATATATATATATATATATATATATATATATATATATATATATGCATATATATAATTTATAAAGAAAAGAAAAGAAAAGAAAGTAATCATATACTAATAAAGTAATATAATAATAATATACTTCTTAGCAAACTACTTTGACTTCTTAGCAAACTACTACTAGCCAGCAAATTCCCAAAGCCATCCTGAGAACCCCCCCCCCCCCCCCCGCGCTAGTAAGTCACAACCATTCACCCTTAAAATAAGAAGCCATCATATGCACCCAACCCCATGCATTTAGCAACAGCAGCTGAACCCTTCTCACCGGCGCCAAATATCCAAACCCGCCTCCTATTCTTTCCCTCTTCCTATTTCATATATATATATATATATATATATATATATATATATATATATATATATATATATATATATATATATATATATATAATTTTATAAAACCCTAACCTAAAATATCCAGACCCCCTCTTCTCATCTAGAGCCGCCGCCACAGCCAGAGAACCCCGCCAAGCCGTCCAAACCATCCCGACGACTCCGACCTCGCGCACTGCAGATTCCACACGAGGCACCTTCGCTCCGGAGTTGTTTCTCGTCGACTCGCTCAACCAAACGCCGTTCCGTCTTCACCGGTATGCTCACCCCTTAACCCTCTTCCATATTTATATTATAGCCAACCTCGAAAAACGTGTACCCCTAGGCGTAAAACAGCACCCAAGTTGGCGCGAGCAACCGAATTCTGGGATCGCAGAAAACTGCGGTGACCACCCATATTGCCGAGTTCGTATTTCCCACCACAAAGATCCGAATTCGGTGATTCTTTTTTATATGTGTAGAACACTTGACCTAGTTTATTTTTTGTTAAATAACCCTGGATTATTAGCTGCTGTGGACAGAATTAAATTCGTCACAAAACCGTGCGAACCCACTTTTTCCAGATTTCTAAAAGTTGGAAAACGGAGCACGTCCCGCCAAACGGGACCGCCCCGCCGTGTACCAAGTGTACCGAGCGGTGCACGCAGCGTAACCGGACACGTGAAAATTCGTGGAAAATGATACGGACGCGTGTGCGCGCCGGAATCAGGCCGTATCCGCGGACACACCCCGTGTCGTAACTTTTGTGGAACTCGCACGTATTTTGTGTACGCTTGACAGATTGCGACGAAACTTGCGCCACTGGACTCGTGGTAATGCGCTGTTCCCATGACCCAATTTTCTCGCAATTCTGAGATGGTTGACCAAATCGCCAATTAGCGGGTCCCACAGTTGACTTTTTGGGCAAAATTGTGTTCGGCTCATCGGAATCCACATTTGGACACACCGTTGGGTTTGTATTGACATTTAGGATTGTTTGACCTATAGTTTGTCCCATTTAGAGACTCTTACCCTTGGCACGTTTTTCGGTGCAAAGTGGGCCACACGTGGACCCCACTTTTGCTCGAAATTACCGTTTTGCCCCTGTGTCCAAATTGGACGAAAGGGAAGTGCTTTTTAGCTATCTTGCTCATTTTGGGAACGTTGGTGATGTTTATTTCAGCATTCGAAGACGTTCATTCTGAGGTCGTAGCTTCTGACTCTTGGTGTTAATATTGGGACACTATATTTTGCAGCTTTCTTGCCAGGCAAGATACCTTGCCAAATTATTTACAGTACTTTGCATGCTACTTATATTTCTGTTTATTTATTTTATTTCTGTATAGTTCTTGCATGTGTAGTTTTTCTCCAGTCATTACTATGTATTAGATATGTTGACACACACATGGCACCTAGTATCATAGAGGACAATCATTAGGCGTATGGGCTTTTAACCACTCTGGTAAACCATAGTATATAGCTCGCACTACGGGCGTGTGTCACGTTGGTCGCTACCCCAGCGGTATGTCGATTTCTGGAGTCTCGCTGGTCGCTACCCCCGCGGTATGTCGATTTCTGATGTCCATTGACGTGTGTGTGAGTTGTGAGGTAGATCGAGTAGCCTACCCTTGCCCATACGTCGAAAAGTTGTCCTCATTTGCATTCATATAGATTGTCTTGTACAGCGTACTTATTTATTTTTAAATTATATGCATGTTTACTGTATTCAAGTTGGCTCGTATTTTCTGTATCTTGTTACGTCCCTCTGAGGACCTGGTCCTCTGCCAGGTGTACCTGCTCTTGAGTATTTGCAGGAGTACGGGCCTGGACCTGACGCATTCCTTTCTGCCGAGGAGGTCTTACCTTCTGAGCATCGTTGATTATCTAGCGATGGATTCTTTTAGCTGATGCACTTTTGTCTTCACATTATTTTATATTGGAGACTTTATACTCCTCTCTCATTTTAGTTTTAGTTATAGTCATTGGTAGTGGATTTGTCTCCACCCGACTATTATTTTCTGGATATTTCAGACTCCTTATTCTAGCTTAGTATTTCTTTTCTATGACTTGTTGTGTGGATGAGATTAGCATATCTGTGACTTGTGACATTATATATACCACATGTGAGTTTATATTCATATTAGAGCGTACGTATGGGTTATGGTTTCCATATATTGGAGTTGTCATATCCATGCGCCTGACATGCTTACGTGTTCCTAGTCCTACGTATTTGGGACTGGGGCGTGACATGTTTGTGGTGGCCCATGCAGGTCGAGTTAGCCGTTTCGGTTACGTCACTGTACCGAGCGGGCCTGCACCTAGGATTAGAATTTTAGATCTCATCCACACTTGACTATAACTTACCTTCCTTCCAACATGTCCTACTTAAGTGCTTGCATCCTGCTTGATTCATGTACTCTTCTTAATCTTTCGTCCATCTCTTGCAGAGAGATGAATTTGAAAAACGGGCATGCCGCCACCGGGGACAACACGTCTCCAGGGGACGACGACCAACCACTAGGAGTGACCTCAACGACACCTCTTCTTCCCGGACCGGATGGACTGACTAACAATCAAATTCCATCAACTCCTTCCATGATACCTAATGGGACTTTTCCAGCTCCACTAGCACCGCAAGATGACCAAACGCAGCTGTTCCAATTCTTTCAGATGATAATGCAAGAACAAAGGCAGCAAACAGCAGAGTAGAGGCTAAAATTTCTGGCAGCTCTTGAGAGAATGGCTGCACTAGCCCCTGTACCAACCCAGGCACTAGCTTCAGTACCACAAGCTCGGGTCGGTTCAGTCAAGGACTTTGTGCAGATGGGACCTAAGCCATATAAGGGCAATGAGAGTCCAGAGGAGACCACGATCTGGATTGCCAATACCAAAAAGTTGTTAGAGGCATCACAACTACCTACTGACCTATGGATGATAGGCATGAGGACTCAGTTAGAAGGCAACGCGCATCACTGGTGGGAATCAATAGAGCGCCAGTTGGGTACGTGTCAGACTTGGGAACAATTCTTGGAATGCTTTGAGAGGAAGTACTTCCCGGATACTGTAAGGGACGCATTGTACGATCAGTTCCTCCATCTAGAGCAAGGGGATAAGACGGTTGATGAGTATGACACAGAGTTTAGCCGTCTCAGTAAGTATGGCACAGTCCTAATACCTAATGACTTGGAGAAGGCTAAGAGGTTTCACCGCAGGCTGACTCAAGAGCTCCAGCACTATACTAGCTCACAGTCCCGGATCTCTTATGCCGAGTTATTGACAGAGGCCAGGATCCAGGAGGCCATCAGCAAGGGAAACGGAATTCAACAGAGAAGTCACCAAGGACCAGTAAAGACACAGCAAGGAGGACCCATTAGACACTCTTTGACACGCCAGCAACTAGATAATGTCACACCATATCCAACCAAGGACCCCCGTACTTGTCACTTTTATGGTAAGATAGGTCATATTCATAGAGACTGTCATCGTCGATTGGGGCTGTGCATGATATGTGGATCAAGTCACCATCAAACCCGAAGATGTCCTCAGCAGAACCAGAGGTCTATGGCATTAGAATCAGGAACACCGCATACACCCTCAAGTATAGAAGACCAAAGTGACCCACCACTGTTTCTACAGTCTGCACAAATGGAGGGGACTAGACCCCAGTTGAACAACCAAGGACAAGGCCAAGCACTCATTATGACAAGTATGGGAGAGCAGACACAGGAAGCCGTAGATACAGGTACGACCTTTTAGTTATAATTGTCTTTGCATACTCATGACCCCATTGTGACACAAGATCTTAGATGTACAAATAGCTGTAGAATTATATATATGGTAGTTTAGCAGTTATGAGGATGTAGGTATATTTTACCCAGATGGCATACACGCGATGCTAATGGATGACGTGAGTAGTAGTAGTAGTATTCTTCCCCTATCCTTATCTCGCCCTCTTGGGGTGACTCATCTTCTCCTTTTATATTCGTTTCTTAGCTCGTGCTTAACTCTTCCTATCATAGTCGTATCTTTTTTGCCATTATGAATTGTTGATTTATGTCAACCTTATCCTTATTTTGTTAGTTAAAATGTAAAAGTGTTAGTAATACTTGATAGCTAAGGATGAGTTCTTAATATGTATATGCACTATAGCAATATATGTATTCTTTATTAGTTTAACCCTTAAGTAGCACCATGCAGCATAGTAGAAATTGTTAGATCATTTGAGACAGATCATGCCCCTAATAGTTAGTCAAGACCTTAATTGTTTTCCTAAAAACTTAGACTATGCCTAGGAAAGAGTTGAAGGCACTTGTTACGAACTGATGACTATGACAAATCACTGGCGAGGTAGCGACAGTTGCAGCCAGACGATTATGGTAGAATAGTCGAATTACTTGCAGCCATACTGGCCAGGTGGCGTGGCAGTATTAGACTATGATACTTGACGGTTATGGGAAAGTCATAGTTATGAGATTCTAGACAGGTATCCCAAGATTCTCGACCCAATAAATATAATTGCCTTACAAATCTAGGCAATAGCTTCAAAGAAGGTGACCACTAGTAGAATTCTTGTAAGTTTGGTAGTGTAGACGAGTTAGAGGATGATATAATAGTGTATGGACAATAGATGAGGAAGTGTTAGAATGGCAGACCATGAGTTTTAGGAGTCATGCTAGATACCAATGTAGTGTAATAGTTATAGTTATCATTATGAATATGGGTTAGTGTCAATTTCGAGGACAAAATTTTTGAAAGTTGGGTAGAATGTAAAACCCCTATTTTAAAAAAAATTGTATTTATTATTTTTTATTAATTAATAATTTAATTATGGTAATTATGTGCTAAATAGGAGAAATAGATTTTTAATAATTTTATTTTAGGTGTTCGGGCACTTAGAGGATTTATGGGACCATTAGGAATTTTTCGGAATTTATTCCATGTAGGAGACCCCTTGAGCAGTTGCTAGCCTAACGGTGTGCATTATTCTAATCTATAAAAATTTTTATGAGTATATATATATATATATATATATATATATATATATATATATATATATATGCATATATATAATTTATAAAGAAAAGAAAAGAAAAGAAAGTAATCATATACTAATAAAGTAATATAATAATAATATACTTCTTAGCAAACTACTTTGACTTCTTAGCAAACTACTACAAGCCAACAAATTCCCAAAGCCATCCTGAGAAACCCCCCCCCCCCCCCCCCCCCCGCGCTAGTAAGTCACAACCATTCACCCTTAAAATAAGAAGCCATCATATGCACCCAACCCCATGCATTTAGAAACAGCAGCTGAACCCTTCTCACCGGCGCCAAATATCCAAACCCGCCTCCTATTCTCTCCCTCTTCCTATTTCATATATATATATATATATATATATATATATATATATATATATATATATATATATATATTATTTCATAAAACCCTAACCTAAAATATCCAGACCCCCTCTTCTCATCTAGAGCCGCCGCCACAGCCAGAGAACCCCGCCAAGCCGTCCAAACCATCCCGACGACTCCGACCTCGCGCACTGCAGATTCCCACACGAGGCACCTTCGCTCCGGAGTTGTTTCCCGTCGACTCGCTCAACCAAACGCCGTTCCGTCTTCACCGGTATGCTCATCCCTTAACCCTCTTCCATATTTGTATTATAGCCAACCTCGAAAAATGTGTACCCCTAGGCGTAAAATAGCGCCCAAGTTGGCACGAGCAACCGAATTCTGGGATCACAGAAAACTGCGGTGACCACCCATATTGCCGAGTTCGTATCTTCCACCACAGAGATCCGAATTCGGTAATTCTTTTTGATATGTGTAGAACACTTGACCTAGTTTATTTTCTATTAAATAACCCTAGATTATTAGCTGCTGTGGACAGAATTAAATTTGTCACAAAACCGCACGAACCCACTTTTTCCAGATTTCCAAAAGTTGGAAAACGGAGCGCGCCCCGCCAAACGGGACCGCCCCGCCGTGTACCAAGTGTACCGAGCGGTGCACGCAGCGTAACCGGATACGTAAAAATTCATGAAAACTGATACGGACGCGTGTGAGCACCGGAATCAGGCCGTATCCGCGGACACACCCCGTGTCGCAACTTTTGTGGAACTCGTGCCTATTTTGTGCACGCTTGACAGATTGTGACGAAACTTACGCCACTAGACTCGTGGTAACACGCTGATTCCGTGAACCAATTTTCACGCAATTCTGAGATAGTTGACCAAATCGACAATTGGCAGGTCCCACAGTTGACTTTTTGGACAAAATTGTGTTCGGCTCATCGGAATTCACATTTGGACATACCGTTGGGTTCGTATTGACATTTAAAATTGTTTGACCTATAGTTTATTCCATTTAGAGACTGTTACCCTTGGCACGCTTTTCGGTGCAAAGTGGGCCACACGTGGACCCCACTTTTGCCCGAAATTACCGTTTTGCCCCTGTGTCCAAATTGGACGAAAGGGAAGTGCTTTTTAGCTATCTTGCTCATTCTGGGAACGTTGGTGATGTTTATTTCAGCATCCGAAAATGTTCATTCTGAGGACGTAGCTTCTGACTCTTGGTGTTGACATTGGGACACTACATTTTGCAGCTTTCTTTCCAGGCAAGATACCTTGCCAAATTATTTACAGTACTTTGCATGCTACTTATATTTCTGTTTATTTATTTTATTTCTGTATAGTTCTTGCATGTGTAGTTTTTCTCCAGTCATTACTATGTATTAGATATGTTGACACACACATGGCACCTAGTATCATAGAGGACAATCATTAGGCGTATGGACTTTTAACCACTCTGGTAAACCATAGTATATAGCTCGCACTACGGGCGTGTGTCGCGTTGGTCGCTACCCCAGCGGTATGTCGATTTCTGGAGTCTCGCTGGTCGCTACCCCCGCGGTATGTCGATTTCTGATGTCCATTGACGTGTGTGTGAGTTGTGAGGTAGATCGAGTAGCCTACCCTTGCCCATACGTCGAAAAGTTGTCCTCATTTGCATTCATATAGATTATCTTGTACAGCGTACTTATTTATTTTTAAATTATATGCATGTTTACTGTATTCAAGTTGGCTCGTATTTTCTGTATCTTGTTACGTCCCTCTGAGGACCTGGTCCTCTGCCAGGTGTACCTGCTCTTGAGTATTTGCAGGAGTACGGGCCTGGACCTGACGCATTCCTTTCTGCCGAGGAGGTCTTACCTTCTGAGCATCGTTGATTATCTAGCGATGGATTCTTTTAGCTGATGCACTTCTGTCTTCACATTATTTTATATTGGAGACTTTATACTACTCTCTCATTTTAGTTTTGGTTATAGTCATTGGTAGTGGATTTGTCTCCACCCGACTATTATTTTCTGGATATTTCAGACTCCTTATTCTAGCTTAGTATTTCTTTTCTATGACTTGTTGTGTGGATGAGATTAGCATATCCGTGACTTGTGACATTATATATACCACATGTGAGTATATATTCATATTACAGCGTACGTATGGGTTATGGTTTCCATATATTGGAGTTGCCATATCCATGCGGCTGGCATGCTAACGTGTTCCTAGTCCTACGTATTTGGGACTGGGGCGTGACATATATATATATATATATATATATATATATATATATATATATATATATATATATATATATATATATATATATATATATATATATATATATACCAAATTAGTACTTATATTATATACAGCCAATATTTACTAATATATACTATATATATATATATATATATATATATATATATATATATATATATATATATATATATATATATATATATATATATATATATATATATATATATATATACCAAAAATACGTATTAATATATATTATTAAATACGTATATACAATATATATATTGAATATATATATACAATGGAAACATACATACACACATACACGTATACACATACACATATACGCACATACACATATACATATATACGCATACACATATACACATATACGCACATACGCATACACACACAAATACGTATTAATATATATTTATACTAATAAAGGGGGAAGAGGGAGAGAGGTCTCACAGTGGTGATAGGATGGTTCTGCTCGCCGGAGCTGAGGAGCTGACTCGCCGGAGTTGGGGCTCGACGCTAGGGAGAGGAGGAGGGAATTCAGCAAGGAGCTGCGGGCTGTGCCGGAGTACAGGCCGGCTTGGGGTGGCTGCTCGGGAAGTGGATTCGAGGAAGGAAGAGCAGAGGGAGGTGGCAGGCCGGATTCGGGCTCGAACGGTGGCCCGAGTTGGGTCGGGTGTAGGGAGGAAGGCTCGCCGGGGGAGTTGGCCGGGTGGAGAAGATGCAGCGGGGATGAGCGGGGACAGCAGGGTGGTTCGTCTGGCGGAGACAGGCCAGAGTGATGGTGGTGGTGGTGATATGGTGGAGGAGCTAGGAGGAGGAGCTCTGATGGTTGTGGACGCAGTCGGAAAGGGGAGCTGGAGGAGGTGCCGGCTGTGTCGAGGGGAGTTGCAGCGGGCTCGGGGTGGCTCAACGTCGACTGGCCGGGAGCGGGGTCGGGGTCCGACGCGGGGGAGATGGAGGTGGGGATGTCGACTGCAGGCTCGACGTGGTAGGCTCGATGGGGGTACAGGGAGTCGACTGTTGGCCGGAGGGGAGTAACAACGCCGGGGGATGCAGCTGGGGTCGAGGTCCGGGGAACAGTAGCCGAGGGGGATGGGTTTTTCCCTCCCTTTGTAATATTCAAAAAAACAAGGGAAAGAAGAAGAAGGGAAGAAGAGAAGAAATGAGAAGAAGAAAGGAAAAGAAAATTTCCTACGTTGGGGAGAAGAGGGAGGAGTGGGGTGAGAGAAAAATGGGGGCTTTCCTAGGTTTGGGGATTAGGTTTAGGTTGGGAAGAGTGTGGGTGATGGGACATTAAATAGGGTGGGGAGTGTGGGAATGAAGGGTGATAATGCACTAATTTAATGGAGGGTCAAGATTTGACATGGAGGAATTTCTTCATGTGGGGATGGGGGTTGTTGACTTAGTCAAATATTAGGGCTCTCCATTTGGTTTGAACCAATGAGGTGTTGACACCTAATACAATATTTGTAAATTAGCCCCCTTAAATTTGGATATTTGCACGGACACATGAAATGATGAAAATTTGGTGGGCGATTCGGTGTTTGGCATTTTGTAGGGTGAGGAGGTGTTGTATGTTTAGTATGGGCTTAATTACTGGGGCATTGGAATTAAATTAGGATTAAACGGAATTAGTCAAAATGGTATCCGCAATTTAATTAGAAATAAATGCAAGCTGTGTTCCAAAATTAATTAGGAGTACATGCGGCCAAAATCAGGTCGGGTCACAAATATTATTAGTGAAGAAGACTCAGAACAGAATATTACCCTAATTTGGGTTGCACAAAGAATGGGTCAGGATTGCCTCCAATTTTGATTGGAACGCACAACGATACAAAGTTAGAATTTATTCAAAATTAAATAAACGTCCATGTCACGCCCTAGTCCCAAAATACGTAGGACTAGGGCACGTAAGCATGCCAGCCGCCTGTATATATGGCAACTCCAATATATGGAAACCATACTACAAGCGTACGCTGTATAATGAACAATAATTCATAAGTGGTAAGACTAATCACAAGTCACAGGGTAATATCTAAATCTCATCCACAGAAATCAAATATACATGAATAACCAATAACCATGTAACTAAATCTCAATAATAAGTATCTAGAGAATGACAGTCGGATGGAAACAAATCTACTGCCGAAATATAATATAAAAGGAACCAGAATACACACCATAAAAGTACAACATCTAACCAACACGAGGCTCGAAGATTTCCTCGAAATATAAGTAGCCTGTCCGAATCTGCGCTCCCGCGAATACTCATGAACATCTATACCTGGAAAGGGACCAGGTCCTCAGAGGGACATAACAAGATACATAGAAGCATGCCATAATGTAAGTACTGAATAAATAAAGGGGGTGTGCTAACCATCGAAGTGAATGCAATTTAAAGACCTTGTAGTATGCATGGGAATGTGTAGGCTAAACATATGCTGACGTAATTCACCAATCGTCGTGACTGGCTAGTATATGTGTCATATGCCCCCTGACTCAAGGGCACTCTGCAATCGACCATCTCCGAGGAGCATGGTACGAAGGATAAAAACATACAAGGAGGGGGGTGTCCCATACGTCTACTAGTATCTTTTCCGCCCAATATAGATGTACAAGTCGTGAAAACGACGTGGACACCTTCTACTATGATGCAAGTCTCAATAAAATAAACAACTAAGCTAAATACCGTTACACGTGTTGCTCATACCGATGGCCAGTCGAGTATGAGGCACGCATCCCTACATAAACTTACTCTGTGACATGTAATGATACGTGTCAAGGCCTGGGAACTCATACCACTAACTCCACAACTTTAGGTGGGTCTACTAGACACTAGGTTAGATACAAATCCTAACGTCAACGCCTTCGTTGACTGCACCCGAGTTTTCTCGGACGCGCACATTTATATGATAAATAAACATGTAACTATCAATAACTGAAATAAAACAGTACAAGGCAAGGTATACTTGCCTGGCAAGAGAGCTGTAAATGTAATATCCAGATGTCAAATACCAAGTGTCAGAAACTATGGCCTCAGAATGAACGTCTTCGGATGCTGAAATAAATATCACTAACAGTCTCAGAAAATATCAAATAGCTAGAAATGCCTGTTCTTAAGTCCAATTTGGACACAGGGACAAAAATAACAGTTTTCGGTCAAAGCGGGGTCCACATGTGGGCCACTTTGCACCGAAAAATGTGTCAGGGTCAAAGGTCTCCAAATTTGCCAAACTTAGTGTCAACAAGTCCAGAACGTCGATACGAACCCAACGGAATGTCCAGAACTGGATTCCGATGTGCCGATCACAAAATCGCCCGTCAAGTGGAGCTTGTGGAGCCCACGATACGGGATTTTGTCAACGTTCTCAGAATTGAACCAAACATGGATCACAGGACCAGCGTATTACTACGAGTCCAATGGCGTAAGTTTCGTTTCGATCCAACGTGTGTACACAAAGTTACAGTGTGTTCCAGAACAGGCGAATACTGGTCGTTGTCGGCGGATACGCGTTGATTCCGGTGTGCACGCACATCCAAATCAACTTCTGCAAAATCCCGCACATCCGTATCAACGGCGCGCATGTTTCGGTGAAGACCACGTGCGACCAAGTCGTCCCGTTTGGCGGGGCGTACTCAGTTCCGGGGTGAATCGGGTCATTGTTTTTCCTGTTTTTGGATCGCGGTTCGCGATCGCCACAGGACGCGATGCACCGAGCGGGTAGCACGGGCATCGAGAGGGTTACATAGCCTACGTGTCACAACTGACAGAATTAAAAATAGAACTATGAGGAGATAGAACGGGTTACCTGAACAGGGCTCCGTGAAACCGAGTTGCGCGTGTCCGTGTGTCGATTCGACACAGGATTTGTGTCCTGGACGTGTCCGGGTTCTGCGTCCAGCTGCTGTGTCCGGTCTGAGTCCAGTGGAGACTTGTCGGGGCTTCGCCGGAGGCGTTCAGGCAGAGCTCGTCGGTCAGCGGGGCGTCCGGGCAGGGCACGGTGCTTCGGGTGCTGCTCGGGTCGTCGAGGCTGAGGAGGAGGAGGGGTGATTGGTCTCGGCCAGGGGGGGTTTCACGGTGAGGAGGAGGAGGAGTGACTGTGGTCTCGGCCAGGGGAGGAAGAAGTCGGCCGGAGCTCGGGGACGACGTCGAGCTCGAGGGGAGAAGTGGCGCTGGAGATGGTGGTGTTGGCGGTGGTGGGGAAATCGACCGGGGGGGAGGAGAGAAGGGCTGGGAGGGGGAGAGGGTGGCTAGGGCGGCTGCTAGGGGGTTTGAGGTGGGGTCGGGTGGCGGAGGGCGGCGTCGGAGATGGCGGAGGTGGCGTGGGGGGGAAGACCAAGGTGAGGAGGAGGAGGAGGAGGAGGAGAAGAAGGTCGGGGTCGAGGCCGGCGGTGGAGACGTGGGGAGGAAAGGAAGGGCGGAGGAGAAAGGGGGTTCTGGTCGTCGTGGAGGTCGGGCTTTACAGCGGCGGGGGAGGAGTCGTGGGCGGAGCTCAGGGGGTCGGGTGGCCCGTCGCTGTGGGGTGGGGAGGGGTCGCCCAGTCGGCCGGTCGGGGGGGAGGTTGACTCGATGCGGGGAGGGGGTTGGCTCGGCGCTGGGAGGGGGTCGGCTCGCCGCTCCGGCGAGGGGGGGTGGCTGACGGCTGGGTAGGGTTAGGGATTTGGTTTTTATTTTTATTTTTTTTCTTTTATAGAAAAATTATTAGATATTTTAAGTAAAATATCTAAAGATATTTACAGGATATTTTGTGGATATTTTCAGGTGGGTCCCGCTTCCAAATGGACGGTGCAGGTTCACCGGCCAATAGAAGGCTGACACCTCACAGGAAAATTTGCAGAAAAGTCCCTATAATTTCATAAATTGCATAATGGTCATATTTTAGGAAATTACAATTTACGAAATTGTCTGGGAAAAATACCCGATTCCTGAAAATTCTAAAATGCACAGAACTGAGGGAAATTGCTATGTGAGGGCCCTGGAGGAATGGGGGTGAGTCTGGGCAGGGACTGGGCCTGGTTTTCTTGGGTGATACGGGCCACTGTATTAATTAATAAATAAATACTGCGCACGGTGTTCTCTAATTATTTAGAGGCAGGTAGGGCCATAATTTTAGTGCAGTGTCAATATACTAAATGTAGTATACTCAGTGTAGAAAATTAACGTATTTTTGTTTGGGCAAAACAGGTGCATGTTGGGCCTCTAATCTCTATTGAAACGGAGATGGGTACAGGTCTGGAAATTTAAATACGTACGTTGGTAACGATATTTGTGCGTCTAAAACGAGGCACAAAACAGAGTATCTGGGAGTTGCACAAGGTTCAGAAAAATAGACTAGCATGTCTATAAGAGGTATGTAAACTTTGTTCGGGGATAACAGTCAAGGTAAAGCTCCAAATAATTCGGTGATGGACAGGTGCACAAGTCAATAGGATATGTAAGCAAAATAAATTAAAATATTGCCATAAATCCTAAATTGTTAAAATAATCCTAAAATGCTGAAATCTGGTCGAGGGGGTTTACAGTCCACGACGAATATTGTGCGGCTAAAATGAAGTACAAGGGAGCATAATTATGAGTTGCAAAAATGGCAGAATGGAAGGCGGGCATGTCTAGGACAAGGTTGTGAAATTTGTTGGAAGGCAAAATCCAGGGTAGCGCTCCAAATATCGAAGCAACGGCAATGCACAATAATTAAATAAATTACGGTAACTAATTACTATCTCCAATAATTTAATTCTAAATAAAATAATTAAATACATAATCCCATAATTCGGCCTGGTGTTCGTCTAGTGGGCTTCTAGGTCAAGTCTACCAGCTCAGACATTAAGAACACAGTATATAATATAATATATTTAAGTACACATCTCACACAATTATTTAATTTAAATACACATATCGAGAAATCATTTAATATAAATACCATAATATTAATAGTATATAAAAATTCAAAAATACCCCTGTTTTTGGAATGTGGTAGTGGCAAGTCTACCCTCCTTAAAAAAAATTTGTCCTCAAAATTTAAAATCCTCATAGTAGTATTTACTCATACACATTATTATTTTTCCATCAAAATTTAAATTCATCAACCACAAAATCGGGAAGTGATCCACATTGTCATTTCACGATTTTCAAAATTCAGTAATTATCGTATTCCTGAAAATCCTCGAATTAAAAATCAAATTCCATTTTTAGCAAAATTTCCTCCGAAACTTTTAAGTTAATAATTAAATACTCGAAATTCAATATCCACTCCTCTAATTAATTTCAATCGATGTATATATATAAAATTGAAATCTCGTCCCAAAAAGTCTGAATCCAAACACTAATCCATCAATGATCTTATTCCCTGGTTTCCTTTTTCCTAAAAAATACTCAACAATGCGATACTTATGGATTCTTCAATGCAACATCCATAATATAAAATTTTAAAATTCATAACTTGCAGTCAAAAAAAAATATAATGATAATCTCCTTAATTTCCTCAAGTTTTTAATGATAGATATATCATAATCAATAATCATCAATCCTACCCTATTAAATTCTTAACCTCTCATTTAAATTAATGTTTATCCTCGAATTTTAATGATAATTTAATCATATCGCAATCTTGATAAAATCAATGATTCATCAACTCTACCATATTAAATCCTTAACTCTTTATTTAAATTAATGCTTATCCTCCAAAATTTTAAGCATCTTGTCTCTCCTTGTCAAGTCATAACATTTTCATAAATCTACTATTGTCAACCCCAATGATCATGGTCTAAGAAAATTTACCTACAGTCATACAACATACAATCTAGAGGAAACATGCATAGTTATGGTCTATGTTATCATTGTATTGCAGTCTCTGTCAGGGGGTACTACTAACTACATTCTAACAAGGAAATCATGAATGCAACTACGGTACTAAGGGATCAATCAATCAATCAATCAAATAGAAAGGAACAGAAGAAAGGAAAGAACAGAACATGCTAACACATTACCTGCAGTATCAGTCTCCTCGACTGTCATCGCAAATGTCCCGTCCTGTTGGGGTGGTTCCCTTCGCGAGTGCTGAGCAATATACGGTTCCACAGGTAGCCTAACTGGATCTCTAAAATTTGGAGCTGCGCGCTGAACTAGAGGGCAATCCCTCATTCGGTGTCCTGCGTCGCCACAGTGCAAACAAAGTCCTAGCCTCAATCTACAGCTCTCCCAAAGGTGACCTGGCTTCTTACAGAAATGACAAGTCTGCTGTGTCCCTCTCGGAGGCTGCTGTTGATCCTGCTGAACACGAACTGGTGCTTGATAATGTTGTTGATACTGAAACACCCATGGCTGTCGCTGAATATGAACTGGTGCCTGGTACTGCTGTTGATACTGAAATATCCTCGGCTGCTGCTGGCCAGGATACTGCTGGGCAACTCCCTCAGCTGCCTGTAGTGCCATCTGGTGAGCGTTCTCTATGCTCACTCTCATTAGTTCAGTCTGCGCCTGGTGCGCTTCTGCTTGCACCCTCAAAGCCTTAGATTGAACTCGCTGAGCATTTGCCGTCACTCTCTGGGCATCTACCATGCCCTGGATCAAGGTAAACATCTGTGCCCCGTTAATGGGCACACTTCCGGAAAACGAAGTCGGAGGAGGAGGAAGGTTGTCCATCACAGCAGCGGCAATCCTCTGAACAGGTGGGGGAGGAGGACCCCCGGAAAGTGCAGATACTCCCACATGCATCGGAGATGTAGGAGGAACTACGGCTGTATGTCCATCAGGTAGAGAGGTGGCAGACAACTCTAAAGCTGATGCTCTCACTCTCATAGATCGTGTCTTCGGCGATATCCTGAAGACAGACCCAAAAGAATCAATTAAGGCAATAATTTTGATATCATCAAGGAAGGACAGTAAAGTTCTAAAGAAGCAACATTCAGAAGGAATAAGTATAACAAGATAAATAGATTGGAATTGCATAGGTTAATGATGCATCCAAGGTTTGATATCTTTATCCCTTTAGGTACCACAGTTCTACTACAAGCACACTTACTGCTAGCTTTCTTACCTATTGCAATCGTTGATACTAGTTATCCTTATCACTCAAGTGCATAACAAATGTAACACACCATACTAAGTACTGTTCTCCCTAATACAACTCTAGATGGACACCCAAGTCTGTTTGCAGTGCCATCTCAATCATGCCCAAGTCAACAGATCCTTACACATGCACCTCATCCACTCATATACTAATATATATCTCTTCCACTATAAAATTTTATCCTCAAAATAAAATCCTCAAAAATAACTCCTCAACCAATTTAAAGTAAAATGCATATACTTTCCTCAAGGTCAAATATCCAAATACTGAAACAAAATTTATTCACTTCTAAAATCTGTATAGCCTTGACCATGTTTATTGAATCAAATTGAGTCCTCAACATTTTAATAACATAAAATCTCAACTCCTTAAAATTCTTAAAAATTGTAATTCATTCCCACTCTTCAAATGATAAAATTGAATCCACAAGTATACATATAAATACTCACAGTCTCTAATACTCAAGGTGCACACTAATACACTAATTATTTACAACCTCAACTGTGTACGAAAATTGTACTGCCCGAATTATTTGCACTATTAATTCTAAATGATAATCATTACTGATACTCTTTCTCCTCTATCTATAGTGCCAATACTAACTATAACACACCTATCATAGAACTATTGCTACAAGGCACTAGGCTATGGGTTAACTCCAGATTAATGCCTACTGCTCACATGTCCAACTAGGAAACACTTACAAACCCACAAGCAACACTCAGCCAAAACTAATACTCAAGTCACAGACATAATTATAAGTCACTAATCATCATACTTAACAAGGAATCCTCAAGGAAAGTTGAGGACTGAAGGTATTCTACTGCTAGCAACAAAGAAACGATGGAATAAAGTCCTGTAATAACAGAAAATAAGTATTGAGATGAGACTTTAAGAACTAATTTTAAGATATAACCTGATAATCATACACGTCTGTCAGAAATCATGACACTTAGAATCCTCGCCACGCCAATAAGCATAGGTGTGATAAACGACCCAAGTTCCTTAACTAATGTATGCAACCCTATAATCATGTCATCTAGAATCTTTGCTACGCCAACCGGTATGGCTGTGAGAGGCTCTAAATTTCATAACTAAAGTATGTACATCCAAGTCAGGTTCCTACGTTCTCATCACGACAGCTAATATGGCTGCGATAAACTCTAGGTTCCATAACCAAAGTAGACATTTTACCTTTCTCACTGTCCTCATCTCAATATATGTCATCAGATGATACCGTAAATTTTAGCCCGTAAAATTCATCTTAATAAGAAATCAACTCAACAACGATACCGAGAATTAAATTTAATAACTCGTCAACAAGAATCAAACTCAATATCAACGAGTGAGGACGGACGGAAACAAGGGCGAAGGATTAAAATTAGAAATTGTAATAAGATTCTCAAGGGGTCGTCCCAGGAATCTCTCAAGAATTTTGCGATTGAGTATCCACTCTCATCCTAGTATCCTATGTCCTATATTCTATAGCAGGCACGCAGTAGTACAACTATGACGTTGCACTACCACGATATCGCACAACTTGCGAAGTCTGACCTGCATGGGCTACCACTAAAAATGTGTCACGACCCGCACCCGAAATTGGGGCACAAGTACGCGGGTACGTCCATCCTACGCCGCAGCATCGGCGGTAGAACGCTGTCAAGGTCATGATACTATCTAAACAATCTCACACGAGCATCCAATCTCCATAAGGAGGCACGGATGACACAATATAATATGAACACATACTCATTCACATGACTACAACACAATAAGATATCGAACAAATAAAATTAAATACAACACAAGTCTAAATGTAATAATCTAACTCAACAAATATCCATGTCTCAACAAGTATACCGGAGACAAATCCGGTACCAAATAGTCTACTAAAAGAACTAACTAAAAAACTAGTGATTCCGGCTAGACCTCTCGGAATCACAACTGAGCTACCAAGTCCAAGTCTGCAGCTACTCACCATATGGTCCATAAAGTGTTGGATACCGATCCTCTAAAGCATAGTCTGGAAAAATATTTTCAGTCAGGAAGGAGCAAAGTACAATCTCAAATAACAGTTCCATTTAATTGATAAGGGCTATAAAGCAATAAACAGGTGATGCTAGATACTGAGAGAAGACAGTGAATAAATGCAATAGCAAAATAAAGAGACAGGCAATGTAAAGAGACAGGCAATATAAACAGTATGAAACAGTCAGTGCATATATGAAACGAAGAGAAAGGTACAATATCATATATGGGTGATGTAGTATATGATCTAAGATAGAGAACTGTAATCTATTCTAAGTGTTTGAAATAGCAGTTTCAAAATATGATCGGCTTGGGAACATGTACGATAGCTATATGGACTGGCTAATCATACGTGAGGCGTATGATTAACACCAATAATTTAAACTTGTACGGTAGGTTTTTGATCACATCTCTCACTAGCAATTTCTTCGCTCCCAACTAGTACTGTGGATCCAGTCATGACACGTCACGATACACGATCAATGTCCAATATGTCATGTACGATGTCTAATATCAATGTCAATATCACTGTCGGGTACAATGTCAATACAATAACCAATGTAACACCTCATGACTAACGATCCAATCTATATACTAGTCCGTATAGCACAGTGTCAAGAATCAGATGTAACATTTCTAGATACTGGAATTATAAAAATTATCAACAATTGGAAATTATCAGAGAATATACTTGCCTTGGGTCCTTAGATGGTAATACCAATGTCCTGTTCCAGAGTATCGCCTGGATGAACCAACAGTCCTATAGACATATCATAAATATAACATTTGTATCAGATGCTATACTAACACACAATCATAAAATACTGGCCTCTGGGCTATGCCAGGTATGGCACTAGTCAACTAGGGTCAAGTGCGTCAAGTTGCACGGGCGTCACGTTTGTGATTGCTGGGCAAGACAGACGATCAAAAATGGTACGGGGCTTGCCAGTACGTCAGTGTACGTGTGGCAGTCAACTAACAGTTCACAGGGTCAAGGTCGTGTGTAAAGACGAGGTATCCGTAATTACACTCGGTCGCCTACAACATATTTATCTATATACATATTACCAACAATTAAATTAATACATATATAGGGTTATACCAAAATTACGTACAAAATATGTATAAGTATATATACATTAAATAAAAATTTATATATATATATACATATGTTAAATATACATAACAAAATACGTTTTCATATATACCAAAACAAATATATATATATATATATATATATATATATATATATATATATATATATATATATATATATATATACCAAATTAGTACTTATATTATATACAGCCAATATTTACTAATATATACTATATATATATATATATATAAATATATATATATGTATATATAGTATACCAACAATACGTATTAATATATATTATTAAATACATATATACAATATATATTGAATATATATATACAATGGAAACATACATACACACATACACGTACACACATACACATATACGCACATACACATATACACATATACTCATACACATATACACATATACGCACATACGCATACACACACAAATACATATTAATATATATTTATACTAATAAAGGGGGGAGAGGGAGAGAGGCCTCACAGTGGTGATAGGGTGGTTCTGCTCGCCGGAGCTGAGGAGCTGACTCGCTGGAGTTGGGGCTCGACGCGAGGGAGAGAAGGAGGAAATTCAGCAAGGAGCTGCAGGCTGTGCCGGAGTGCAGGCCTTCTCGGGGTGGCTGATCGGGAAGTGGAGTCGAGGAAGGAAGAGCAGAGGGAGGTGGCAGGCCGGATTCGGGCTCTAACGGTGGCCCGAGTTGGGTCGGGTGTAGGGAGGAAGGCTCGCCGGGGGAGTTGGCCGGGTGGAGAAGATGCAGCGGGGATGAGCGGGGACAGCAGGGTGGTTCGTCTGGCGGAGACAGGCCGGAGTGATGGTGGTGGTGGTGATATGGTGGAGGAGCTAGGAGGAGGAGCTCTGATGGTGGTGGACGCAGTCGGAAAGGGGAGCTGGAGGAGGTGCCGGCTGTGTCGAGGGGAGTTGCAGCGGGCTCGGGGTGGCTCGACGTCGGCTGGCCGGGAGCGGGGTCTGGGTCCAACGCGGGGGAGATGGAGGAGGGGATATCGACTGCAGGCTCGACGTGGTAGGCTCGATGGGGGTACAGGGAGTCGATTGTTGGCCGGAGGGGAGTAACAACGCCGGGGGATGCAGCTGGGGTCGGGGTCCGGGGAACAATAGCCGAGGGGGATGGGTTTTTCCCTCCCTTTGTAATATTCAAAAAAATAAGGGAAAGAAGAAGAAGGAAAGAAGAAAAGAGAAGAAGAAAGGAAAAGAAAATTTTCTACGTTGGGGAGAAGAGGGAGGAGTGGGGTGAGAGAAAAATGGGGGCTTTCCTAGGTTTGGGGATTAGGTTTAGGTTAGGAAGAGTGTGGGTGATGGGACATTAAATAGGGTGGGGAGTGTGGGAATGAAGGATGATAATGCACTCATTTAATAGAGGGTCAAGATTTGACATGGAGGAATTTCTTCATGTGGGGATGGGGGTGTTGACTTAGTCAAATATTAGGGCTCTCCATTTGGTTTGAACCAATGAGGTGTTGACACCTAATACAATATTTGCAAATTAGCCCCCTTAAATTTGGGTATTTGCACGGACACATGAAATGATGAAAATTTGGTGGGCGATTCGGTATTTGGCGTTTTGTAGGGTGAGGAGGTGTTGTATGTTTGGTATAGGCTCAATTAGTGGGGCATTGGAATTAAATTAGGATTAAACGAAATTAGTCAAAATGGTATCCGCAATTTAATTAGAAATAAATGCAAGCTGTGTTCCAAAATTAATTAGGAGTACATGCGGCCAAAATTAGGTCGGGTCATAAATATCATTAGTGAAGAAGACTCAGAATAGAATATTACCCTAATTTGGGTTGCACGAAGAATGGGTCAGGATTGCCTCCAATTTTGATTGGAACGCACAACGATACAAAGTTGGAATTTATTCAAAATTAAATAAACGTCCACGACGAATATTGTGAGGCTAAAATGAAGCACAAGGGAGCATAATTATGAGTTGCAAAAATGGCAGAATGGAATGCGGGCATGTCTAGGGCAAGTTGTGAAATTTGTTGGAAGGCAAAAGCCAAGGTAGCGCTCCAAATATCGAAGCAACGGCAATGCGCAATAATTAAATAAATTACGGTAACTAATTACTATCTCCAATAATTTAATTCTAAATAAAACAATTAAATACATAATCCCATAATTCGGCCAGGTGTTCGTCTAGTGGGCTTCTAGGTCAAGTCTACCAGCTTAGACATTAAGAACACAGTATACAATATAATATATTTAAGTACACATCTCACATAATTATTTAATTTAAATACACATATCGAGAAATTATTTAATATAAATACCATAATATTAATAGTATATAAAAAGTCAAAAATATTCCTATTTTTGGAATATGGTAGTGACAGATAGCCAAATTTTAATAATGTTACCTTGTGCGGGCGCAACCCCAGGCTCGCACGGCATCACGTCCCGGTATCAAACGGCCATACGCGCCCAGCGGGAGCCCCGAGGCGCGATGATTCGCGTCCGGTCCCGGTGGGGGAACGGTGGTCCGGAGGCCCACGGGGCCAGGGCGTGACATTATGTGTCATAGTGATACCAACACTAAACTAGATCTAGGGTTATGATATTTTGATTTATAAAATTATGAGATTGTCAAACCATACAAATATGATATTTGAATAAATTCATGTTTGGAGATAAGTATACATATATTCAATTAGTTGTATAAACTCTTGGTTGTTATTCCATTATAATTGATGGTTCTCTAATGTTCTTATTTAGTTGAATTTTGTAGTGAATACTGCAAAAACTATGGATTGCTATAAATTGTCTGAAGTAAGAAGCAATACTTCTATTCTTTCTTGGTGTTGGTTTATATATATACTGTGTGTGTACGGGTGTTGAGAGTTGCTCCACCGAAGGAGTCGGCGAACCCGAAAATGCTACGAAGGGTTGCTCCGGGTCAAATATATACAACTGTTAAATTTTTGGGAGCCAAAATACAAAGGAGACTCTGCCAAAAAATTTAAGAATTTCGGGAGTTAACCAATATTTCGTTATCCAGAAATATTGCCGAACCTAAACCTTAGTTGATATATAGCGACAGACTACCGACAACTGTAAATTAACTAGGGAACGATTAGCAAGAGTCCAGGATACGTAGGACACAGACACAAGTCACTCAACAAAATTTAAAATATAAGATTCCTGATAATCTGCTATGTATAAATAATGTTCCTAGAATTTGTGTTTTGATAACTTGACACCTGCATCCTGGATTGTGAATAAAACGAAAAGCATGTATCTTATTTTACCTGGAAATGCATTATTGCATAAATAATGGTAAACGTGATATGCAGAGCAGAAACTTGAATACAAGATAATAGAATAAGGATTGTTTGTAGATTTAGGCTAGAAAGCATTGGGCGGGGGAGAACAACATAAATACCACCTACGAAATCCCGCAACATATATATATATATATATATATATATATATATATAGCTGATCAGCAGTTAAGCTCATTCGTAAGGCCTTGCGAAGTGTGCGGGTGAGGCTTAGCTCACTTTCATGTTTAGGCCCAAAAGGGGCTGGGCCAGATCATAACCCCGTGCCATCCTGTTCAAGTCACCTGAATATAAGTACTCCTACTTCGATTCAAAACCATCGAATGAGTGAATTCAAGATTTAGGCCCAAAAGGGGCTGGGCCGGATCATAACCCCGTGCCATCCTGTTCAAGTCACCTGAATATAAGTGCACCTATTTCGATTCAAAACTATCGAATAGGTGAATTCAAGATTTAAGCCCATAAGGACAGGGCCGAATTCTGAGCACCATGCCACCAAGTCACAGCCTGATCCCTGGTATACGGGATTGTTGGCGAAAAACTAGTTAAAGTGGTTATTTAAAGGTTGTTCTCCAAATTACATCATCACCATTTAGGAAATTTGTCTATATTTGTGATTGTGATTGATTGTTGATTTCTTAGCTAGGATGTACTACTTGCTAGTCAGCTGTCACGTAAGCTGTTCCGGTGCCGTGATCCATTTTCTTGTCCTTGTTTGGTGTAGGGGTGGACTACTGTACTGATGACAGGTTACAAAATTCAGTTGACAAAGCAGATGTTGATAGATATTAGATGTTATACGGTAAACTATTGCTCGTTGATGCATTATGCTTAATAATTATGATGATGACTGTGATTGTGATTATAATTGTAATAATTATGAGTATAACTTATTATGACGTAGGTATAAGGCGAACACTGAGGAATTCACTAGAATAAATTATAGCCAGAATCGTATTTTAAGTTAACGCATTAATCACTCTGAATTATCCAGTTCCTTTACTCCGAAATTTCGAGAATTCTAATTCTTCTCAGATTCTCGATTTATTTTATTTTACTTTCGTCTTTGACTGAGGGCTTGCATATCGTTTGACGACCTAGTATTGTTCACTTGTTTTTTAAGCAATACCAAAGGAAGCTGCTACCAAATATTGAAGAACAGTTGGAGAGCAAGAACGTGATGCTACTATTTCAGGAGATCTACTGAAACCAGATTGTTCTCATTATTTATTACAGGTATAGTTGTATTGTTACATATATTGGGTAAATGGTTATAATCGGGTAGATTAGCAAATTTTCTATTTTTAGTTTAGAATATCATGTAATCAACTTGTTAATTAATATATTATGCACCATGTGACCTGTTATAATCTTGTCCTAAACTTTTACGAGCGACAATCGCAAATACGGGTACAGGTGTATTCGTATGGTGTGTAGCCTGGGGATGGTGTTATATACCCGGCTCACCATATTTTGAGAAGCAGGGCGTGACACATCTTTTTAGTGGTGGTCCATGCAGGTCTAGCTATTAGGAAACCTATATAGGTTCCAAAAGATGAAGAACCTAGGATAAGATGCAGGTCTAGCTTAGGTGGGTCCCGAAAGATAGAGAACCTAGGATAGGATGAAGACCAAACTTTAAGGAGACTTATATAGGTTAAGTTTTGAAACCTAAGACATGCTCTCAGGAAAGATCGACATAGAACCTAGAATAGAAAACACCTATAGGTTTATCTATTCAGACTATGTTTCATATATCCTTACTTGATAGATTTTCTACTATCATCCTATACGGTTAAAGAATTAAGGGTGTAGATGATATTCAGGATATCAAGGGTAATACAAAGATAGATATGATCAGAAAATTTAGGTTAAGTAATTCAGAGAGCATTAGACAAGTACTCTCGTTTGAATTGATGAAGGATCTATAAATTTCTGTAAGGATCTCAAACTGGGTATCCTTAGGAAACCTGGAGTTCAGATTCATCTAGAACTATTATATAGTTAGAAATCAAAAGGGATAAGGGTTATGAAGCCAATAGGCCAATAAGTATATAGACTTCTATTTAGATTGGGTGTAATATTTATTATGGGGGCTATAGATATATAACTTGAAAAAAAAATTATTAGGTAAGCTAGTACTAGCAATATCTTGCTTAAGGAATATATATATATATATATATATATATATATATATATATATATATATATATATATATATATATATATATATATTGTATATAGTTATTTAAGGTATCATTCCTCGCTCTCTTGATATTATTACGGTTTAACTCATGACTCATTTCCCTTTTCTTATTGAAATTTTCAATATCGGATCATTTCACAAATTCGACCTTCTTCAAAAAAATTAATTCCCTTGCTTCATTCAATGTTTTGTCGATTGAAAACCTAGAATGATATTCATAGTTTATTTATTCAATTCCATCTTTAGTAACAACACAAATTTTGGGAACTGTTCTCCATTTAATATCTATATTTTTATTCACTTATTGTTCATTTGACTTCTTGTGAAGCAACATTTTGATTAGACTCTCTATGATTAAACTTTCTATGATTGAATGGTTATTTATTTGTGTCAAGAACCCGATAATTTATCAACCGATTTGACAATGCAGAAAAACCTGCAGTCAATCAGTTTGGATCATGAAAAGAGAAGTTATTGCAGCCATCCGGACTGGCCATCTGGACTGGCGAGGCACTATATTCTCGAAACGTGATTCAGATATTTAATTTTGGGATCAAAACATAATATTTCTGAAATGAATTCGAAGTTTAATATTCAGGTTTTGATTTTGTTTTACCTTAATATGGATTTGAAAATCATTGACTTGAATAATTTAAAATAAAATTAATATTTTGATGGTATAGATATATGAGTATATCTTATATTATCTATTAATTTTGATACTATGATGCAAATGATATTTAGAAAAATTAAAAACTTGAAATTATTGATTCTTGAATATGTTTTCATTTCTAAGAATACCCTGACCTGTAAGACTCATTTCACAATCATAATCTCTTCTCATTTTATGGATATCAATGACGTTGTAGCAAAAGCTGCAGTCATGAATCCTGATAGTGAAATGGCATCTTGATTGCAACCATGTGTACAGTGGTGTGGTATACAAGATTACTATATCACGTAAGAAAATAAGAAATAAAGAAATATAATGGTGACCTAGTAGAACCACATGGTTATGGCAGTTAACCATTCTACTGATTTCATGAAACTTCAAGATTATTAACGACTTCAAGTCTCTCTATATTATCTCCATCTTCGTAAAATTCATAATTATGAATTTGAAAATATTTATTTGATAATAGATTACTACTTTATTTCGGTAAGGTGGATAGAATACCTTGATTACATTGATATTGTTTTAAAAAGCTCATCTCTAAATTTTAAATTTCGAGGACAAAATTTTTGTAAGGTGGGTAGAGTATCATAGTTGCTTTTATAATTAATATATTACATTTTTTTATTTAGTTGTTAAACTAATTTTAGAAAATGGTGTCATAGCTGCAATTTTTTTTACTTACTTTTGATATATACAAATACATATATATTATTATGTAATTGTGGGTTTGCATTTTGGTCAATTATTTACAATACTCAAATGAGAAGGGCTTAGATGAATAAAAACACAAACCAAGGGGGAGTGGAAACCCCAACCGAACCAGCCCTATTGACTCATCAAAGCCATGTAATACTTGGCTTTCCTTCCTTCCTTCCCCATTTCCTATGTGTTACATGTCAACACCACCATCTTCTTTCATTTCCAATACCACCACCTACACCAGCACCATCACCATACATATCCTCTTCTTCTTCTTCAACTCTTACTCTCCCTCTTATCTCCCTTCCCCCTTAGTACCGCTACTGTTGCTCCTGTTATTGCTGTTACTGTTGCTGCGGCTACTACCGCTGCCGTGGCCGCTGCCCCGGCGCCGCCTGCGGCTGCGCACCCCGCCGCCTGCGGCCGCGCGTATTCCCGCCGGCCACTTCGCCGCCGCCGGTCACCACCCCCTCCTCCGACTTCTCCTTCTTCCTCAATCGTGGATTTTGATTTGGGAAAAAATTGGAAAAGGAAAAAGCTAGGTCACTCAAAAAGCAAGGCAAGCCCTCCTCCTTGACTTTCAATTCTTCCTTTGAGTTGTTCATACTTATAAAGCATTTATCTAAATATCTCTTCCAATTATTATTTTAGAAAATCATATTACACATCCATAGTGTGCAAGCCTCTTCCTCTCTAAGTCTAATTATTATTTAATTTTGTTCTTCAATTTTTGCCAATTCAAAACATATAATGATTTGTGACTCATGTTTTCGTATTGCTCTAGTATGAATAATTGATTAGGAATTTAGTGATACATAGTACACGTGCGTCCGAAGAAACTTGGACAAGTTGACACAAATGTTAATGGGACACAATATGGACACGTCGACGCGGGTAGATAATAGTTATATGATAGGTTATGTGTTATCCTTGGTAGTAATTATAATGGTAGGTATATATACACATACACATGAATATACATATGTACCTACTAATATACCTTGATGTGTATATATATATATATATATATATATATAAACATGTAGCAAATATACGATAGAACATGTAAAGCCCTGCTTCGCGCCGGCGTTATATATCAAGGTGAGTGGGCAGAACTTCGTTCTCTGATTCTTGGCACGCTTTTATTGTTTCAGAGAGAGAGGCTTGAGCGACTTGTAATCTCGGCTATACGCCGCCTGTAACACATGTTCATATCAATAAAAGAGCTTGCTTTACTTCAACTTGTGTTTCAATGCTTCCGCTATATTGACGACTCAGTGAACCTGTTACCGATCGCCTATGCGTTCATGACTCCGCTGCACTCGGACAATCTGTGCGACTCTGTGGCTTAGAACTCTTACCGCCAGCCAATAAATCACGGCCTTGCACGGGCGCGGTTCACGCTCGTGCGGCATCACGCCCGGATGGGTCAAGCGATCGTTCCGCGGGAGCGCTGGCGAGGGTGATTCCCGCCTAGCGGGAACGGCCGAAATAGCTTGCGGAAGATACGGGCGTGACAGAACATATCCATATTTATTTAGTATGGAGAAACATTATAATACTAAGAGTTTTGATTAGATTTAAATTGTATACCTATCGTTCAAACTTGGACATGATATTCAATTTGGTACCTTTAAGTCAACGTTAGAGTAATATGGTGAACCTGTATTTCGGACACGTAGGAAATTACAAATTAAATTCATGAATAAGGTGGCCAAATATGAAATTATCCTTGAATTATGATTTGGTTGTCGTTATATGGGAGATAAATCTTAGGTTGCCCAAATATAAAAGAATTAGGGCTCGAGTTGGGGAGTTATCAAATTTATTCATAATATGCTTTGTATCATTTTGGGATAACCCTTAATTTATTCAAATAATACAAACAATGTTCGTAAATATAAATAGCTAAAATTTGTGTTTTAGGAGGCCTAATATGCTTAATTAGCAATTTTAGTATCTTAATAGTGTTGAGTACTTCAATGTCAATGTCATATATTTTAAGTTGATCCTGAGATTATGACATGCCAAATTTGCTTAAATAAAAAAATTAATTCCAGTATTTGTTCGTTAGTTTTGGGCTTAATTGTTTATATTAAAATAGTCAGGTATAATATTCAAGTGTCGGTATCACAAGAGATGAATCATAGGAAGTATGTGAGGCTTGGTTTTATGTGTCATAGTGATACCAACACTAAACTAGATCTAGGGTTCTACTTATGATATTTCAATTTATAAAATTATGAGATTGTCAAACGTTACAAATATGCTATTTGAATAAATTCATGTTTGGAGATAAGTATACATATATTCAATTAGTTGTATAAACTCTTGGTTGTTATTTTATTATAATTGATGGTTCTCTAATGTTCATATTTAGTTGAATTTTGTAGTGAATACTGCAAAAACTATGGATTGCTATAAATTGCTCGAAGTAAGAAGCAATACTTCTATTCTTTCTTGGTGTTGGTTTATATATATACAGCGTGTATACCGGTGTTGAGAGTTGCTCTACTGAAGGGGTCGGCGAACCCGAAAATGCTACGGAGGGTTGCTCTGGGTCAAATATATACAACTGTTAAATTTTTGGGAGCCAAAATACAAAGGAGACTCTGGCAAAATTTTTAAGAATTTTGAAAGTTAACCAGTATTTCGATATCCAGAAATATTGCCGAACCTAAACCTTAGTTAATATATAGCGACAGACTATCGACAACTGTAAATTAACTAGGGGACGATTAGCAAGAGTCCAGGATACGTAGGACACGGACACAAGTCACTCAACAAAATTTAAAATATAAGATTCCTGATAATCTGCTCTGTATAAATAATGTTCCTGAAATTTGTGTTTTGATAACTTGACACATGCATCCTGGATTGTGAATAAAACGAAAAGCATGTATCTTGTTTTACCTAGAAATGCATTGTTGCATAAATAATGGTAAACGTGATATGCAGAGCAGAAACTTGAATACATGATAATAGAATAAGGATTGTTTGTAGATTTAGGCTAGAAAGCATTGGGCGGGGGAGAACAACATAAATACCACCTACGAAATCCCGCAACATATTTATTATATATATATATATATATATATATATATATATATATATATATATATATATATAGCTGATCAGCAGTTAAGCTCTTTCGTAAGGCCTTGCGAAGTGAGCGGGTGAGACTTAGCTCACTTTCATGTTTAGGCCCAAAAGGGGTGGGCCGGTTCATTACCCCGTGCCATCCTGTTCAAGTCACCTGAATATAAGTACACCTACTTCGATTCAAAACCATCGAATGAGTGAAATCAAGATTTAGGCCCAAAAGGGGCTGGGCCGGATCATAACCCCGTGCCATCCTGTTCAAGTCACCTGAATATAAGTGCACATAGTTCGATTCAAAATCATCGAATAGGTGAATTCAATATTTAAGCCCATAAGGGCAGGGCCGGTTTCTAAGCACCGTGCCACCAAGTCACAGCCTGATCCTTGGTATACGGGATTGTTGGCGGGAAACTAGTTAAAGTGGTTATTTAAAGGTTGTTCTCCAAATTGCATCATCATCATTTAGGAAACTTGTCTGTGTTTATGATTATGTTTGATTGTTGATTTCTTAGCTAGTATGTACTGCTTGCTAGTCAGCTGTTACGTAAGCTGTTCCGGTGCCGTGATCCATTTTCTTGTCCTTATTTGGTGTAGGGGTGGACTACTGTACTGATGACAGGTTACGAAATTCAGTTGACAAAGCAGATGTTGATAGATATTAGATGTTATACGGTAAACTGTTGCTCGTTGATGCATTATGCTTAATAATTATGATGATGACTGTGATTGTGATTATAATTGTAATAATTATGAGTATGACTTATTATGACGTAGGTATAAGGCAAACACTGAGGAATTCACTAGAATAAATTTTAGGAAGAATCGTATTTTAAGTTAACGCATTAATCCCTCTGAATTATCTAGTTCCTTTACTCCGGAATTTCGAGAATCCTAATACTTCTCAGTTTCTCGATTTATTTTATTTTACTTCCGTCTTTGACTGAGGGCTTGCATGTCGCTTGACGACCTAGTATTGTTCACTTGTTTTTGTAGCAATACTAAAGGAATCTGCTATCAAATATTGAAGAACGGCTAGAGAGCAAGAACATGATGCTACTATTTTAGGAGATCTACTGAAACCAGATTGTTCTCATTATTTATTACAGGTATAATTGTATTGTTACATATATTGGGTAAATGGTTGTAATCGGGTAGATTAGCAAATTTTCTATTTTTAGTTTAGAATATCCTGTAATCAACTTGTTAATTAATATATTATGCACCATGTGACCTGTTATAATCCTATCCTAAACTTTTACGGGTGACAATCGCAAATACGGGTACATGTGTATTCGTATGGTACGTAGCTTGGGAATGGTGTTACGTACCCGACTCACCGTATTTTGGGAAGCAGGACGTAACAGCCAGTCCTGGACTGACTACATGTTGAGAGTATCCATGAAAAAATTATTCAGTGGAACGGGTTCACCACGTGGTAATGGTGAGTCATGAGCCCCCTCCCACAAAACTAAATTAGAAAAAGAAAACAGAAAATGGTGTATCATTATACTATTGGAGGCTCAGGACCTTTTTTGTTAGCAGTTTTAACTTTGCTTTCCGAGTGAAAATGAAAAGAAGGGGGGGGGGGGGAAGAAATAGTATTTAACAGCTCCCATTTCCAAAATTGCGTTCAAAAATTTCTTTTCCAAACTCGAAAGAAAAGAATACCTCTTTTCTGAAATAGATTTTCCAAATATGCGGCCCACTACCTACACCACCCCCCAAAGCCCCCATTCCCAACACAAGTCTCTCTCTCTCTCTCATGGAGACCTCCTCACCAAATTTTTTTCTCGCTTGGATCATAGTCGTCGTCGACGACAGCCTGGACCAATCGTCCTCGTCGACGATGGCGGATCTGATTCCAGGCACGTCGACGACGGCAGATCCAGCTCCCACTCCCCCATCGCTTTCCCCTCCTCCTCCTCCTCCGACCACGATCACGATAACCGGAGGGGTGCCAACCGGTGGAGCGACCGCGGGGTTTCACGCACCCCATCATCCTCCTCACACCGCGGGGGAAGGGGACATTGGCGTTGTTCCGGTGGACGACGACGCGTCTACAGGCTCCAGCATCGGCTTCCGTCGATCGCCTGCAGCGGTGGTCCGGTGCGGTGTCGACGACGGACGCTTCAGCGATGCTGAGTACGTCGGCGGTGGCAGATCTCGGTCGAGACATTGGATGCTCGTCGGCGCCTCCAGTCGTGCGCCCGACGTTCAACGACGTCGAAACTCGGAGGGGGCGTCGGTGCTTCGGCGGTACTTCGAGTCCTCTGTGGGCGCCGTAGTAGTCTGTCGAAGGAGGACGGGGTCTGTGGCTTCAACAGCGACATAAGAGGTCCCGGATCTGGTCACGACAGCGAGCGAGACGCTGGTCGGAAGGAGTTCCGGTGTGGGGAGTGGACGTCGAGATGAAGGCGTCGACGGGAATGATATATCTTGGGGTAAAACCGACGGTGGGGTTGAACTCGACGATGACCGGACACTGTTTGGGTGAAATCAGACACGAAAAAATATCGGAGACAGGAGACGCAAGGAGGACTCAAATTATTTTCTGAAAAATTAATTTTATTAAAAAAATATTTTTGAAATTTTTTTACCAAACAAAATTTTTAACTTTGATTTTTAAAAATCAATTTCTATATGAAAGTAACTTAAACGCTAACTCAAAATTTATATATTCAGAAAATAACTTTATAATTTTATTTTATATAACAGTATTTAAAAAAAAAAATTAGAAACCATATCCAAAGATTTCACTTAGTAATTTATCGTATCCATGTGCCATACTAGAGAGCTGAGTTGTTGTTGCTAGAGAAGTGGTGAACCTGGGCAACCTCCAGCCATCCAAGCTGAGCGGCGGGTCCGTCTAGTCCTCGTTCGAATCTGCCGAGGAACCTGTCGAAGTCCAGAGTGAGCCTGCTGGGGACCCGGAAGGTCCTGTCAAGGGCCCAGGCGAGTCAGTCAAGGACCCCTAAAAGGATCTGACTGGTGAGGTCGATAGCACCCTTGAGCTAGCCTCCAAAGTTCACAAATGGATTGGGGATGGAGACTGGTTCGAGAGTGACTCGAATCCTCTGAGAAAACATTCAAAAGCAGCTCGTGTTGCACAATGTTTGTATTGCTGCAATATGCCAAGACCAATGCGTGACCCGAGCTTTGAAAGGAGAGCGGGCTCATGTTAGAACTCGGGAGAGCCTTCCTGCCGAAGAAGAGACTGAGACCAGTTCATTGACTGAGGGACTGTCCAAGGTTATGGTAGAGCACGTGTTTGCTTTATCCAAAGCGAACGAAAAGAATCAGAGATTTGAAGAGAGCGTGCCAGAGCTGCCATCCTATTATAAGGCCTTCCTATGAAAGCCTCTTTGGTGAGGGACCAATTTCTTTTGCTTTTCTCCTCTTGTAACGGCTCCTGAAGATATTTTAATCGAGTCCTTTGCTTGTGTCAAATAATAACCATCTTTTTGCTTGTATCAAATTTGACTCTCTTTTTTTCAAAAAAATTTACTGTATCGATAATATTTTTATATTAATTAACTACATCGATAAATGTTTCGAAAAATTTAAAATTTTGATACATATCGTCATCTCTGATGGTAAAAATACAGCATATTAAAAATTAATTCAGCCTGACCATATTTTCGCCAACACAGTATGCAAAAATTTAAAAAAATTAAAACTTTCTAAATTTTCGCCACATGACATGGCGAAAATTTGGCTGATTTTTTTTTGTTTCGGTTTGTTTTATTTATTTTTTTGTTTTTATGTTTTGGGTTTGTTTTTGGGTTTTATGTTTATGTTTAGGATTTGATTTGTTTTTTTTTTCTTTTGGGATAGTTGGGTTTGAATTTTTTTTGTTAGTTTTTTTTTGTTACTTTTTGTGTTGGTTTTTTTTGGTCACTTATCAATTTTTATTTTTATTTTGTAACGTTCATAATTTAACGTTCATATTGTAAAGATCATATTTTGACAACGACTCTTTTTTTCTCATATCTATAAATTTTTTCATTCTCTTCTTCTGCTATTCATTTCTCACTCAACCCACATATACTTTCAATTTTTTTTCTTCTATTATTTTCTCACTCAACAGAAGGTCATCTCCTCAACAGAAGCTACTTCAGCTCGCTCACTGTATTTAGAAGCTCATTCTCTTGCCATGGATCAAAGTCTAACAATACTATATTCGGTTGAAGGTGTGCTAAATTGGTTAGTTTATGAAGGAGGATTAACTGAATTTTTTTAAATTGATCGAAATATTTCGTTTGATAGTTTTACGTAATCAAACTGTTGAGCAATGTTCTATTGATTATGAATTTATATTGGTTCATGTTTATTTAACTAATTGTATAAAGTTATTTAGTGAACAAGTATGAAAATTTATTCTAGAAGTTAATGTACAAGCAACGTACATTAATATTTATGTAACTTCACCACCACCTAGAATTAATATTGTAAGTAGTATACGTGCTTCTAATCAAGTTAATACTGCTCCTAGTTCTTCTCATCAAGTTATTTTATTTACTGAACAAGAACATATAGTAGATGATGGTAATAACGACGATGAAAACAGTGATGATTTAATTAAAAATTTAGACGATGAATTTGATGGCAATGTTGATAGTGTTAGTATTTTTGGATTAATCATTGAAGAAAATTTGATAATCGTTCTGAATTTAGATGTTTTATTAGTGATATAGCAATTGCACATAATTTTACTTGTCATGCTACTTTAAACAATGCTAGTGTGATTGTATATAAATATAACGATTCAAGTTGTAATTGGAGAGTATACGCTAAAGCCGTTAGTAATGGTGGAGGTTTTGTTATTACTACGCTAGAAAATATACATTCTTATTTAGGTGGACTTACAACAGGTTCTCATCTATTAGCTACTACTGTATGGATTAAAAATAAGATTATTGATAAAATTTGAGATAATCAGTCGTATAGTCCATCACAAGTTGTAAATGATATATATAGATAACACGAAATATATATTAAATATTGTAAAGCTTGGAGAGCTAAGAAACTTGCTTTATCCGAAATAAATGGTAGTTATATTGATGCATATAGTAGTCTTGAAGAGTATGGTTTTAGAATTATTGAGACAAATCCAAGTAGCCAATGTTCTATACAAACTACAGAAGACAATAGATTTTAAAGAATTTTTATTTGTTTTAAGGCATGCATTGATGGATTTTAAGGGAATGTTTACTTGTGATTAGTACTGATGCTACTTTTCTTTCCTCTAGATATCAAGGTATTTTATTTATTGCTTGTGCTCATGATCCAAATTATCAATTATATTAAATTGCTTATGCTGTTGCTGAGAGTGAAAATACTGATTCTTGGACTTGGTTTTTAAACGGGTTGAGAACATCTTTTGAAAAATATTTTGATGCATGGAATACAATTTCTTTTATATCAGATAAACAGAAATGATTGATAAAGGCTATGCATGGTATCTTTCCAGAATCGTCTCATTTTTTTATTCAAAATTTTAAACAAAATTTGAAATAAGTCTTCAGATTTCCACATTTTCAACATAGTTTAGATTATCTTGCTAGATGTTATAATAAAACAGATGCGAACTATTGTTTGGAAAAAATTAAAGTTAGAAACATAGATGTTTACAACTGGCTCGTTGGAATAAATGATGAAACTCGTATTTTTTTACACTGGATAACAGCTTATTCTTCTTGTCCCAGATTAGGTATTCACACATCGAATCTTGCTGAATGCTTCAATAACTGGGTTAAAAATTTACGTGATAAACCAATAACGACACTACTTGATGGGATTCGAGCCAAAATTATAACACTTCGGGACAAGAAAAGACAAAAAGTTAAAAATCTTCAAACAAATTATTGTCCAAAGATATTACAAATTATGGCTCTTATCATAAAAGAAAAATACCGACTACAAATGTTGAATATAGTTAGATATTTGTTTGAAATATTAGATTGTAAAACAAATAGAACATATGTTGTAGACTTAGATGAAAAATATTTTTCATGTTTAAAGCGGTATCTTACTTTGCTTCCAAGTGTACATGCATGTTCTGCGTGTAAGTCTAAAAATATTAGCATCGAGAATTTTTATCCAGGTATTTTCTCTAAGGAAGCATTAAAAAGCGTATATCACCTGGAGCCAATTCCAGTCCCTTACAACCTCCAAAGTACATTGGTTAGAGGTCACATTGAGAACCAGATGTATGACGCAAGGCGGGAAGACCAAAGAAGAACCGGATCAAAGTGAATGATCAAGCTTCAAAAGATCTTAGATGTAGTAACTGCAATGGTTTAGGACACAATAGAAGGAGATGTACAAACCAATCAAGAGAATGAAGGCATTGTCGCAGATTTTTAAATAGTTTCATTTTATAAGAACAATATATAATTTTATTGAAATAGAAGAAAGTTACATTCAAATAAAGTTGATACTGATATAACAATTTTATCGACCTCTCTTGTCTAATTCTCGATAGTTCGGACAATCAATTTCTCTTAGATTGAGTCGGTCCCTCTTTTCTCGTGTATTCTCCGGGGCCGCAGCATCACCACCTCCTTGACTGTCCTCCACTTGAGATGGCATCGGTGCTGATAGAGTTGTCAAGATATGAATATAGCTGGTAACTCCTGGGGCGAATACGTTATCCCACTAAGAATCTCCCTCGTGAGCCCACTGAGTAGTTCCCGCACCGGTCGACGTCTGAGAAGTGCTCCAGTCAGCCCAGTTAGAAGTGCCTTAGCCAGCCGGCTGAGAAGTGCCCTTGCCAGCCTGGTGATGAGGGACATCGTCATCTTGTAGTGGCAGACTATCATTCTGATACCAAATAGAGGTATACTTCCTAGGGGGCGTGCTTGTCGTTGTACAACAAGACCCTGAGGATAATCTTTTGGAATAAGTAATGGAGGGTTCGGAGGAACCGGTCCTCGTTGCATAACAGCCAAAATTTTGCCAATCGATGTACGCAACGGGTTACTAATTTGATAATTTTGGTATGCGATATTTAAATTTGGAAGCTGAAATATTAAGTAGAATTCAATAGAGGACATAAATAAGTACTACGGAGATAGACATTTTCATATAAAAATAACGTACCAGCCCTTCTACATAATCATAATAGTCACGGAGACTCTAATCATCTATGACTCGATGTTGGAATCGAAACTCCTTATAGTGGTAGGCTCTGTTGCTGATAAGAGGAGTTCCCCCCAAGAAATATATGCATTATCACCGCCGGCTGCACCATTATAAATTATGAGCATATAATTTCTTATAATTTTTGAAGTAAAATTTGTTAAACTTTTGAAATAACTTACCATCATGAATAGAGGACATTGTTTGAGACAAATATGCCACATTATGTGTCTCAAATCTAGAATTCCACCCAGGAATCAATATTCGTGCTCTGACAGTTGCATTGTCTCTACCACGATTGAAACATGGTGGCTCATCAAGAATGTGTTGTATCATCCAGAACTATCGCAAAACACGATCAGCTGGATGATACATGATGTGATCGTGGAATATTATGAAATATCTATGTAGACTCAATCCAAAGGCTGTTGTTTGTATCTCAAGATGATTATGCCCAAGCCGATACGGTAAAAAAATTACCTATTTCATGTCAAACAAATTATAAGATGATAAACATAACAACTATATGAAAAAAGATAATATTTTTTTACCTCGTTAAACATTAGTGAATCGAATTGGCCCCGATATACTGTGATATCCTTGTGAACACATCGAGCTAGATCTGCTACAGCCGTCATCCAGCGTAAAGCTGATGGGAAGACACCAGCATCAGTATCAATACGGGAGAGTGGCCTGCCGATGCAGAAGTGCTCGTACGACCAAACCTAGAAAAATTATATCACATAAGTGTACATATTTCTTTAGTAAATAAAATTATATAAAAAAATTATACCTATATTAATGTCATACATCCACTCAAATTTTTCTTTCTTTTATCCACTGAAGTAAAATGAAACACAAACCCAAACCCAAACCCAAACCCGAAACCCCTCCCCCGACCTGAAACCCCTCCCCCGACCCCTCTGTTCGACTCCCGTAACGCCTCCTTAATTTAAAAGCCATCGCCACCATCACCATCCGACCGCCACCATCACCATCAAACCACCACAACCATCACCTCCAATCCCTGTGCCACTGCGAGCGCCGTCCGTCGCCCGCACGACTACCATTCACGCGCCCGAGCCCGCCCACGTCGACACCGTGGAAGAGTAGCAGCAGCGACAATCCCAGCACCGCGTCGACGCCATGGAAGAGTAGCAGCGTCGACCCTCATCTCCCCGCACGATCCCCTGAAGCACTGTCGTCCTCTACAATGCCCACCGCGGACGATTTTCGAGTTTGGTTGTCGCTCCCGTAGTGACGCGCGCGATCATGAAGTCAGAATTATGCGTTCGTTGCAGCAACTTTACACGTAGTTTTCGAGCAATCCAACCATTGGATCGACGATCCAAAATCTCCAACACAATCTCGGTATATAGATCTTCACTTATCTCTAATTTCAGTCGTTAATTCGATCGTTTGATAGATCAAAACTTGTCGCAAAGTTGTGTGTTTAAACTAAAATTATATTTACAGTCTCATTGTGCCAACTTCGCATACTTGTTTCTCCTTCATCGTAACTTTGTTTCAGGAACTGTTTTCTCCGATTCACAGAAGGTATAACCACCTTCATGCTTTTATAAATAGTTGAGAGTAATTTATAGATTTTATTGACCAAACCTTTGTTCCAAAAAATAGAAAAAGTTAATATTTTCTAAATTTAGATTTTTCTGATACGGGGTGCGTCCCGCCAAACGAGGAAACTTCATCGCGTAAGGATTACACTGAAAGGCACGTATCATTGACGCGGATGTGTGGGATTTTAGGAAACTTGATTTGGATGTGCGTGCACACTGGAATCAACGCGTATCCGACGAAAAATACAGTATCGGCCTATGCCGACACCTTGTCATAACTTCGTGTGTGCTTGTCGTTTTGCAACAAAATTTAAGCCATCATTGCAGCGTTACGCTGGTCCTGTGACCCAAGTTTGGTTCGATTCTGAGAACGTTGATGAAACACCGTTTCGCGGGCTCCACGATACCACTTGACGAGTGATTTCGTGACCGACTCACCGGAATCCAATTTTGGACACCTCGTTGAGTTCGTGTCATTGTTCTGGACTCATAGATACTAAATTTGCAAATTGAGAACTTTGTCTCTAACACACTTTTCTGTGCGAAGTAGGCCACTTGTGGAACCGAAACTGTCATTTTCGTCCATGTGTCCAAATTGGACTTATGGGTAGTCAATGCTAGCTATTTCAAGTATTCTAAAAATATTGGTGATATTTGTTTCAGCATCCGGAGGTGTACGTGCAGATTTTACTTATCCAGGAGCAGTTGACGGAGTTCAGAACCCAAGCAAGTGTACCTTGCCAAACTTGTAGTAGATCATGTTATATTATCTGCTTGTGTTTCTTATATATATATATATATATATATATATATATATATATATATATATATATATATATATATATATATATATATTCTTGTGATGTACCTGCTCAACCTAGGACCATGAGATGTTGCTTAGCGTCCGAACAAGATTCGGGTGTCGATGTTGTACGCGGAGTCGAGTAACGTCACTTAGAGAGTTGATACCACGATCATATTTTTACGTGCTTGTTTTACCAAGTACATCATACCATAGGACACTTGTCACGCCCCAATCTCCTGCAAGCTCAATAGTCCCTGCTGAACGTGAATCACCACGTTGCAGCTCTCCCGCAGGACAATCGTTCTCATCGGGACGTGATGCCGTACGAGCCTGGAGTTGCGCTCGTATAAGGCGATGTTGTTAAACACCAAAGTTATCATTGAAACAACCAAGTTGCAACGAAAGTCAAGTATTGTGTACCAAGCACACATCAGAGTAATACGCAGCGAAGCTCTCGATAGGGTCCAAATAAAATGCCACGAAGGCAATGCCACGAAGGCGATGCCACAAAGGCGATGAAATACTCTTGCTCTTTCTCTAGCCCACAAAGGTACTTACAGTTCATACATCATGTCTCGTATATCCAAGCAGCGCCACTACGCCTGCGTACCTGAAATAATGCCCACAAACGTGGGTTAGTACACAGCTGTACTGGTGAGCGGGGTAACCCACTCGTCTAAGCCGACATTAAGTAAATAGTGAATACAAACAGTTATATGGTGATCTTTCTAGTTGAATCCTAGATTCATTTCATGGCATATAAATGACATGTTATGGAAAGCTGTAAAGCAGTTTATGCATGCAAGCATTCAACTCAATCCAAACGACAAGCAATACATAAACAACCCAAAGGATTCTAGCATGCAATCCGTCCTACTCAAGCCATCGTTTGCACGATAACATATCGAACCATCAACCAAACCTCAATATCCTTCCTCGACCAAAACTTGTATTCCAATCTCATGTGCACACTCTTGCCGAGGCAAGGTGGCTGTGCCTACACGAAGCATAAACCAACCAAAGTAAAGCAAACCAGCTCTTATCTATATGAAGTCACTGGCCAAGCCATAAAGGACATTGATCGGACCAAATCAATCGGGCAGTCCTACCCGATCCAGGGCTGGGCAGCTACTCCCTCCTGGTGGTATCGGACTACCAGCACCGTGCCCAAGACGTGATACCCATGTCTCCTCCATGGCCGAACGGTCCCGGTGCCCCGGAGTCCATCCCGTTCGAGGAAACGAAACCCTGTGCAACACAGGTTGTCCGTGACATGCAGACACCAAAAAGGTATGACGAGAGGATCGAACGTTCTCGCCCCACCAAGCGATCCTAGACTCGTTCAACCAAATATCCAACCGAAATATCCAACCAAAGAATCCATAACCATTCTTCCAACATATTGCCCAAGGCACCAAATCTCAAGTTATTCCCATAGGCACAATGCCGCTTCTCAACACAGTGTTTCAAATTGAGTGCAACATCCCAACTCAGAAAAAACCCATGGCACATTACCCCAACAGTGGCACAATGCCCTCATCGATGCAGTTGTTCGGTTTCGAACCACAACTGCTCGCTTTGCAAGATAAAGCGACCAAGTGATACTCGTGCACGGATGAATGCTCGCTCGCCCGAATTCCCGATATTCCTAATACCTCAATGTATCATTCCAACTGTCCAAGCATAATCCTAATTGTTCAACCGACTGCCTCAAATGTATAATCCAACTCTAGTTGCAACTATCCAACGCGAAAACCAAATCAAGCCACAATCCTATCCAAGCCAACGACGTACACTCTATGCACGCCTCAGTGTAGTGATTCCCAAGTTTCAGCCCAAGTGTTCAAGCCTTTACGTGTTTTTCATATTATTAGGCATGAAGGAGTAGAGGAGAAGGGAAAGAGCCCACTCACAATGTTTGATCCCGTTAAGCATCATGTCCTGCCGATACGGCCAATCCCTTAAACCCGTGGTCCGATGCAAGCGCGATCTACTCAACTGGTATGACCGTGCGAGCAGACCGTGCTCTCCAAATCATCCGGCCGATCGGACTATGAAAGACGGCATTATCGTTCCAATCCAGCTATCTCAGTACTGTTCTGAACGAACACCTGAATTCCATCGAACTCCGCTAGCCATCTGCACATGAAACCAACTCAATCAATACTTCTTCCCAAAATCCAACAAATCAAATGTAACCAGTAGAAGCATAAAAAATACGCTGAAGAGTTATACGCAACATTTTAGTGCTGGACAGCGTAAAATATAACTTCAGAGCCATCGGCGTACAACAGAGCTTTTTCGCTAAGTATAGCGTAAAATACAAGCTCAAAGACAATTCGCGTAATGCAGTATTTCCAGGCTGCTTCAGCTTAAAAAGGATACTATACCGCCTCTACAGCGTAAAACTCATCCGCTTTTAATGTAGCATAGAAGTGTACGAGGAACGCTTCGTATTCCTCGAATAAACCAGTCAAATCATGCAGTGAACGTGATATTTGACTCCTGACAAAGAGTACTGCACGACTATCCAGACGATGGCTGTAATGATGGTGCGGCACAGTGACCCAAACCGTCGTTTAGTGACATTTCCTTGGCATAAACAGCTTTTACGCATACAAGGGAATATGCTGCCTAGTTTTACACCGGCAGATATGAGCTTTTTACGCTCCACAGAAGACAAATAGACTGCCACGTCAAAAGCTGCTCTTCGTACAGAGTTCGAGGCACGTCTCTACATTTAATGCTCAGAATGGTGGCAGATCTTCGAGATAGGTCTCTGCATTTAATGCTCAGAATGGTGGCAGATCTTCGAGACACGCCTCTGCATTTAATGCGCAGGATGTGACAGATCTCTGCATTTAATGCAAGAGATTTGATTATATCTCCAAAGACTGGGCAAGCCATAATTACGGCTAATACGTCTACATCATAACTCTGCACCTTACGCTATCAGGCTATTTTCAGCTATAGGAGCATGCAGTACGCTATCTCCTTGGAATACGCCACCGAGCTATTTTCAGCTATGTGGAGCACGTTGTACGCTATCTCCTTGAAATACGCCAACTCAGGCTACATTTTTGCATTTGGGCGTGAGAAGGCTATTTGGTCCAGAATACGCTCAAGGCCTCAGTCAAGGAAGGAGGATTAGCTATCTTCTACGCCTACCTGGCCTCTACGCCAGTTTGATAACTACAAGGCTTCTATGCCATGGTGACAGTTATTGGCTTCTATGCCAACCTTTTCTACGCAAGGGACAGCTATCTACGTGGCTTGCATGCCGTGATCTTCGCAGCAGTTATATGCATTATCTCTTAATGGGACACGCGTCACACGCAGATTCAGAAGATCATTTATACGTGGGCAACGGTTATTGTAACCGCCACGTAAAAAGTGCCATACTCTCCACTGTCCGGCTTCTACGCCGACTGGATGGTTACTGTCACTAAAACCCTATAAGTAGAGACCTCTATTGACAGAGGTCCGGGGGGAGAAAAAGATCGAGAAATCAAAAACTTGGAGAAAGGATCAGAAATCAATCTTTGAGAGAGAAGAATCCAGAGCTCAGACAAAGAGTAGTGATCGACGATTTTGGCATCGAGCATCCACTCTCTCTTGCAATCTTTGAAGCATCTCCTTCTTCTACAGCACTTCTTCATCATCGTGTTGTCCAAGGGACAAAGTGATCGACTGCAGATCAGACTCCTATAGCAATATTTACCCAGATTAAAATTTGTACTTAACATCCTCGCATAGGATTAATAGTACTTCTTGTTTGTAAACCTAAGAAAGGGTTTTGTATAAACCTAGTTTTATTTCTTCCGTTTATTATCAAACACAAGATGACGACTCTGCTGGGGACGTCTTTCTCATCTGACGAGAAAGCAATTGCTCAACACGATACAGTATCAGTAGGATCCATGAAGAAGACCTTGGTCGTCCAGTTCGACCAGTCTGCCTACGAAGATATGCTTCGAGCAGGGGGTAGCTCTCACTCTCTCTCTATCCAAGACAATAGAAAACTGCGTAAGGTATGGATGCTCCGGACATCCCCTACCATTCTTGCCGACTCTCCGGTTTCTCCGACCAACCAGGTTGTAGCTGCACAACCTTCGCGCTCCGCGCGTAAAGCTCTGTCTCCCATCCGTGACGTGGCAGACAAAACTTCTGACAATGCCTCAGTGCTAGTCCAGAAGTCTACTTCGCGCTCCGCGCGTAAAACTCTGTCTTCCGTCCGTGACGTGGTAGACAAAATTTCTGACGATGCCTCAGCGCTAGTCCAGAAGTCTACTCCGCGTTCTGCACGTAAAATTTAGTCTCCCGTCGATGATGTGGCAGACAAAATTTCTGACAATGCCTAAGCGCCAAATCAGAAATTCCAAACGCGCTCCGCGCATAAAATGCATCTGCCCTCCGCGGAAAAGCAGATGATCCTTGCAATCTATGCAAGGGAAAGCAAGTGGCGGACTACTCAACTTCTCGGCCTTTACGCCAGCAAGGGAAGAATCTGCCCACCCTCCGGATCACGCAAGAAGCTGAAGGCCGATTGAGGACCTCCTCAGTTTTACGTCAACCTGAGCAGAATTCTAAATTATGTCAGGCGAAGCCCTTCGGCGTAAAGAAGGCCCAGTTTGCGGATAGATACGCTCCTCGGGGATCATGTGCTGCTCATATGGCTGAACTACTGTATTCCTACGGCAGGGAAAGAGTGATGGTGCCCAATATCCGCATTCCAACTAATGTAAAAGGGAGGAACAAACCTTCTTCCTCTTCTTCTTACGTTAATACTCCTGACTTGCGTGAATTTCTGATCCAAAAAAGTAATGGGTCAACTAAAGAAATGAGTCATAAACAGGCTTCAGTTCCCCTAACTGTCAAACGTGGGGAGATCATGTGGGAAGATGCATCAACATCTAATGTTGTCATGATAGGTGGGCCACATGAAGATTCTGTCTTTATTATTCCCCCAACTCGCGACGACCAGCATCTAATAGTCTTCGGGCGCATGCATAATAGTCTGATTGTACAAGAAGAGTCTCGCGAATCTGATGCTGGGAAAATGCAAACCCACAGATATAGTCCACAAGCTTTAAAGATTATATAAAGCATGGGTTATGATTTGAAGTTGAAACAAGGCCTCAACTATGGAAAAGGCAGACGAACACCATTGCAAGGTAATTTTTACTGTCAACAAGCTCGTTTTGGGTTGGGGTATACTGCATCTCTTGCAAACTCCAAACCTTCAGAGTCTAATCCTGTACAACCAGAGGCAGGTCCTTCTAAATCAGCTTCTATGGACAAATGCCATGACATGTCTGGGGGTAGCCTACCTCGACAAAATAGGACAGCATCCAAAGCTGGGGGTAGAATTCCCTCAGAATCCGAAGATGATGCAATGATGACGATCTTCCCGGAAGACCGTAAAACTCAGGCGTCGGGAGCCTGAAGACCAAAAGGGACTTTCTCTTTCAATGAAGATGACATCATTGAAATCTTCAATATGTTGATGAAGGAACACAAACTTCAGCTATCCAACATCAGATATCCTGAGAGGGCTGGCAAAGTTGATGACCCAGATTATTGTCTCTTTCATCGGTACATTCATCATCCTACAAAGGCGTACTATGTACTGAAAAGGAGAATCCAGGAGTTGATTGACATCAAAGTCATCACTTTACATCTGTAAACGAAGGGACGATCATTGCAAATTGGTTTTTCTCTAACATGATAATTTGCTCCCCTCAGGAATATACCTGATGATGAGTCCCTAAATTTTCCCCAGTGGATTCTTCAGGACTATCCTCACTCAAGAAAATCACTCCACAGTGAATTGTTCAGACATAAGTTCATATTACCTCTGAACTATTGTCCAAACATTTCATTTTCTTTCCCCAGAGAGTTTGTCATGTTCATATTACCTCTGAACAAACTTTCTGAGTTTTTGACTATCGATTATCATGTCCATATTACCTCTGATATCGGTTGTCATCTCAACTTAGCACCCGTACTTAACTCTAAGTACGCCAATGGTGTTAAGGCCACAAAAACTGCCATGTCTATATTACCTCTGAGCAGATGTATACCTCCATCCCCGATGGAGTCACAACTCAAGAGTTTGTTATGTTCATATTACCTCTGAACAAACCTTCCTAATCCGGCTATCGATTATCATGTTCATATTATCTCTGATATCGGTTGTCATCTCAACTTAGCACCCGTACTTAACTGTAAGTACGCCAGAGGTGTTAAGTCCACAAAAACTGTCATGTCCATATTACCTCTGGCAGGGCTTGTCCCAAACCTATTATTTGCACTCTCGTGCGCAACAAATGATAGGTCCACAAAAAAATTTCCCTGTGAAATGCCCGCAATAGAAAACGAAATGTTCACGTCCATATTACCTCTGAATTACGTCTTTCCACAATCCCCACAGAGTCCATATTACCTCTGTCAGGATTTGTCTCAAACTTATTACTTGCATTCTCGTGCAAAAAAAGTAATGGGTCCACTAAAAATCCCCCAGTGGAATATCCTCAACAAATACGGTATCGTACTACGTCCATATTACCTCTAATATAATATCCGAAATTCGTACAAACAATCATAAAGAAATGGGAGGGTCCTTATATGATTGTAAACGACGCTTACAGATTAGCTAAGCCTAAATGAAAATTTGGCAAATGGCTACTATCAACTGCAAATTCCCGAAGAAGTATTATACTTTGATCTCCTTCGTTTAACGGAGTATGACGAAGATCTTATTCTGACGATACCATGCACAAAGATTAGCTGGATCATATTCTATCAAGTTTATGTGACCTCCGAATAGATATCCTTAACTAATTTGTAAACCTATCATGTTAATGATACCTCTGATAGTGTTTAGTATACAAATTTAGTTGGATTATATTTTTTCAGGTTCATGTTAACTCTGAATAGATTTACATTCAGCAAAACCTTAACGAAAGAATGTCATGTTAATGATACCTCTGATATCACTTTCACCCTAGCCTATCACATTCTAAAATGATGGGTCTATAAAGTCAAAAAATGTGTCTTTATTATCTTCGAGAAATTATAGGAGAAACAAGAAAGGTACATCATTTAGGAGGAGCAGTTAAGTCGCGAATATGCCGCGCCAGAGCAACCATTCTCTCATCCCTGGAGTTCAAGACATCGGCGCGAGCCCGCTCCAACCTTGCCGCATCATTGTTCAAAGCAGATAGCTCGGACCGAGCATGTACAAAACCTGTGTGGATGACACCCACATGTGTCAGATTCTGCTGAGCGGTCTCCATTCGATCCTTCAGCATATCTCGGGTTGCCGACAAAGAGAGAGCCTTTGCCTCTGCTTGAGCGAGCTCATCTTTCAATTTGCGGACCCTCGCTGTCTCTTCCTCATATTCGGCTTCATACTGAGTCAGCTGAGGAATGATATACTCCAATTCGGTACGCTCTTGATCCATCTCCTGCTGATGTTCCTGGATGGATTTGTTCAGAGATTCCAGTTGCTCAGCAAGCTCTGCAGTTAAGGAGTCATACCTAGCTTGAACGAGACCGTCAATATTGCCTCGAGATACCTGCAAATATTCGTTAATGGGTTGTTCCAAACCATTAACTATCTGCTCTAGTGCATCAGCCCTCCCAGCATCGTTGAAGTCTCTGATCGGCACTATCGCAAACTGAGAGGACCTACTCAGCGTCTCGAAGCCTAGATTCTTCTCCAGCACCATTGATATCAGCGTTTTCAAAGTGGTGTAGAAGATACTAGTATACTGCTCAGTCAGCATGGCTAGATCCGAATGGACGCTGGGAGTGGCTGCAATATTGGTGAATCTCCCTCCAGGAATGACTGCAGACGATGTTGTCACAGTCGTCGCCTCAACAGATGGTGCGACAAAAGAAGATGCGCCAACAACGGACGAAGTAACCGGCGCACTCAAAGGAGGCATTGTCGTAATGACAGGCTCATCCTCCTCTTGAGGTATCGGAACCATTTCGGGCGAGCCGGCACCTGAAAATGTTTCCCCTTCGAAGTCGGGCACCTCCATGTCATCGGCAGGAGCTGAAACAGAGCCAAAAGGCGCGTCAACACTGCCCTCCCTGTAGATGTCTTCCCCTGAAAAGAAGATAAGAGAAAGTTAATATCAGCATGATGTTAATTTTTTTCTAAAAAGAGGCATAAAGACGACATTTACCCATGGCCAATGGTATATATGTCGCGTCTGCGGCCAGTACAGCTAAATTATTTCTTAATGATGCTAAGCGAGTTATCATACCTGGAGAAGGGGGTGTGCCAACTGACATTGGCAAGTATTCTTTCGAGTCTTCACCCAGATCTAATCGAGGTTCATCAGGTAGAATCTCGCTGGGTATACTTACAGATGCGGTAGGGGTTTCTCCCGTTGCTGAGCTGAATAAAGATATCCTTATTTTGCTTGGCCTCGAAGGCGATCTCGTACCACTACCTGAAGCGGTAGCAGCGACAGCAGCCTCGAGCAAAGATTCTCCGACACTGCCAACCGGAACTGTAGAGGTTCCCTCTCTAAAAGGCGTGGAACCTCTAATCAAAGGATCGTCCCCAACGGAGGAAATAGCAGGTTCACTTCTAGGAACCTTAGGGTGGGAAGTCCTGACAGGATCACCGACCGTCTTCTTCTTCTTGCGAGGGGAAGTCTCCTTCAGAACAGAAGCCCTTCGCTTACCAGAGATAACCAGAGGCCCTGCAGGTGGAGGTATTTCGCCTCTCGGTACTGCCAATAAAGGCTCATCTGGATTGACAAAATTCTCACCCTCGTCAGAGGAAACTGATGGGACTTTGTCTCTTCCCGCTGACTTAGAAGAGGGCATCCTAAAACTTCTACGCATATCAAAATCGCGATGGAAGGTATTGGTTGCCACATAAAACTGGGCATACGAATTGAGGATACGCAACTCCATGGAGAGTGAAGTCGCGGGCACAGTAAAAGCTGCTCCAGTGCAACCCATTATGAAGTATCACCATCCTCTCGCTCCATCAATGAGTTCACCCCTGGACTTGAAGCTGGTGACGGCATTGCCCACGTGCAATTGGTCATACCCAAACTGCCTAGCGAACCGACTAGGCAGGTAGGGCTCCAAGAAGCATTGATCTTCACTTCTGTATAATAAATAGGAAGGTCTAATGCAGACCAACCAATTAAAAGCTTCAGGAGAAAGAATGATCTTTCCTTCACCTGAGTCCTGAAGTCTGCTCCCCTGTTGATTGAGATGTACAGAGGGGACGGTACAGAAGAGCTTCCAGCTGTGACTGAAATTTAGTGCCCGCCGACAGTCTAAAACTGTGGTCACGTTCCAGGTAGAATTCTTGTAATTCAACAAAAAATTACTCCCCGAGCTACTGCCAGAGCCGGAAGACATCACCCTGGGGTTATGAAGAATTAACCATCCTATCAAATACAGGAACGGTAATTCTACCCTGGGAAAGCTGTCACGCCGAGTTTCATCGGCAAGCAGCCCATCAGTAATGGCCCTCAGGGGCAAACTCAACGAGCGAACCAGGCACCGCAAAACGCTCAGGGACGAGTCTATGCTTTGACTCGGGACGAGGCACTTGCATCGAACACGACGGTGTCAGGTATATTACTTTTTAATAATGTACCTGCTCGAGTATTGTTTGATTCTGGTGCAACACATAGCTTCATTGCGGCGAATTTTGCCGCCGAACACACATTCCCTATGACACCGCTAGGCTTAAACCTAAGTGTTAGTACTCCTTCGGGCGTAGATTTATCGGCTCGCTTAGTCTGTCGTGAAGGTAACATTTGCATCGGGGGACGGAAATTGTCATTAGATGCGATAGTTCTAGACATAAGGGACTACGATCTTATTCTGGGGATGGATTGGCTCGGCGCTTGTTCAGCTACAATCGACTGTGCGAAAAAGGAAGTCGTGTTTCGTTTGCCCGGCGAGATCGAGTTTTGCTTCACGTGCAGTCCTGAGTCGAAAGCGTCGAATACCTGTATAGTGATCTCAGCAATGTCTGCTCGACAGATGATTCACTCCGGCTGCGAAGGGTACTTAGCGTCCGTTCGAGACACTCGGCAAGATTGCGCAAACGTTGAGTCTATTCCCGTTGTGGCGGATTTTTCTGATGTGTTCCCCGACGAGTTGCCAGGCATGCCGCCCGATCGAGAGATAGAGTTCACTATAGACACGTTCCCAGAAACTCGACCAATTTCCAAGACGCCATATCGAATGGTCCCGGCAGAATTAAAGGAGCTTAAAGTACAGTTGCAAGACTTACTAGATCGAGGATACATTCGGCCTAGTGTATCCCCGTGGGGTGCGCCTGTACTATTCGTAAAGAAAAAGGATGGCTCGTTGCGGCTCTGCATCGACTATCGAGAATTGAATAAAGCAACCATTCGTAACCAGTATCCTCTTCCAAGAATAGACGATCTTTTCGATCAGTTGCAAGCTGCCACGGTATTCTCTAAAATCGACCTCCGTTCGGGCTATCACCAACTAAAGATCAAGCCAGACGATGTGCCAAAGTCAGCTTTTCGAACTCGCTATGGCCATTATGAGTTCCTGGTGATGCCGTTCGGACTAACCAATGCACCCGCTGCCTTTATGAGTTTAATGAACCTTGTGTTCCGGCCCTATCTCGATAAGTTTGTAGTAGTATTCATCGATGATATCTTGGTGTATTCGAAGAGTGAGGAAGAACATGCAGAGCACTTGCGGACCGTGCTACAAACTCTTTGGGACAACCAGCTATATGCTAAACTGAGTAAGTGTGAATTCTGGCTAAGTAGTGTATCTTTCCTCGGGCACATCATTTCTGCGGGAGGCATCTCAGTCGATCCGAAGAAGGTGGAGGCCATTGTCGAGTGGAAGCGACCTGCATCCGTTAGCGAGATTCGAAGCTTCCTCGGGCTAGCGGGCTACTACAGACGGTTCGTGAAGAATTTTTCCAAACTTGCACTACCTCTGACTCGCCTCACACAAAAGGGAGTCGCATTTGAGTGGTCCGCCGACTGCGAAGCTTCGTTTAAAGAGTTAAAGCATCGCCTCACCTCTGCCCCGTTACTTGCACTACCAGACGAGATCTCGGGATTCCAAATATTTAGCGACGCGTCCGGGCAAGGTTTGGGGTGTGTACTTATGCAGCGAGATCGAGTGATAGCCTATGCCTCCAGGCAGCTAAAGAAGCACGAGAAAAATTATCCTACACACGACCTGGAATTAGCGGCAATTGTCTTTGGCCTGAAATTGTGGCGACACTACCTTTATGGAGTGCCTTGCCGAATTTATACTGATCACAAGAGCTTGAAGTACCTATTCACCCAGACGGACCTCAACCTTCGTCAGCGCCGTTGGCTAAAATTGATAAAAGATTACGACTTGACGATAGACTACACGCCTGGAAAAGGGAACGTTGTAGCGGATGCTTTGAGTCGGATCTTCGTTGGATCTCTGTCAGTCGATCGCAGGTTACGAAGGGACTTAGAAGAGTTGGGCATCGAACTCCGAATTCGATATCGTGGCGCGCGGGTCGCTCAAATGCGATTCGTACCCAACCTAATAGAGCGGGTCACATCTACTCAGAAAGACGACCCTTTCCTAAGGAAGATGCACGAGCAAATTCTAGCGGGGAAGGCGAAGGACTTTGCAGTAGATGAAAATGGAGAGTTGCGGGTGAAAGGAAGGCTATGCGTCTCCGATGATTCAGAACTTAGAAAGGAGATCCTTACGGAAGCTCATTACGCAGCCTATATGATCCATCCCGGGAGCACGAAGATGTATAAGAACCTCCGAACGACCTTATGGTGGCACGACATAAAGAAAGATGTTGCACTCTTTGTGTCCCAATGCATAACTTGTCAAAGGGTGAAAGCAGAGCATCAGAGGCCGGGCGGGGAGATGCAAAATCTTGCTATCCCGGAATGGAAGTGGGAGCACATCTGCATGGATTTCATTGTTGGCCTGCCAAGGACGCAACGGGGGAACGACGCAATCTGGGTTATCGTCGACCGGTTAACCAAGTCTGCACACTTCATTGCCATCAAAAGTACTTGGAGCGCCGATCGCCTCGCCCAGACCTACCTTGACGAGATAGTCCGGCTGCACGGAGTGCCAGTTTCTATAGTATCAGATCGGGACGGGCGATTCATCTCGCGTTTCTGGGAGAGCCTTCAGTTGGCGATGGGGACCAAGTTGAAGTTCAGCTCAGCCTATCATCCACAAACCAATGGTCAGACGGAATGAGTGAATCAGATACTAGAAGACATGTTGCGCCTCTGCGTGATCGATTCGAAGTCAAGTTGGGACGTCTACCTGCCGCTGGCCGAATTTGCATACAACAACAGTTATCAGTCCAGCATCGAGATGGCTCCGTACGAGGCTTTGTATGGGCGGAAGTGTAGGTCACCAATCTGCTGGGACGAAGTCGGAGAACGGCAAATCCTTGGGCCGGAGCTGGTTGAACAAACCGTCCAAAAGGTTCGGTAGATTCGTGAACGGTTGAAGACAGCACAAAGCCGACAAAAGAGTTATGCCGATGCTCGACGTCGCCCCCTTGAATTCTTTGAAGGGGACCATGTGTTCTTGAAAGTCTCGCCTATGCGCGGAGTCATGCGGTTCAGAGTAAAAGGAAAGCTAAGTCCGAGATTTGTTGGACCGTTTGAAGTTCTCAAACGGGTTACTCCGGTCGCCTATCAAGTTGCTTTGCCGCCTGCCCTATCAGAAGTACACGATATTTTTCACGTTTCTCAGCTGAGAAAGTTTGTACACGACCCGAACCACATAGTCGACTTGGGGCAGTTGAATCTGCAAGCGGACTTGTCGTACGCGGCGGAGCCTGTCCAAGTTTTGGATCGTAAAGAGAAGCAGTTGCGGAACCGAACCGTCTCGCTAGTGCGTGTCCTGTGGCGGAACCACTCGATCGAGGAGTCGACCTGGGAACTTGAAGCTGATATGAGGGAAAGGTTCCCCTCATTATTCCTTAGTGGTAGGTTCTATTCCTAAGTTTCGGGACGAAACTTTCTTTTGGATGGTTATGATGTAATGCCCCGTTCCCCCTAATTCGGGGAGCGCGGCCAAGAAATACTTACGACCGTCCGAATGGGACAGATTGAATTAAGATCCTTTCCTCGTTATGGATTGGTTTCTTCGGAATCAGGTCCCATATACAATGGATCATGCCTCGAGGATGGACTCGGCGGCAGAGTCGAGAGGGGCCTTTCCGTTGCGTTGGTTTCTTGTCCGTTTTCGTGCTGCTTGGTTGCTTTCTTGTTGGTTTTATGACTTGCGTTTTCTTGAACGGTTTCAATGGATTTCATTGCTTTCGTTCTTAGGATTTTGCATTTCGTATCGAGCCTTGGAGACCGAAGCAGGAGGTATTGATCATCCGTTGGTGCGTGCAGGTGATCGTGTAGACGACGCGCGAACGGAGTCTTAGAGATCTCTCCTTCTTCTTCCTATTCAACAAACTTGTGAGTGGCTCTATTTCGATAAGCACCTTCTTTCCAAGGGCTTCGTTCATAATAAAATTGACTCAGTTGTGCATTCAATCAAACGATACCAATTAAGTAACAAGTTGGATAACAAGATAAGATAAATAGGCTTGGAACACCAATTGCTTGTTATACAAAACCTTGCATAAATTCATTGATGCATGCATGTTCGTTGGGTGTTTAATGGGTTGGTATTTATTGATAGTTCAAAGTATTCTTCTATAAACTGCTGCATGTTATTTCATATAACTTGTTGGTTGATTGTGATAGTACAGTAAAGCAGTTTCGTACATGATGTTCTTTAAATCGCTAGTAAGTAAATCTATGAAGTTCGGTTCATAGAAATGGTCATGGGAATTCTTGTGCACAAGGGATCCAGGTTCCTGCGAACGGTTACCGGGGCACCGGGCCGTTTCGACCCGGGCGGAATCTACTTTCTTAGTCGTGCTAAAATGAGTTAGCACAGGGAGCGGAGAATTGTAGCGGGGCTAGCTACCCGCGCTGCAAGCGTCGCCACCAGCCCAGACTAAACCCATGATGGCTCCTAAACAACAAAGAAAGATATTGCGTATATTTAAACTATGCAGACTAACTATGTCTTCGTGACAGGGAAGGCTATGGTAAGTTGTACAGGTGGTTCAGACGGTACAGGTAAAGTCACCGAACGGTGGCATGTGAAGTTATGTTATTTTGTTCTTGCATACCTGCTAAATGAAATCTGAACTAGGCAAGAATAGAAACCCACCTAAGAACATAATTGTAGCATACTCATTAGATCTCATCTCATGAGCTTGGTAAAGTTGAGCAGCTAGCCTTCACCAGTACTTTTCGAAGTACTGACCCTCGTTGTAGCAGGTTCTCCGGCGCAAGGCAACGCGGCGAGGAGCTGAAGTTCTCTCCGAACTTTTGGGATCCTTGGCGGTTCGTGGCCAAGACTTTTGGAGGCTCAAGCTAGAAGCCTTTCACTCTCCCCGTTGCAGAATATCGCTAAGGCGATGGTGCTTACTCGCACCCAAGGTGTTTTGTGTTTTTGAATCTATGTAAAGGGACATAATGTATGGATCGGCTATCTCATTTTGCGTCCAAGTCTGTAAGCCCGTGGGGTATTTTATACTTTTGAGTCAAGCGATGTAAAAAGATGTTCATTATGAATAAAAGAGAAACTTTTCTATGCCTCAACCTTGTGTTATCTTATATGTCTACTCTGTTGCATTGTTCTAAAGAATATCCTTATGCCTAAGGCCTTGTGCACGCGCGCCCTACGCGTGTACGGCATCACGCCCGGGGGACGATTATCGATTAGCCGAAATTGGGGCGTGACATATTGGTATCAGAGCATGCTTCAGATCCTTTGATCTCATAAGAAAGTTTCTAAAGAGGACCTTGTTCCTTCCGAGTAGACCCTTGAATTCGCTTGGCCAAAATGAGATACGTTCCATACAGTGAGTCCATAATATACCTTGAGACTAATACAAGCTACTTTCCTTTTTAAGGAACGACTTTCGAGCCGGGGGCACAAGCGCAGATGGTGGCGCAAGTGCAAGCGAGTAGTTCAGGCACCTCGGGCAGCTCTGGGAGTCCAGCTGCCGCACCCTCTGCCGATCCGTTCGAGCGAATGATGCGTTTGATGGAGACGCAGCAGAAACAAGCTGAACTACGGCAAAGTCAGTTCGAGTCACGAATTGAGGCTCAATTCGTGGCGCAGCAATTTTAGGCGGATACACAGCAGAAGCAGATGAATAGCCTGCAAACAATGGTGACGAATATGGTCGCCAACAATCATTCTGCATCCGCCCCCGCAACCGTGCCTATAGTTGCTGAAGCCACTGGACCGCAGAATTCCCAGGGTACCTTACCCTCAGGCGAGAATGGGTCAATCGTGTCGATATCTGAATTTAAGAAGATGTGCCGTGCTACGTTTAAAGGCACCGAGGACCCTTCCTTAGCGATGGACTGGCTGGTCGAGTTGGAGGACCACTTTGAAGCGTTGTGCTTAGACGAGACCAAGAAAGTGGCGTGTGCCCAGCTTCAGCTCCGACAAAATGCACATGATTGGTGGGATGTGCACAAGCAAGCTATTTTGAGTGAAGGTGGCACAACGGCTATCTCCTGGTCCGTGTTTCGCAAGGCCTTCGTGGAGGAATACCTTCCACCCGCCGTCCGTCGCGAAAAGGAAGACGAGTTTGCGCTACTGAAGCAGGGAGACATGACGGTGCGCCAATACGCTTCAGAGTTCAACCGACTTGCAAAATTTGCCAAGTCTCAGCTCGCCGATGCCGAAAGTCGTGCACGAAAGTTCGAGCTCGGACTACGACCTTCTATCCGTGCTCACGTCGTAGTGACTCAATATCGTACCATGCGGGAGTCCTTGAATCATGCACTGTCCCTAGAGTCGCAGTATCCTCCAGTTCGCACCGGCGCTGTGCAAAATTACAATCACAAGCGTCCTGCCAACACAGGAGGAAATAACGCGCATAAGCGCCACAACAACAATGGCGGCTCCCAAGACTCGAATCAAGGAAAGAGGCAAGGACAAAATTGTGCCTACTGCCGCAAGCCAGGATACCACGTTAGCGAATGTCGCGCGAGCAAAGGAGGATGTTTCAGTTGTGGCAAGATGGGCCACATTGCTCGTAATTGTCCAACCCGTTCCAACGATCCATCTTCACACCGTCCGCAGCAGAATAATGACTCAACTCAGGGTCAGGGGCAAACTCAACGAGCGAACCAGGCACCGCAAAACGCTCAGGGACGAGTCTATGCTTTGACTCGGGACGAGGCACTTGCATCGAACACGACGGTGTCAGGTATATTACTTTTTAATAATGTACCTGCTCGAGTATTGTTTGATTCTGGTGCAACACATAGCTTCATTGCGGAGGATTTTGCCGCCGAACACACATTCCCTATGACACCGCTAGGCTTAAACCTAAGTGTTAGTACTCCTTCGGGCGTAGATTTATCGGCTCGCTTAGTCTGTCGTGAAGGTAACATTTGCATCGGAGGACGGAAATTGTCATTAGATGCGATAGTTCTAGACATAAGGGACTACGATCTTATTCTGGGGATGGATTGGCTCGGCGCTTATTCAGCTACAATCGACTGTGCGAAAAAGGAAGTCATGTTTCGTTTGCCCGGCGAGATCGAGTTTTGCTTCACGTGCAGTCCTGAGTCGAAAGCGTCGAATACCTGCATGGTGATCTCAGCAATGTCTGCTCGACGGATGATTCTCTCCGGCTGCGAAGGGTACTTAGCGTCCGTTCGAGACACTCGGCAAGATTGCGCAAACGTTGAGTCTATTCCCGTTGTGGCGGATTTTTCTGATGTGTTCCCCGACGAGTTGCCAGGCATGCCGCCCGATCGAGAGATAGAGTTCACTATAGACACGTTCCCAGAAACTCGACCAATTTCCAAGACGCCGTATCGAATGGCCCCGGCAGAATTGAAGGAGCTTAAAGTACAGTTGCAAGACTTACTAGATCGAGGATACATTCGGCCTAGTGTATCCCCGTGGGGTGCGCCTGTACTATTCGTAAAGAAAAAGGATGGCTCATTGCGGCTCTGCATCGACTATCGAGAATTGAATAAAGAAACCATTCGTAACCAGTATCCTCTTCCAAGAATAGACGATCTTTTCGATCAGTTGCAAGCTGCCACGGTATTCTCTAAAATTGACCTCCGTTCGGGCTATCACCAACTAAAGATCAAGCTAGACGATGTGCCAAAGTCAGCTTTTCGAACTCGCTATGGCCATTATGAGTTCCTGGTGATGCCGTTCGGACTAACCAATGCACCCGCTGCCTTTATGAGTTTAATGAACCTTGTGTTCCGGCCCTATCTCGATAAGTTTGTAGTAGTATTCATCGATGATATCTTGGTGTATTCGAAGAGTGAGGAAGAACATGCAGAGAACTTGCGGACCGTGCTACAAACTTTTTGGGACAACCAGCTATATGCTAAACTGAGTAAGTGTGAATTCTGGCTAAGTAGTGTATTTTTCCTCGGGCACATCATTTCTGCGGGAGGCATCTCAGTCGATCCGAAGAAGATGGAGGCCATTGTCGAGTGGAAGCGACCTGCATCCGTTAGCGAGATTCGAAGCTTCCTCGGGCTAGCGGGCTACTACAGACGGTTCGTGAAGGATTTTTCCAAACTTGCACTACCTCTGACTCGCCTCACACAAAAGGGAGTCGCATTTGAGTGGTCCGCCGACTGCGAAGCTTCGTTTAAAGAGTTAAAGCATCGCCTCACCTCTGCCCCATTACTTGTACTACCAGACGAGATCTCGGGATTCCAAATATTTAGCGACGCGTCCGGGCAAGGCTTGGGGTGTGTACTTATGCAGCGAGATCGAGTGATAGCCTATGCCTCCAGGCAGCTAAAGAAGCACGAGAAAAATTATCCTACACACGACCTGGAATTAGCGGCAATTGTCTTTGGCCTGAAATTGTGGCGACACTACCTTTATGGAGTGCCTTGCCGAATTTATACTGATCACAAGAGCTTGAAGTACCTATTCACCCAGACGGACCTCAACCTTCGTCAGCGCCGTTGGCTAGAATTGATAAAAGATTACGACTTGACGATAGACTACACGTCTGGAAAAGGGAACGTTGTAGCGGATGCTTTGAGTCGGATCTTCGTTGGATCTCTGTCAGTCGATCGCAGGTTACGAAGGGACTTAGAAGAGTTGGGCATCGAACTCCGAATTCGATATCGTGGCGCGCGGGTCGCTCAAATGCGATTCGTACCCAACCTAATAGAGCGGGTCACATCTACTCAGAAAGACGACCCTTTCCTAAGGAAGATACACGAGCAAATTCTAGCGGGGAAGGCGAAGGACTTTGCAGTAGATGAAAATGGAGCGTTGCGGGTGAAAGGAAGGCTATGCGTCTCCGAGGATTCAGAACTTAGAAAGGAGATCCTTGCGGAAGCTCATTACGCAGCCTATATGATCCATCCCGGGAGCACGAAGATGTATAAGAACCTCCGAACGACCTTATGGTGGCACGACATAAAGAAAGATGTTGCACTCTTTGTGTCCCAATGCATAACTTGTCAAAGGGTGAAAGCAGAGCATCAGAGGCCGGGCGGGGAGATGCAAAATCTTGCTATCCCGGAATAGAAGTGGGAGCACATCTGCATGGATTTCATTGTTGGCCTGCCAAGGACGCAACGGGGGAACGACGCAATCTGGGTTATCGTCGACCGGTTAACCAAGTCTGCACACTTCATTGCCAGCAAAAGTACTTGGAGCGCCGATCGCCTCGCCCAGACCTACCTTGACGAGATAGTCCGGCTGCACGGAGTGCCAGTTTCTATAGTATCAGATCGGGACGGGCGATTCATCTCGCATTTCTGGGAGAGCCTTCAGTTGGCGATGGGGACCAAGTTGAAGTTCAGCTCAGCCTATCATCCACAAACCGATGGTCAGACGGAACGAGTGAATCAGATACTAGAAGATATGTTGCGCCTCTGCGTGATCGATTCGAAGTCAAGTTGGGACGTCTACCTGCCGCTCGCCGAATTTGCATACAACAACAGTTATCAGTCCAGCATCGAGATGGCTCCATACGAGGCTTTATATGGGCGGAAGTGTAGGTCACCAATCTGCTGGGACGAAGTCGGACAACGGCAAATCCTTGGGCCGGAGCTGGTTGAACAAACCATCCAAAAGGTTCGGTTGATTCGTGAACGGTTGAAGACAGCACAAAGCCGACAAAAGAGTTATGCCGATGCTCGATGTTGCCCCCTTGAATTCTTTGAAGGGGACCATGTGTTCTTGAAAGTCTCGCCTATGCGCGGAGTCATGCGGTTCGGAGTAAAAGGAAAGCTAAGTCCGAGATTTGTTGGACCGTTTGAAGTTCTCAAACGGGTTACTCCGGTCGCCTATCAAGTTGCTTTGCCGCCTGCCCTATCAGAAGTACACGATATTTTTCACGTTTCTCAGCTGAGAAAGTTTGTACACGACCCGAACAACATAGTCGACTTGGGGCAGTTGAATCTGCAAGCGGACTTGTCGTACGCGGCGGAGCCTGTCCAAGTTTTGGATCGTAAAGAGAAGCAGTTGCGGAACCGAACCGTCTCGCTAGTGCGTGTCCTGTGGCGGAACCACTCGGTCGAGGAGTCGACCTGGGAACTTGAAGCTGATATGAGGGAAAGGTTCCCCTCATTATTCCTTAGTGGTAGGTTCTATTCCTAAGTTTCGGGACGAAACTTTCTTTTGGATGGTTATGATGTAATGCCCCGTTCTCCCTAATTCGGGGAGCGCGGCCAAGAAATACTTACGACCGTCCGAACGGGACAGATTGAATTAAGATTCTTTCCTCGTTATGGATTGGTTTCTTCGGAATCAGGTCCCATATACAATGGATCGTGCCTCGAGGATGGACTCGGCGGCAGAGTCGAGAGGGGCCTTTCCGTTGCGTTGGTTTCTTGTCCGTTTTTGTGCCGCTTGGTTGCTTTCTTGTTGGTTTTATGACTTGCATTTTCTTGAACGGTTTCAATGGATTTCATTGCTTTCGTTCTTAGGATTTCGCATTTCGTATCGAGCCTTGGAGACCGAAGCAGGAGGTATTGATCATCCGTTGGTGCGTGCAGGTGATCGTGTAGACGACGCACGAGCGGAGTCTTAGAGATCTCTCCTTCTTCTTCCTATTCAACAAACTTGTGAGTGGCTCTATTTCGATAAGCACCTTCTTTCCAAGGGCTCCGTTCATAATAAAATTGACTCAGTTGTGCATTCAATCAAACGATACCAATTAAGTAACAAGTTGGATAACAAGATAAGATAAGTAGGCTTGGAACACCCATTGCTTGTCATACAAAACCTTGCATAAATTCATTGATGCATGCATGTTCGTTGGGTGTTTAATGGGTTGGTATTTATTGATAGTTCAAAGTATTCTTCTATAAACTGCTGCATGTTATTTCATATAACTTGTTGGTTGATTGTGATAGTACAGTAAAGCAGTTTCGTACATGATGTTCTTTAAATCGCTAGTAAGTAAATCTATGAAGTTCGGTTCATAGAAATGGTCATGGGAATTCTTGTGCACAAGGGATCCAGGTTCCTGCGAACGGTTACCGGGGCACCGGGCCGTTTTGACCCGGGCGGAATCTACTTTCTTAGTCGTGCTAAAATGAGTTAGCAGAGGGAGCGGGGAATTATAGCGGGGCTAGCTACCCGCGCTGCAAGCGTCGCCGCCAGCCCAGACTAAACCCATGATGGCTCCTAAACAACAAAGAAAGATATTGCGTATATTTAAACTGTGCAGACTAACTATGTCTTCGTGACAGGGAAGGCTATGGTAAGTTGTACAGGTGGTTCAGACGGTACAGGTAAAGTCACCGAACGGTGGCATATGAAGTTATGTTATTTTGTTCTTGCATACCTGCTAAATGAAATCTGAACTAGGCAAGAATAGAAACCCACCTAAGAACATAATTGTAGCATACTCATTAGATCTCATCTCATGAGCTTGGTAAAGTTGAGCAGCTAGCCTTCACCAGTACTTTTCGAAGTACTGACCCTCGTTGTAGCAGGTTCCCCGGCGCAAGGCAACGCGGCGAGGAGCTGAAGTTCTCTCCGGACTTTTGGGATCCTTGGCGGTTCGTGGCCAAGACTTTTGGAGGCTCAAGCTAGAAGCCTTTCACTCTCCCCGTTGCTGAATATCGCTAAGGCGATGGTGCTTACTCGCACCCAAGGTGTTTTGTATTTTTGAATCTATGTAAAGGGACATAATGTATGGATCGGCTATCTCATTTTGCGTCCAAGTCTGTAAGCCCGTGGGGCATTTTATACTTTTGAGTCAAGCGATGTAAAAAGATGTTCATTATGAATAAAAGAGAAACTTTTCTATGCCTCAACCTTGTGTTATCTTATATGTCTACTCTGTTGCATTGTTCTAAAGAATATCCTTATGCCTAAGGCCTTGTGCACGCGCGCCCTACGCGTGCACGGCATCACGCCCGGGGGACGATTATCGATTAGCCGAAATCGGGGCGTGACAACAAATGACCCTTTATCGGATCCTTTCTGGTAAAATATCTTCCCTGGCTGGCCGTGAAGATTGGGAGTCAGAGTCCACGACATCCTCCTGGGATGCGTGGCATGGAAGAATTTTTAGATAAGATAATCTCTCAGCATCCTGGGCAGATACAGGACCAAGTCCCCGGCAGGAAAAACCCAGAGTTCTTTCTTAGGCTTCGTCTGGGATTGTTTGTCAATCATATCCCCGAAGAGAAAAGCCGGTTTTAGATATTGTGCCCCGTCTATATACGCCAGGGGCTCTCCGTTGATCATGCTCAACAACATTCGCTCTCCTTGAGACGATATCAGGATTCTCCTTCCTTCAGGATATTGGGGTCCAGAAATAGGAAATGTCACATGGGACAGATCCTCCAGGTAATTGGAATGCAGCATCCCAGCAGCAGAACCCATCACCTCAGCCAACGGACATACATGCAAGTTAACTACAAAGTGCAAGAAAAATACGTCAGTTTTTATACTATACCTCATCATCTTGCAGCTTATGCCGAAAAACAACAGTCTGTGTTTTTATGCCAAGACTGTAAAAAACTTAATTTTTTATGCTGGAATCTCATTCCAAGACGTAAAATTCAAGACTGGCAGTATACACAAAAATCTGACAGTCTGTGTTTTATGCCAGACTGCCAAAGTTTGAGTTATTACCCCGGAATTTTCATCTAGAGCGTAACACTCAAAGTTTGTAGTATACACCAACTTTCGACAGTCAAAACTTTTACGCCAGACTGCGAAAATATAGAGTTTTTACGCTGACACATTAGAAATGTGGGCGTAAAAGATTAAACATCTCTGTGCATCATCTTCCTCGCAGAGGCTATCAGCACAGAAGATGACCTAGCGCGTTCACGTACAACGTGTGCGAAGGGTTTTCTTCGTTCTTGTCGTCCCAAAAGCTTTACCTATAACGCCCGGGGCATAGCTCGTCGGTGGGATACTTCGTTCAGAGCGAGGTTCGCCCTGCCCGATGGAAGTCGCTCTTGCTTGGGCAGAAGAGCGAGAAGAAGAGTCAGCCTTCTTTCCCTTAGAGGAGGAGATTGGTTTTGGGGCCATTGCTAAAGACTCGGAATGCTCAGAGAAGAAACGAAGGAGAGAACTCTAAGAGACGAAAGCTTTCTTTTGCAAAAGATAGGTGAAGAGTCTTCTTTCTGAAAGCCTTGGGATATATATAGAGTTCAGATGGACTCCTCGAATCCCTAACCAAATCCGATATTTAATATTCGGTTATGATTGGGGACTACGTTAGCCTATTACTCAGGGAAGGCGGACAGTCAGCGAATTCAAAAAGTTTTCGTGCAAAGCAGATTCGTGGTTTTACGCCAAGGAGATTTTTACGCTCGGCAGCTACAAATCTACGGTTTTACGCTCAGAGGCTATAAGTCTATGGTTTTACGCCCGGATGCTTTTACGCTCGGTAGCTTTTACGCTCGAGAGGCTACAAACCTATGACTTCACGCTCAGAACCTACAAATCTTTGATTACATGCTCAGTAGCTTTTACGCTCAGAGGCAACAAATCCACAACTTCACGCTCGGAAGATTTTCTTTTCAGAAGCTACAAATCTATGATTTCATGCTCAGTAGCTTTTACGCTCAGAGGCAACAAATCCACAACTTCACGCTCGAAAGATTTTCTTTTCAGAGGCTACAAATCTACAGTTTCTATGCCCGGATGCTCTTATGCTCAGCAGCTTTTACGCTCGAGAGGCTACGAACTTATGATTTTATGCTCATCCACATTTACAGATCTATGACTCTCCGCATATCTGAAAATGCGCAGGCCAAAGTATGCGTATATCTGAACAAATCTCAAGGCGGTCAAACTACAAGGGTTCACGCAGAAGATACTCCTTTTTGGCCTCAAAATATTCTAAGTACCCAAAGTATACAGAGTTCGGCTTTGAAATGACTTTTCTTCTTGGGTCTACTGGAGTTTCATCTAGAATCCAGTCTGAATATTTTCTCTAAAGTTCAAGATGGCGACTCAATTTTGACAGCCATTTCTCGCCCTATTTCAAGGGATTCTCGGGAAATCATTCTTGAAGATGATGGTCTGAACAAAAAAAATTCTTCTTATCAAAAGTGACAGTTCAGAATTCTACGCAGTTTCTCATTCTTGACAGCAGGACAGTCCGAATATTCGACTTAAATGCTAAGCGGTTTTCTGCGCATCTTCAGTTATGCGTAAAAAATAGGACGGAACCAAATACTCTTTCTATCAGAGTCGGCGTAAAGTTATCCAGACGTGTCGAAGCTACACATATTCAGACTTCATCATAGCAAAATATATGGCAAATAATCAGATGCATAAAAGAAGACGATTTTATTAATCATGATTACATATGAGGGAAATCCAGTCTACAAAGGGTTTTTCTTCATCTTCATGATTACATATGAGGGAAATTCCGTCTACAAAGGGTTTCCTCATCTTCAGTAAAAGATCATCCCCAGAATCTGTTCTGCCAGGTTCTCGTATTGGTGGAGATCTTCTTCCGTCTTCTTCAGCAGTTAGTCGGCTTCCGCGGCTGATTAACAAAAAAATAATTAATGGCGGGAGGATACAAAATTGGGCCTGTCTAAATTTTTCAGAGCCCATCCTCCATACGCCATGACAGATTGAGTTGAGGTTTTAGACCCAACTCAGTACTGGAAGACAGGGCTAGTTTTTCTGCCCTCGTCCATGAACAACAGGAGAAAATACAGCTTGCAAGCTGTGTGGTCTAATGTGACCCTTCCTCTCTCCTGGATGAACCGCCATATAAAGTTGCTGATTATCCCGAGCAAAGGAAGCTATGATATCCTTTCATGATCCATCGTTGCAGAGGACATTTGCTCGAAGACGCCTTCTTTTTTGGCTCCTTATATGCTGGAAGAACATGGTCTTCTTCTTCCTTAAGTCGACCCGACGAACTCCAGCAATCATCTCTGTGTGGTGAAGGAAATGTGGGAAGAACAGGTTAACTCCTCAGCCTTTATATAGTCAAAAGAGAACACACCAAATCCCAACAAATCCCCGATAATCCGCCAAGAAATTAGCCTTGAAGAACGAGTCAGACTTGATCGTTTCATGCTTCATTCAAAGTGTTTCAAATTATGAGGAATTTGAAAACTTTGAAGGGGGTCTTGTAGAAGCATAAAAAATATGCTGAAGAGTTATACGCAGCATTTTAGTGCTGGAAAGCGTAAAATATAACTTCAGAGCCATCGGCGTACAATAGAGCTTTTTCGCTAAGTATAGCGTAAAATACAAGCTCAAGGACAATCCGCGTAATACAGTATTTCCAGGCTGCTTCAGCGTAAAAAGGATACTATACCGCCTCTACGACGTAAAACTCATCCGCTTTTAATGCAGCATAGAAGTGTACGAGGAACGCTTCGTATTCCTCGAATCAACCAGTCAAATCATGCAGTGAACCTGACGTTTGACTCCTGACAAAGAGTACTGCACGACTATCTAGACGACGGCTGTAATGATGGTGCGGCACAGTGACCCAAACCATCGTTTAGTGACATTTCCTTGGCATAAACTGCTTTTACGCATACAAGGGAATACGCTGCCTAGTTTTACACAGGCAGATGTGAGCTTTTTACGCTCCGCAGAAGACAAACAGACTGCCACGTCAAAAGTTGTTCTTCGTACAGAGCTCGAGGCACGTCTCTGCATTTAATGCTCAGAATGGTGGCAGATATTCGAGACACGTCTCTGCATTTAATGCTTAGAATGGTGGCAGATCTTCGAGACACGCTTCTGCATTTAATGCGCAGGATGGGGCAGATCTTTGCATTTAATGCAAGAGATTTAATTATATCTCCAAAGACTGGGCAAGCCATAATTACGGCTAATACGTCTACATCATAACCGTGCACCTTACGCCATCAAGCTATTTTCAGCTATAGGAGCACGCTGTACGCTATCTCCTTGGAATACGCTACCGAGCTATTTTCAGCTATGAGGAGCACGGTGTACGCTATCTCCTTGAAATACGCCAACTCAGGCTACATTTTTGCATTTGGGCGTGAGAAGGCTATTTGGTCCAGAATACGCTCAAGGCCTCAATCAAGGAAGGAGGATCAGCTATCTTCTACGCCTACCTGGCCTCTACGCCAGTTTGATAACTACAAGGCTTCTACGCCATGGTGACAGTTATTGGCTTATACGCCAACCTTTTCTACGCAAGGGACAGCTACCTACGTGGCTTGCATGCCGTGATCTTCGCAGCAGTTATACGCATTATCTCTTAATGGGACACGCGTCACACGCAGATTCAGAAGATCATTTATACGTGGGCAACGGTTATTGTAACCGCCGCGTAAAAAGTGCCATACTCTCCACTGTCCGGATTCTACGCCGACTGGATGATTACTGTCACTAAAACCCTATAAATAGAGACCTCTATTGACAGAGGTCCGGGGGGAGAAAAAGATCGAGCAATCGAAAACTTGGAGAAAGGATCAGAAATCAATCTTTGAGAGAGAAGAATCCAGAGCTCAGACAAAGAGTAGTGATCGACGATTTTGGCATCGAGCATCCACTCCCTCTTGAAATCTTTGAAGCATCTCCTTCTTCTACAGCACTTCTTCATCATCGTATGGTCCAAGGGACAAAGTGATCGACTGCAGATCAGACTCCTATAGCAATATTTACCCAGATTAAAAATTGTACTTAACATCCTCGCATATGATTAATAGTACTTCTTGTTTGTAAACCTAAGAAAGGGTTTTGTATAAACCTAGTTTTATTTCTTTCGTTTATTATCAGACATAACCAGCATTTGTTTTATTCAATCCGACTCAGCGTAACGTACTGTGCGGTTGCGGGCGATACAACACTTAACACTATTTTATGTGACGGAATCTTTCTTGAGTTATTTATGGTGATTCTGTATAGGCTTACATGATTCGTAAATGAGACTTGTATACTATATAGATTTTATTATGACTCGTTGTACTAGCTAGAGGTCATGATCTTGCGTGTTATGAACATGAGACATCGTGGACATGAGACGTGAGGTTACATTGGGTGGGGAGAGACACACTATACTATATGATGATTATGTTTATATATATATACTATATTACTGAAGGTGCCTTAGACTCTGTCTCAGATCTTTGGCATATTTACTGGCCCTACGAGATATTACTTGCTGCTTTGGGATCCCCGACACAGAGCCTGTAGTGGTTTCAGCCTGAGTACGAGTGATTTTCTCACGTGCATATCACTTAGATGGTTACAATAGTTTACCCTTGAGTATGTGGCATTATACTATTTTACTTTGGCATGCTGTTTCTTGTACCTTGTTACGTCCCTCTGAGGACCTAGTCCCCTGCCAGTTTTGCAGCATAGATGGTTATGGAGCCTTTGGAGTTGCTGATGTGTGTTGTTTGTCATGCAGGCATTAGTGACAGGTACTTATATTATTTCTACCGGAGTTATGGTTATTTATTCATATTGTTTATTCATCTGCTGATGTAGCCTAGTTTTATAGACTCATATTTCTTTCTCGAGTCTATTCGAGCTTATGTGTTACTGGGCGGCTACTTTAGCACATGTAGTTCATTCTTGATATTTTTTTCTTTATGTGGATTATGACATAGATATTTTCTGTATTCTTATATAGTTACCCTTATTATACAGCTTATACGTATTCGAGTCGGATCAGAGTCTGGTCGAACGCGTAGCTAGCATGTTACGTATCCCTAGTCCTACGTATTTTGGGACTGGGGCGTTACCCATGACGGGTAGGTTCTACCAGATTTTTCAGAAAAGGTAAAAAATAAAAATTTGCCCTAAATTCGGAGTTTGGAAACAAAATTCCGTTGAATAGACCTAGTAAGTAGGCCCCGGTGCAAGCAGTAACCTGAACAGATAATAAAAAAATGATATCAGTTAAACTAAATAAAAATAAATTTTACATAAATAATAACATTAAATGTTATACTTACCCGATTCGCATACACTAAGATTTCTTCCTCACCAATACGATCTAGATTCATAAAATTGTGACGGAGCCACGAAAGCGTCACAAAACTTTTACCATATATGGTAGGCAGTTCCACGCCTAAGTACTTCATAATCACAGTTTTGTTGAAAAATGACTCATCGTCATCAAATATTATAGGTTCACCCGTAATAAGTAATCCCAAGATATTTGTCACATATAGTAGCAAAATGGTCATTTTCCCGAATGGTAACTGAAATATATTTCTTCCGGGCCACCACCGCTCAACTAAACTGAAGATCAAGTCTTTGTCGTGATGTTGAAAATGTATCTGATCAATATACTCACAACCAAATACGTTCACCAAACCATATTGTTCTTCAGTCAACATCCAGTACCTAACGTCGTCCTCGTAATGCCATGAGACATGTTCTCGTGCTCGAAACGTATCAGGATAATCGTATTGCTATATATGAGATATATAAACGTTATTATTATTAGACATGTAAAAAAATATAAATTATATTGACTAAAATAATTCAATTTTAATATACCTGTCCTGAAAATACTAAACTAGAAATGCGCGTATCATGCTGCTGGATAATCATATCAGTGGTAGGCCCTCCCGGAATACGTTCATCGTTTTGGGTATCCATCTGTAAAATGTTAGTTAGAATTTAGATTCGAAAAACATTAAAATTAAGGTTAAGATTTCTGCTAAAGTTAGGATAATGGTTAAAATAGTTAGTATTAGTAATGATATTATGGTTAAAACGGTTAGTATTAGGGTTAGGATTAGAAAAATGGTAGGGTTAGGATTATAGTTAAGGTTAATTTTTTATAAATTTTTTGGTTTGGCTAAACTTAGGATTATGGTTAAAATAGTTAGTGTTAGTAATGATATTAGAATTAGAAAAATGTTTGTGGTTAGGGTTAGAGTTAGGATAACAATGAATTTGATAAATATAAGATGTGTAACACATTAACTAGTAACACTAATACTAACTACGTAGTAACACATACCCGAATATATTTCTCCTGTTATTACATAAACTATAATTAACTAATTTTTAAATATTTCTACTATTTACAAAAATTTATGTAACTATAATTAGTGGTATAATCATAACTAACATTAACTACAATTAATGGTATAATCATAAATATGTTTTTTTTGGCTAAAATAAGGTTATATTTATTCGATTCTATTACGATTATAATTTCATTGCAATGAACCAAATGGACCCTAAACTCGATACCAAACTTCGAGCCGAAGCAGATGGAGCGCACCTCGTGGTTGTTTCTGTCGAGGGAGTGGTCTTTAAGGAACGCCTCAAAGTTGACACCGAGGCCGAGTTTGTTGCCTTGCAGAGGTCTTGTAGCGCTCTCCGCGTTGTTGCTAGGTTGACCCCTGAACTCGAAGGGAAGCTCGACAGTTCCAAATTATGGGTGATGTTCGAGAAGAAAACTACTCGGCTCTATGCTTCCATAGCAGGCATGCGAGGAAGGATCCCACTCTGGGCTCCGAGGATACTGAGAACAACCATTTTATACCTAGTTTATCGTTGTCACGTATTATGTTCATACTTATTCTAAAACTGGAACATGACATGTACTATTTACCAATTTCTACAAAACTATCTTTTTTAAAATCCCTCTCGAGTCGGATGTGACCAACTCCGACTGACTCAACTCCATTTGTATCCCTAATTGTTATTTGTAAATAGTGCTTGATGACATGCGATCCCACCGGTGAAAAATCCTGCTCAAGGGTGGAAGCAACCACAAAAAATAATTTTTGTTTTTTTTCCACGTGTTTTAATATTTTTTATCTTTTTTCATATCAGTTATTTCACATCCACACCATCCTGGAGCCCATGCCAATTTTTTTTTTTTTCGTTTTTTTTTTTTTTTTTCCTTACGAGTCACTTACATTACAGCACACTCTAATTCATCCTAACCCACTCAAATTCAAATTTATGGTTCCGCATTGACCCTGCTTCTATTGCACCAACTACAATCAAACACTCGTCTTCTCTGTTCTTGCTTTATATAGCTTTACGTAAAGAAAGAAAAGAAGAGTAAAGAGTAAAGTTACGTTGCGTGTGGTATTAACTCGCTTATTCCTGTTCCACTCTAGATGTACGAATGAATTCCAAAACCACCAAGAAAAGAAAATCCAAGGAGTTCTTCAATCTACAACACTTTAGAACAATTAATACCAAAAAAAAAAAAAAAACTGAAGAAGCGAGGGTGTGTATAGAAAGAATCAGAGACTATGTATGTATGTATGTATGTTTGTTTGTTGATCAGTTGGATTTGGAGGTACAATCGGCCAAGCCGGTGGCGCTCTGGTTCGACCTGAAGAACTCGATCTTGCAGGAGAGGTTGGTCCAGAACCTGACCGAGAGGAACACCCCGACCCTCCACCGCGTCCTCGCGTGCCCGTCGAGCTGGAACGGCACCCTGTCCTGCCTGAGCGCCGCGTCCATGGCCTCCATCGCGTCCTCGTCCAGCGGCACCGCGGACGGAACGTCGTAGTAGAGCGGGTACGTGCTGTTCCTCCGCACCGCGAACGGCGCCGCCCTCAGCTCCGCGACCCGCACCCCGTGGAACCGCAGCGTGAACCCGACCCCGGAGAAGGTCGCGTCCGCGTGGGCGTTGTCGTTCTCCGCCACGATGGTCAGCTGCAGCTCCGTGTCCAGCAGCCCCGACTGGTCGTAGTCGAGCTTGGTCAGCTGCGCGGAGCCCACGGACACGTAGGGGACCCTCGGCTTGTAGATCATGTACACCACGAACACCGCGGCGCCCACCACGATCACGGCCACGGCCAGGAACGCGAACGCGAACGCCGCCAGCCACACGAGCGGGTGGGTGCGCTCCCCCTGGCTGCTGATTAGCCTCGGCATTGGCGATGGTGGTGACGGTACGTGCTGCTGCTGCTTTGCTGCAGCATCTGACTCGTTTGTATGGTCTTCTTTCGGTGTAGGAGTCTAAGGGCTGTACAGGCCTATGCTATGGTGGGGAGATTGCAAGGTTTGGTATCTTCTTTGCTTCTGCAGGGAGAGAGAGATCAGAGAGCTGTCTCTCGGAATATTGGTGGCTAGCTTTTTTTTGTGACGATGAATGTGGCCAAAAAAGAAAGAGAGAGAAATACGAAACTTGCATCAACTAAGCAGCACTTGCTTTGGGCTCTTCGCTTTGTGCTCTTCATAAAAGCACTAAGAAAAAACGAGTTAATATATTCAAATTTTTATCATTAATAATTATAAGTTTGTAACTTTCAAAAATTATTCATCGGACTGTTCATTTCTAATTGATTTTTTTATAATCAAGACTATTAAAATTTTGACAGTCCTATCAATTGAAAGGACTCTTAAAATTTTGACAGTTCTAACAATTGGAAGTATGTCAAAATTTTGACAATCTGGAGGTTAGGACTACGCAAGGTGACACGAGGACGAAACTACGTGGAGGCCAGAAGGGAGGGACGAGGCAGAGGAGCGGAAGGAGGAGGAGGAGGAGGAGGAGGAGGAGGAGGATGGAAGAGGAGGCGGAGGCGTGCGCGCGGCGGCGAGGCATAGACTCACGTGCTCGCCTCCGCTGCTGCTGTTGCTGTTGCCGCTTCTGTTGCTGTTGCCGTCGCCATCGTCGGCGCGAGGCGTAGCCGCAGTCCCCCGCAAGCGCACGTCTCCGCCGCGCGCAGTCTCCCACACGCTGCTTCTTCTTCTTCATCGTCTTCGTGACGGAGCCAACGGAAAGGTGTTTGAGGTGCGGCTCGATGGCGGCAACGCGGCCGATGGTAAGGTCAATGATGCGGAGAGGCAAAAAATTGCGAGAGGAAAGAGGGAAAGGCTGGAGGAGGATGGGGGTGGGGGAGGACCAAGAGGAGGAAGATGAAGACGGTGCACAATTCTAATAAATTTTGGACTAGTCTGAATAATTTTTTTTTTAAATGGACTAACATCACTATTAAACTTGTCCCCGAATTAATTTTTTTAGTACCTTTATCTTTATCAAGAGCCTTGCTTTGTGACTTTTATTTGTTTTGGAGAGCAGCACGAACACCAAAAGTATTGCTTCTGGTGGTGCTTTTGCTTTTGTATCTTGGGAAAGAGTTAACTCTAGCGTCCATCCTTTTTCTATTTTGTTCGGAAGATGGAGAAGGAAATAAAACACCACCAAAAATAATAGTAGATAATATCACTATTAAATTATAAAAGTAATAAAGGATAAAGTATTCAGTTTTGCTATTTGGATTGTTCCATGCACGCTCTATGAGCGCTACGAGCTGACGTGGACCTTTTTTTTTTTTTTTTTTCGAACCATCCGTTGGTTCTATAAGCGGCTGAGATCAAATTTCAACAAAAAAGGAAATCAAGAAGTTGTAAGGGAAAATGATTCCCTTCTCCTTCTTGTTCGTTTGAAGGAAGAAGAACTTTTGGGTTCTTCATTGACGACGACGACGACGACGACGACGACGGTGGTTTGGAGAATCCGTTCAAGAATTTTGGAAGAAGAAAAAGACTGAATAAAAGTTTGTGAGCAATTGTGTCTCATAATTTTTTTAAGCTTCAATTTGAAATCAAATTATGGTTTTTTTAGTGTCAAAAAATTACTTAGTATTGGTTGGATGGTAGAAGATATCTAATACTTATGTTAGTAAATTGGAATACCGAACAATGAAAAAAAAGACTAGATTTAAAAACAAAAAAACTTATTTACAGAAAAAAAAGATTCGTGTATTAGCGGATTAGGAGATAAATTTGGAATTATTCCAAATAAGGGGACAACTCGACAATATTATTGTCGGGTCACTACTTTCTTGGAGAACCCGACAATAACATTGACGGGTTGAGAGGGGGGGGGAGGGGAGATACAACTCGACAATAAGATTGCCAGGTTCATGGGGTTGGCTAACGTTCTAACACAAACGTTATTCCGGTTAGTGAACGTTGGTCATAACGACTAGTAACGCGTCAATATATTTGACGAGTTACATCAAACTTTAATCTATTTAAACCACAGAGGCTCCGACCTCACTCTCATTCACTCAACAGAACCCCACTCTCATTCACTCACACAATTTACCACTCTCTACCTCTCATTCCTCCCACAAAATTCACAGCCTCCAACAGAAGTAATTTCAACCATTAGCAAAAATTATTCTCAGCCAGTAGCAGTACAATCCTTCATGGATCGTATCGTAAGAATAAAATGCACGCACGGAGGTACACTAAACGGGTTAGATTACGAAGGAGGAGAAACTCAAATTTTTTCTACTTATCTGAATATTACTTTTGAAATTTTGCATAATCTTATTATTGCACGTTGTTATGTTTGTTACGAATTTATTCTAAAGTTTATTTCTGGTTCTAGATATTTTTTGATAGATGGTGAAGATGTATGAAATTTTATTCTTGAGAATAATTCACAATGACGATATATAAATATATTAGTTATTCAAGTAGCACCAACATTAGATAATAGAATTAACGAATATTTTTTTGAATACCAGCATGTTAGTTCTGGTGCTAGTTCTTCTCAACAAATTATTTCATTTGTCGAAGAAGGTCATTCATCAGATGAATATGACCATGATGATAATGACAACGACGACGACGACGACAATAGTGATGATTTAATTAAAAATATAGATTATGAGCTAGATGATGATGTTAATAATGTTATCATTTCTAAATTATTCATCGGAAAAGAATTCTCTAGTCGTTCTAAATTTAGAAGTTTTATAAGTAATGTAGCAATTGAAGGCAATTTTAGTTGTTTAGCTAGTACTATGAACAATGCTCGTGGAATTATATATACTTGTGATCAACCAAATTATAATTGGAGAGTATATGCCAAACCTATTGGAACTGGCAAAATAGTTAAGGTTGCTAAATTATAAAGTCATCATTCTTGTTTAGCTGGACTTACAACAGGACGTCATAGACTAGCTGCCGCTGCATGTATTATGACATGTATAGTTGATATGATTAGAGATAATCAGCCATATAGTGCATCACAAATCGTTAAAGATATATTTAGGGAACATCGTATACATATTACTTATTCCAAAGCCTGGAGGGCCCGAGAGATGACATTAACTGAAATAAATGGTAGTTATGATGAGGCATATGTGTCACGACCCGTACCCGGAAGTTCGGGCACGAGTGCGTGGGTACGTCCAGCCTACGCCGCAGAGTCGGCGGTAGTACGCTGTCTAGGTCAATCCATAATTACTAACTAGCTCATTCACAACAACATAGGCAAGATAATAATGAGAAATGAAACTTAAGATTGCAACTGAAAATAATTGTGACAACAGATTCAAATGTTTAAGTACAGAAATTCAATATTGAAATCGGGGACAAACCCGATAAATAAGATAAGAAATAGAAATGAAAGATAGCTACTACTAGCTACTCAGCAGCAGGGGTCTCCTGGGTGGGTTCTGGCTCCTCATAGGTATCATCAGTCCCCTCATAGGGACCATAATAAGTAGGAGCAAGGTCCTCATCATCGCCTAAATCAACAGATCCAGTCAGGAAAGGAGCAAAGTACATAGTGCACAACAATGTTAAACTAAATATTTTATGACAATTAAATATTGGATATCATGTTGAGAAACAGCATTAACAGAACATTATTATCTCAGAGTTAACTGCAAACAGGAATATGAGAAACAGAAATAAATAAAACAGGAAATAAAACTACAATAGCCAGCAAGAAATAACCAGAAACTATATGTGTGTACTTGTGTTTGTTTTTAGAATACATAGTTGGCATGTAGGGGTTTATAAGGCTAATCCGGCCGTCATGGACGGCTATTAAACATGAATAATCGAGATCCGGCTGATGGACAGTCGTGTACCACCAGCTATTAAACACGGCAAGGGGAAGGGTAAACTACATGCCTTCTAGTATTCTCCCACCCGACATGAAAAATAAGACATGAATTCCAATATTCAAGACATGAAATATAGTATTCTAACACTATGTGTAATCAGCAAGAGTACTAGTAGAGCAGAGAATTTAATTATCACAATATAAAGATTAACTTGAAGTGCAGGTACTTGCCTGTTGTTTGGATATGATTAATTTGGTTCTTGGGGAAAAAGTCCAGAGATGAGTCCAAAAGCTGAAACAGACATTACCATCACTCTCAGAAGATGTCAAATAGCTAGAAACGCCTGTCCTTGGGTCCAATTTGGAGACAAGGGCAAAAACGGCAGTTTCGGGTCAAAACGGGGTCCGCCGGTGGGCCCGCTTTGCACCGAAAAACGCGTCCGGGTCAAAGGTCTCCAAATTCACCAAACTTAGTGTCAACAGGTCAGGAACGCTGATACGAACCCAACGGAACTTCCAGATTTGGATTCCGATGAGCCGAACACAAAATCGCCCGTCGAGCGGGGCCTGTGGGGCCCACGACACGCGATTTCGTCAACGTTCTCAGAATCGAACCAAACTTAACCCACAGGACCAGCGTATCGCTACGAGTCTGATGGCGCAAGTTTCGTCTCGATCCGACATGTGTGCACGAAATTAGGATGAATTGCAGAAAAGCCGGATACGGGGCGATGTCCGCGGATACGCGTTGATTCCGGTGTGCACGCACACCCGAATCAGCTTCCGCGAAATCTCACACGTCCGTATCGACGGTGCGTACGTATCTGTGAAGACCGCACGCGACCAAGTCGTCCCGTTTGGCGGGGCGGACTCAGTTCCGGGGTGAAACAGGGTCTGGTTTTTCCTGTTTTTGGATCGCGGTGTGCGATCACCACAGGCCGCGATGTCCCCAACAGTTTGTCCGGACACCGAGAGGGTCATACAGGCTTCACAACGCAATTTGCAGAATTGGAAACGGAGCTACGAGACGAAAGTTACGCGTACCTGAAGGGGACCCGGGAATCAGGGTCGAGGTGTGTCCGTGTCGTGTCCGACACGGAATCTCAAATTAGGGCTAGGGTTAGGGTTTTCGACGGAATCCGGCGATGGGCGGCTGCTGGGCGGCCGGGCTCGGGGGCACGCGGCGGAGGGCGGCGCGACGGGCCGATGGGGTCGTCGGCGGCGGCTCAGGGCGGCCGGCAGCGGCGGCTGCGGCTCAGGCGAGGGGTGCTGCTGCCCCCGCTGCTGTCGTCTGAGGGAAGGCTGAGGCGTCGAGGGGAGGGCGGCGAGGCGGGGCTGAGCCGGGCGGTTCACGACGAGGGGTCACGGTGGTGGCCGAGGCGGCGAGTGGGGTTAGGTGGCCGGAGTTCGGGATGAGGCGGAGGGGAGAAAAGGGGGAGGATTTTATAGGTGGTGTCGGGGTGGTGTCATGGTGGTGTCGTGGCCGCGGAAGGCGGGCCGATGGGGTGAGGTGGCCGATCGGTGCGGGGGAGGGCGCGGCGGAGGCGGCGCGCGACGCGGAGGAGAGGGAGAGAGGGGGAGACCCGGTCGGAGGCGGTCGGGTGGCTAGCGGGTCGGGTTGCCCGACCCGACCCGACCCGGAAAGGCAGCGGGCTGGGCTGGGCTTCGGCCCACTGGGCCGGGACGGCCCAGAAAAATAAAAAAAAAATATATAAATATAAATAATAATAATAATAATAATAATAATAATAAAAAAAAAAACAGTTAATTAATTAATTAATAAAATAGTTTTTAGGCATTTAAAAATAGGTCTGAGGCCCAGAAAAATCCAGAAAAATTACCCTAAGTCTAATTTTTCATTTTACACCCAAAAATATTATTTTCATGATATTTTAATATTATTTATTGCTAATTAAAAATCATTTATTAATTGAAAAGCTTGATTTTAATTACAGAAAATTCTCAGAAAATTCCAGAAAATTGGGAAAAATCCAAGATTTAATAATTTGAAAATTTAGGGGGGTTTACAACCTACCCAACTTACAAAAAATTTGTCCTCGAAATTTAAGGATAACAAGGCACGAAAAGAAAGGCCGAGAAATAAAATACACCTCAGGGTTCAAAAAGATAGGGGTATCGCTCTCTAATCTCGTCTTCTCGCTCCCAGGTGGATTCGCCGGGAGAATGGTGCTTCCAAGCTACGCGAACCAGGGAGATAACTTGGTTCCGTAGGACTTTCTCCGAGCGATCCAGTATCTCCACGGGTTGCTCCTGGTAAGTCAGACTTGGGCCTACTTCGAGCTCTGAGTGATCCAAAATGTGGCTGGGGTCTGACACGTACTTCCTCAACTGCGACACGTGAAAGACGTTATGTACTCCATCCAGAGAGGGTGGCAATGCCAGTCGGTATGCCACTTCTCCGATTTTCTCCTGTATGCCAAAAGGTCCAATAAATCTTGGGCTGAGTTTTCCACTCCTTCCGAACCTAATGGTGCCACGTGTCGGGGAAATCTTTAAGAATACCAGCTCTCCAACCTTAAAATAGAGTCATAATCAAGTCTTAGTTCCATAATAAAAATGTTTAAATTGACTTGAATTTCATAAATTTAATTACCTCAAATTCCAAGGGCCTTCGGTGGCTATTTGCCCAATGTCGTTGCCTGTCTTGAGCCACTCGAAGTCTGTCCCTTATTTGCTTTACCTTCTCAGCTGAATCGATCACCATCTCTGGTCCCAGCAGGGCTCTTTCTCCAACGTCGTCCCATGATAGCGGGGTACGACATCTTCGTCCATACAGAGCTTCAAATGGAGTCATCTCAATACTTGCTTGGTAGCTGTTATTATAAGAGAACTCCACCAGGTGTAGATAGTCTTCCCAGGATCCTCCAAAATCCAGAACACATGTACGGAGCATATCTTCAAGGGTCTGGATTGTACGTTCCGATTGTCCATCAGTTTGGGGATGATAAGCTGTGCTGAATTTGAGTTGCGTCCCCAAGCTGGCTTGTAAGCTCTTCCAGAAGTGAGAGGTGAATCTTGAATCTCGGTCGGAGACAATACTTACTGGAACTCTATGCAGCCTAACAATATGTCTGATATATAAATCTGCCAGCTTCTCTGTAGATAGCCCTACTTTGAAAGGTAGAAAATGTGCAGACTTGGTCAGTCTATCTACTATCACCCAGATTGCATCCTTACCACTAGGTGTCCTTGGAAGTCCGAAAACAAAATCCATTGTGATATGTTCCCACTTCCACTCCGGAATGGGTAGGGGTTGAAGCAGTCCTCCAGGTCTTTGTCTTTCTGCCTTGACTTGCTGGCACACTAAACAACGAGATACGAACCTGGCTACTTCTCTTTTCATGCCATGCCACCAAACATGCGTCCTCAGGTCCTTGTACATCTTGTTGGCTCCTGGATGTATAGAGTATTGCGATCTGTGCGCCTCTTGCATGATTTCTTCTCTTATGTCTCCTTGAGGTACACATAATCTATCGCCATGCCTCAGTGATCCATCTTCATGAATTCTGAATTCTTCTACTAGTCCAGCTTGCACTTGACCTCGAAGGCTTCGCAGGCCTTCGTCCTGAAATTGAGTCTCCTTGATCTTGTCCATTAAGGTAGACTGAATCTGCAAGTTCATCATTTGGCCTTCTTTTCCCGGGATAATTACTTCAATACCTAAACTTTCCAAGTCCTCCAGCAGGTGTCTGTCCATAGTCAAGTACATCGCCATAGGATACCTGCTTAGAGCATCAGCAACTACATTTGCCTTCCCAGGGTGATATTGAAGAGTGATATCAAAGTCTTTCATTAGTTCCAGCCACCTTCTTTGCCTCATGTTTAGCTCTTTCTGAGTGAAGATATATTTTAGACTTTTATGGTCTGTAAATATTTCCACCCTTTCTCCATAAAGATAATGCTTCCATAATTTAAGAGCAAAAATGACAGCTGCCAATTCTAAATCATGAGTTGGATAATTCTTTTCATGTGGTCGAAGCTGTCTAGAGGCATATGCTATTACCTTCTTGTTCTGCTCCAGTACGCAACCTAGACCTTTTCCAGAAGCATCACTATAAATAGCGAAACCTCCGGTTCCGGAAGGTAAGGTCAGAATAGGGGCAGAAGTCAGTCTTTTTTTCAATTCCTCAAAAGCACGCTGACATTCATCAGTCCAGGTGAACTCTTCATCCTTTCTTGTTAATTTTGTCATGGGCTCCGCAATTCTAGCAAAGTCTTTTACAAACTTCCGATAGTAGCCAGCTAGTCCCAGGAAACTTCTAATCTCAGCTACAGAGTCTGGAGTGGGCCAGGATTCTACTGCAGCTATCTTCTTAGGATCTACTGCTATTCCATCTCCAGTCACAACATGTCCCAAGAATTCTACTTTTTCTAGGAAGAAAGCACATTTAGACAATTTTCCATAAAGTTTTTCCTTCCTCAAAGTCTCCAAGGCTAACCTCAAATGTTCTTCATGTTCTTCGGGGGTCTTGGAGTAGATCAAAATATCATCAATGAAGACCACTACAAATTTGTCTAGGTATGGCTGGAAAACTCTGTTCATTAGGTTCATAAAAACTGCTGGAGCATTCGTCAACCCGAACAGCATTACTAAGAATTCGTAGTGTCCGTTCCGGGTATTAAAAGCAGTTTTAGGGATGTCTTCCTTTCTCACCCTTACTTGGTGGTAACCAGACCTTAAATCAATCTTTGAAAATACCCGAGCTCCACTCAACTGATCAAATAAGTCATCTATCCTGGGCAGGGGATACTTATTCTTAATTGTCAAGGCATTCAGGGCCCTATAGTCAATACACATTCGGGATGTTCCGTCCTTCTTGGGCACAAATAATACTGGAGCTCCCCAGGGTGAGACACTAGACCTAATGAAGCATTTGTCTTCTAGTTCTTTGATTTGCTCATTTAGTTCTATTATCTCCTTCTTGTTGATTCTGTAGGGATTTTGGGACACTGGTGCTGCTCCTGGCACTAAGTCAATGAAGAATTCAACTTCTCGGTCTGGGGGTAAGCTTGGGAGATCCTCAGGGAAGACATCAAGGTATTCAGAGATGATAGGTGGCAATTCTTCTGTTACTAGGGCTCCACAGATTATGTTATTACCCATTTCTCTAGAACCTCTAGCAAATTCAAATTCTGGCTTGCCAGGGGGTCTGAAGATTACACTGCCTCTGTGGCAGTCTATTGTGGCATGATGTTGACTTAACCAATCCATACCCAGTATAATGTCAAAATTGGGCACTGGCATTACAAGTAATCTAGCATACAGTTCTCTTCCACATAATAAAATAGGACAATTGTTACAGGCATCACTAACCGGGATGATCCCTCCACCGGTAATGATCTTATAACAATTCCTAAGGGGTTTAGTGGTTAAGCTATGCTTCATAAGGAAATCTACTGACATGAATGAATGAGAAGCTCCAGAGTCAAATAAAGTAATTGATGGGATTGAATTTATAAGCACAGAACCTGTGATTACGTCTGCTGTGGCCTCAGCTTCTTCCAGAGTCATTGCATAAGCACGGCCTTGCTGCGGTGCACCCCTCTGTTGCTGCTGTTGGTGCTGAGCAAAGCGTTGTTGTTGAGTTGGAAGCGGGGGTCCCCTCTGTTGTGCTGCTGGGGGCCTGGCCTGGGCTGGAGCCTTTGGTGCAGCGGGGCATCCTTGAGCAGCAGGACAGTCCCTCAATTGATGTGCTGGGGAGCCACAATAGAGACAGGCACCTAGCCTCTTTCTACAGTCTTGCCAAGTGTGGCCTGGTTTTTGGCAATAGTTGCAAGGGGGAGCTCGCTGGTTCTGTCCCTGAGCCTGGTGTTGGGGTGCTGGAGCTCGAGGGAGAGGACGCTGAGTTTGCTGCGGGGCCCTCTGTTGTTGTTGTTGTTGCTGTTGTTGAAAAGGGCGTTTGTTGGGTCCCGTATTTCCGGTATCTCTTTCTCGCTTCAGTTTGTGTCCCATATCTCTCTCTACGCCTTGTGCCACGCTCAGGATTTCTTCATAGGTACGAGCTCGGCTGGTGGTGACAGCAAGGCGAATATCCGGAGACAGCCCCTTCTTGAATCTACGGGCCTTGTCCTCCGGGGTACGAACCATGTACTCCGCAAAGTGGCTTAACCTGCTAAATTCAGCAGTATATTCATCAACAGACAGGTTACCTTGTTCCAGTCTCTCGAATTGGCTTTCGAGAGCTTCCCTAGCCACTTCGGGGTAGAATTTCTCCTTGAATAGCCTCTTGAAGTCTTCCCATGTGATGTCGGGAGCAGATAGTTGAGGTTCATCTCTGAACCAGGTTCGAGCAATGTCGAACAGTTGCAGGCTTGCGGACTCCACTTTGAGGTCATCAGGGACCTGGGCAGTCTTCAGGAGTCTCTCGACATTCTCTATCCATTTATCGGCATAGAGAATGCCTTCAGTTCCGTAAAATTCCAGGGGTCTCAGATTCTTGAAGTCTTTGGCACTCCCTGGCCTCTTGAGTGACGACTCCTGGGACTTAAGAGCTTCTGAGAGGCTGGTCCGCAGAAGTGCCGTCTGTTCTTTCTGGGATTCCACCAATTCCTGGAACACTCCTAGCAGCTGTGCCCCATCTAGGGTAACTGCCGGAACAGATGGAGGCGGAGGGAGGGCAAGAGTCTCGGGCACATTCTGCTCAGCTGGTTCTGATGTGCCTCCTACTGTATTCCTGGTCTGGACCATTCTGTAAGATTAAGGGATAGGAAGATCAGAATAGAATACTTGGAAATCAAAGGCGATAGGAAAAATTGAGCAGCAATGATATCAAGAATTGAAATAAGGACGCTATACTGTGAATGAGTTTTTCCTAGAATCCTCAATTTTATTCCATACCCTGTCCTAGGGTATTACCCTATTTTAGGATAGGACCTGCATGGGCCACCATAAAAACGTGTCACGACCCGTACCCGGAAGTTCGGACACGAGTGCGTGGGTACGTCCAGCCTACGCCGCAGAGTCGGCGGTAGTACGCTGTCTAGGTCAATCCATAATTACTAACTAGCTCATTCACAACAACATAGGCAAGATAATAATGAGAAATGAAACTTAAGATTGCAACTGAAAATAATTGTGACAACAGATTCAAATGTTTAAGTACAGAAATTCAATATTGAAATCGGGGACACACCCGATAAATAAGATAAGAAATAGAAATGAAAGATAGCTACTACTAGCTACTCAGCAGCAGGGGTCTCCTGGGTGGGTTCTGGCTCCTCATAGGTATCATCAGTCCCCTCATAGGGACCATAATAAGTAGGAGCAAGGTCCTCATCATCGCCTAAATCAACAGATCCAGTCAGGAAAGGAGCAAAGTACACAGTGCACAACAATGTTAAACTAAATATTTTATGACAATTAAATATTGGATATCATGTTGAGAAACAGCATTAACAGAACATTATTATCTCAGAGTTAACTGCAAACAGGAATATGAGAAACAGAAATAAATAAAACAGGAAATAAAACTACAATAGCCAGCAAGAAATAACCAGAAACTATATGTGTGTACTTGTGTTTGTTTTTAGAATACATAGTTGGCATGTAGGGGTTTATAAGGGTAATCCGGCCATCATGGACGGCTATTAAACACGAATAATCAAGATCCGGCTGATGGACAGTCGTGTACCACCAGCTATTAAACACGACAAGGGGAAGGGTAAACTACATGCCTTCTAGTATTCTCCCACCCGACATGAAAAATAAGACATGAATTCCAATATTCAAGACATAAAATATAGTATTCTAACACTACGTGTAATCAGCAAGAGTACTAGTAGAGCAGGGAATTTAATTATCACAATATAAAGATTAACTTGAAGTGCAGGTACTTGCCTGTTGTTTGGATCTGATTAATTTGGTTCTTGGGGAAAAAGTCCAGAGATGAGTCCAAAAGCTGAAACAGACATTACAATCACTCTCAGAAGATGTCAAATAGCTAGAAACGCCTGTCCTTGGGTCCAATTTGGAGACAAGGGCAAAAACGACAGTTTCGGGTCAAAACGGGGTCCGCCGGTGGGCCCGCTTTGCACCAAAAAATGCGTCCGGGTCAAAGGTCTCCAAATTCACCAAACTTAGTGTCAACAGGTCAGGAACGCTGATACGAACCCAACGGAACTTCCAGATTTGGATTCCGATGAGCCGGACACAAAATCGCCCGTCGAGCGGGGCCTGTGGGGCCCACGACACGCGATTTCGTCAACGTTCTCAGAATCGAACCAAACTTGACCCACAGGACCAGCGTATCGCTACGAGTCCGATGGCGCAAGTTTCGTCTCGATCCGACGTGTGTGCACGAAATTAGGGTGAATTGCAGAAAAGCCGAATACGGGGCGATGTCCGCGGATACGCGTTGATTTCGGTGTGCACGCACACCCGAATCAGCTTCCGCGAAATCTCACACGTCCGTATCGACGGTGCGTACGTATCTGTGAAGACCGCACGCGACCAAGTCATCCCGTTTGGCGGGGCGGACTCAGTTCCGGGGTAAAACAGGGTCTGGTTTTTCCTGTTTTTGGATCGCGGTGTGCGATCACCACAGGCCGCGATGTCCCCAACAGTTTGTCCGGACACCGAGAGGGTCATACAGGCTTCACAACGCAATTTGCGGAATTTGAAACGGAGCTACGAGGCGAAAGTTACGCGTACCTGAAGGGGACCCGGGAATCAGGGTCGAGGTGTGTCCGTGTCGTGTCCGACACGGAATCTCAAATTAGGGCTAGGGTTAGGGTTTTCGACGGAATCCGGCGATGGACGGCTGCTGGGCGGCCGGGCTCTGGGGCACGCGGCGGAGGGCGGCGCGGCGGGCCGATGGGGTCGTCGGCGGCGGCTCAGGGCGGCCGGCAGCGGCGGCTGCGGCTCAGGCGAGGGGTGCTGCTGCCCCCGCTGCTGTCGTCTGAGGGAAGGCTGAGGCGTCGAGGGGAGGGCGGCGAGGCGGGGCTGAGCCGGGCGGTTCACGACGAGGGGTCACGGTGGTGGCCGAGGCGGCGAGTGGGGTTAGGTGGCCGGAGTTCGGGATGAGGCGGAGGGGAGAAAAGGGGGAGGGTTTTATAGGTGGTGTCGGGGTGGTGTCGTGGTGGTGTCGTGGCCGCGGAAGGCGGGCCGATGTGGTGAGGTGGCCGGCCGGTGCGGGGGAGGGCGCGGCGGAGGCGGCGCGCGACGCGGAGGCGAGGGAGAGAGGGGGAGACCCGGTCGGAGGCGGTCGGGTGGCTAGCGGATCGGGTTGCCCGACCCGACCCGACCCGGAAAGGCAGCGGGCTGGGCTGGGCTTCGGCCCACTGGGCCGGGCCGGCCCAGAAAAATAAAAAAAAAATATATAAATATAAATAATAATAATAATAATAATAATAATAATAATAATAATAAAAAAACAGTTAATTAATTAATTAATAAAATAGTTTTTAGGTATTTAAAAATAGGTCTGAGGCCCAGAAAAATCCAAAAAAATTACCCTAAGTCCAATTTTTCATTTTACACCCAAAAATATTATTTTCATGATATTTTAATATTATTTATTGCTAATTAAAAATCATTTATTAATTGAAAAGCTTGATTTTAATTACAGAAAATTCCCAGAAAATTCCAGAAAATTGGAAAAAATCCAAGATTTAATAATTTGAAAATTTAGGGGGGGTTTACAATATGCTAGTCTTGAAGAGTATGATTTTAGAATTATGGAGATGAATCCAGATAGTAGATGTTTCCTTAAGATTGCCGAAAATAATAGGTTTCAAAGAATTTTTATTTGTTTTAAGGCTTGCATTGACGATTTTTTAAGGGGTTGTATACCGGTTATTAGTACTGAAGCTACATTTCTTTCATCTAAATATCAAGGTATCTTATTTATTGTTTGTGCTCACGATCCTAACTATAAATTATATCATATTGCTTATGTTGTTGCTGAAGGTGAAAATAGTGATTCTTGGTCTTGGTTTTTAAACTCTTTTAGAATATCTTTTGAAAGTTTCATTAATGATTGGATTAGTACATGCTATGTGTGCTGTTTTTCCAGAATCTCCTCATTTTTTTTGTATTCAGCATTTTAAACAAAATATGAAAAAAGTTGCGAAAGAACGAACATTTTAAAACTTGTTGGATTCGCTTGCTAGATCGTACAATCAAACAGATGCATATAATTTGTTTGAAATAATTAAAGCCGAGAACATGATAATGTACTATTGGCTTATTGGTGTAAACGATAAAAATTATCGTTTTGAACATTTGATAACTGCGTATGCTCTTTGTCCTAGATTAGATATTAACACTTCTAATCTTGCTGAATGTTTTAACAATTGGATTAAGAATTTACGAGATAAACCAATAACTACACTTCTCGATGGTATTAGAGCCAATATTATAACACTTCATGACAAAAATAGTAACATTGCTAAAAATATAGATACATATTATTGTCCGAAGATGTTACAGACTATGGCCCGTATTATCAAATAAAGGCATCATCTAGAAATATTAGGTATTAATAGTTATAAGTTTGAAATAATATATCGTACAAGTAGTAGAATATATATTGTACGATTAGACGATAGATCTTTTACATGTTTTAGGTAGTACCATACTTATATACCATGTATACGTGTATGTTTTGTATGTAGATATTGCAATATAAGTATTGATAGTTTTTATCATGTAATATTTTCTACGGAGAAGTTGAGAAGTGTATATGAACCAAAGATGAAGCCAATTCCAGTTCCTTACAAGATTCAAGCTCCTTTGGTTAGAGAAAAAAATTGGAGTACCGGATATACGACGCAAAGATGGAAGACCAAAGAAGAACCGTATCAAACCCAAGGAATCATCGACAAGAGAACTTCATTGTAGTAATTGTGGTGCGATGAGACACAACAGAAGAAGATGTACTAGTCAACCAAGAGAGTAAAGTAGAATTATTGAAGATTGTTGTAACTTTCTAATATTGTACTTCCAAATAAGAAAAGTTGACAATCATTTTTTATTTCAAAATTTAAATTGTTCTTAATTTCAAACATTGTTACAAATCATACTTGCAAATAAGAAAATCTTTCAACTACCAAGAAAAGCTTTCCTCCTCCTCCTCTTGAGTCTGGGTAGGCACCGGTGCTGATGGAGTGGAAAAAAACTGTGTATAGTCTACCATATCTGGGAAAACATTTGCTGCTGATGAAGTCGAGTAGTGTTGACAGGCTCCCTCTCCAGAGTAGTACTGGCTAGTGCCCTCCCGGTACTAGCGTACTGCTGGCTAGTGCCCTCCCCAACATCCCTCCTACGAAGACGGGACTATCTCCGACTAACAGTGCCGGTAGGATAATCTGGTGTGATACATGTATGTAATGGAGGCATTTCTGGTTCCCGTCCAAGACCCAAACGATCGACATGAGTCACAAGATCCTGTATAAGCACTCGACAATGTTGGAGGGGGGATATCTCTCTGTTTCTTGAAAATATTATGCGCATACACCACTCTGAAATATGAAAGTTATAAATTAAAATTTATATAATATATAAGTATATGTATATGTAAGTAATGAAGTCATACCAATTCAGATATGTCTTCAGCGAAAGCACGTAAACTAGAATAATCTACGGCTCTATAATTGAACCTTGGTTCTTCAAATGTTAGCACTCTATTGCCATACGAGGGCATCCCCACCATTTTCTATAAGCAAGGTAACCATGTCTACAAAATATGAACGAAATGTTACTACACTATTTGTAATTCATCAATCCAATTAAGTAGTAAGTTAGAACTTACATTCGTCCAGAGATGCTATTAGGGGAGATATATTTCTCATACTATAATGCTCGTATCGACTATTTTATTCACCAATGACACCATGAATTTTACTTCTTGCATTGGCTATACCATAACTCATAGTAGGTGGATCGGCAGGAATTACTTGGTTCATCCCGAATCGTTGAATGACACGATCTGCCGGATGATACATAGTAAATAGGCCATATATAATAAAAGATCAGTAGGCCCCCTGATTTTTCAAAAAATTTAATTTGGGTTTTTTATAATTTTTCTGGAATTTCTGGAATTTTTCTGTAATTAAAACCTAGGTATTTTGGTAATTAAATATTTTTATTTACTATTAATTAATATTAAAATATTATGGAAATAATATTTTATGGTGTAAAATGGAAAACTGGACATAGGATAATTTTCCGAGAATTTATTGGACTCCGGAAGCAGTTTTAAAGCCCTAAAAACTATTAAATAATTAAACCACTTAAACCCTGAAATAAACCGAGTTTATTTGAAATAAACCAAACCAACCCAAACCCGGTTCAGTTGAACCGAACCCAGCCTTATCGGGTCTGTTCGGATCTAGATCCGAACCCGAAATCCGTAGACCCAAACCCGCACTTAAACACTAGCGGGTCGGGCCGGATTCATGTTGAACCCGACCCGCGGACCTGGACCCAAACCCGTTAACCGTCGAAACCCTAATCTGATCGGAATTACTGTTCTGACCTATTTAATATGCCTCGACTTCCGTGCCTAGCCGCCGTTGCCTTTCTCCATATCATTCTCCTCCACCGCAGCTCCGCTCTGGTCATCCCCTCCGACGAGCCCAGATCTCTCCGCCGCTACCCACTCTCTCTCCTCTCTCAGCCTCTCTCCGCCCGACTCCGGCCGCCCAGCACAGCCTCCACCTCATCTCCCCTCGACCACCGGCCCGGACTCGCCCCGCTCGACGGAACCCTAGCTGCGCCATCCCGCTCCGACCACCTCCTCGAACCTCCAGCGCTGCCCTAGCCCGCTGCCCAGGCACCACCTCCCTCCTCAGCCCGCAGCCACCGACGCCCTAGCTGACCAGCCACCGCCTCTTCCTTCCCCGACCTCCTCCTCCTCCGCCCAGCCTCCGACTCCCTCATCTCCGGCCCGCTGCAACCCCTCTCCTTCGTCTCCTCCCTCCGTTCTCCCCGCTCCACCCAAGTCCGCCCGCAGCACCCGCCTCGACGACCCCCTCTCGGCTCCATCCCCTCGCCAGCTCCACCCTATCCTCCGCCCTCAACCCAGAGCCCCTCCGCCTCGATGCCCTAGCCGCCGCCGATCCGTCCCCTGCCGTCTCTGCCCTCCTCCGGCGAATCCCCCAACCGAAACCCTAGCCTGGACAAGGCAGTACAGGACACAGCACAGTACCGAACACGGTTGACGCATGACACAAAGCAGACACTCGGACACATGAAAATCAGTCTTCAAGGAGCCCTGTTCAGGTAGCGTTTTCTCTCTCCTCGTTGCCCCATTTTCTGTTCCGTCAGTTGTGACGTGTAGACCGTATGACCCCCTCGATGCCCGTGTAACTCGCTCGGTGCGTCGCGTCCTGTGGTGATCGCAAATCGCGATAAAAAACAGGAAAATCAATGCCGTGTTTTACCCCAGAACTGAGTGCGCTCCACCAAACGGGACGACTTGGTCGCCCGCGGTCTTCACCGAAACGTGCGCGCCGTTGATACGGACGTGCGAGATTTCGCAGAAGTTGATTCGGATGTGCGTGCACACCGGAATCAACGTGTATCCGCCGACATCGCCCCGTATCCGCCTATTCTAGAATACGTCGTAACTTTGTGTACACACGTCGGATCGAGACAAAACTTGTGCCATCAGACTCATAGCAATATGCTGGTCCTGTGACCCAAGTTTGGTTCGATTCTGAGAACATTGACGAAATCACGTATTGTGGGCCCCACAGGCTCCACTTGACGGGCGATTTTGTGATCGGCTCATCGGAATCCAATTCTGGAAGTTCCGTTGGGTTTGTATCATCGTTTCTGACTTGTTGACACTAAGTTTGACGAAATTGGAGACCTTTGTCCCTGACACATTTTTCGGTGCAAAACGGCCCACATGTGGACCCCGCTTTGACCAGAAACTGTCATTTTTGTTCTTGTGTCCAAATTGGACTTAAGGACAGGCGTTTCTAGCTATTTGATATTTTCTGAATCTAATGGTGATATTTATTTTAGCAACCGGAGTAGTACCTACAGATCACACTGAAGTCAGAGCTATAGTTGGAGCCAGGCAAGTGTACCTTGCTAAACCCTACAGTTTTTCTACTTATTCCTTGACTTATTTATACATTATTTGGCAAGTGTACCTTGCCAAACCCTGCAGCTTGCTACTTATTTCCTTGACTTGTTTATATAACAGTGGGCAAGTATACCTTGCCAACTTTACAGTTCTTGTTGCATATTTTCTTGCTTTATTTATATCATTGTGCATGCTTGACCTAGGACCGTGTGACTTACTTAGCATCCGATTATTAGTCGGGTGCCAACACTGTATGCGGTGTTGTGTATTGTCATCTAGAGATGGACATTCGTGACCCCTTTACATTCTCGTACTTGTCTTATCAAGTACAGTATACCCAGGACACTTGACACTATACATGAGACAGGATCTTTCTGAGATATTCATGGTGATTCTGTATAGGATGCAGGATTTGACATTGACATTATATTCCTAGATACTCTATGACTTGTTACATTAGATATGATCTTGCGTGACATGGACATGATGCATCGTGGACATGAGACGTGTGGTTACATTGGGTGGGGAGAGACACACAGGCTATAGGCTGATTATATATATAAACCCCCTATTATTGTGAGGCACAAGACTCTGAAGCCCGAGATTAGCCCATTACTCATTATTACTGCTACCGGCTCCCCGACACAGAGCTTGTAGTGGCTTAGCCTGAGTACTTGTGATGCTCTCATCTTGTATTTCACATAGATGGTTATATAGCTTACCCTATTTATCTCATTTACTATTATACTGCATTTTGGCATGTTGATTTCTGTACCTTGTTATGTCCCCTGAGGACCTGGATACCGGACTTTGTCCCCAGGATTAGCAGAGGAGATCCACCTAGAGTTATACAGTACAGAAGCATTATCAGGAGCAGAAGCAGGAACATGAGTAGTTACTGGAACAGAACCAGGATCTGAGGGCGAGATTATACCAGAGGACTTCTTCTGAGTATTGACTTGAGATACTCATTTATTTCTGTTTCTAGTTATTTTATTTCCAGTCTATTGCATTTATGTATCAGACTTGTTCTCGGATTGTTCACCGAGACACTTTTATAGAGATTTGTTAGTTTATTTTATTTGCATTATTCTGGCATTTGATCTGTGATTATCTGTTGTGGATGAGATTAGTATAGACTGTGACTTATATCGTTGGACCTACTTATTGTTATATTACAGCTTAAGCATGCCCCGATGGATCCATTAAATTGGGTTTGTCCATTGGTGTGTGCTGCTGGCCATTGCCACGTGTTTGGTCCCTCATTATTTTGGGACTGGGGCGTGACAAGATCTATGCAAACTGAGATCATACGATGTTCGCTTTATTTGTGGAGCATCATCTTCAAATGTATAGGGTATCCACTGAACCTATTTGTTGACAATGTATCAAATTGTTACGATGTTTTGCAACGATGATAACTTAAAACAATTGACAAGATAATTAAATTATTACCTCAGTATACTGCAATATGTCAAATTGGTCACGATAAAGTGCTACTGCCATGTATAAATAGTGTTGTTGATCCACTACTTCTGTGGGCCATCGTAAAGCAAGCAGAAAGACTCCAACATCACTAGTAATGCTGATAACAGGCCTACCAATAGAGAAATGTTCGTAGGCCCAGACCTGTAATAAAAATAACACAGTATTAGTAGAAAATAAATTAATAATATAATAACTTAATAGTCTATTATAACCTGAAGTAGTGTCATGCATCCAGAAATACTCTTGTAAGAGTCCAAACCCAAAAATTCTGTCAAACTTGCATATAAATATGCTAAAGTAGCAGCTCCCCAAGCATGATGAGTGGGTTCTTTCAAATTTTCCAGGAATGACAAAAGTTACAAATTTACCAAATTTCCAATTGAGTCTGGAAATAGAAATGAACTACATAAACCGAGAAAATATGCTCTAGTGCATTGAAGTATCTGCAAATATCAGTTTTCTTCATAAACAGTAGCACTAAAATATATTAAATAATAAATAAAATTTTATATTAAAATACATACCCTTAATTCATCTACAACAACGTCGCGGTCAATAGTGCGATCTAAATCCTTAAAGTTGTCACGAAGTCATGTTGTCTTCACAAAATTCTTATTTCATATATCTGATGGAGCCCAAACACCAAGATATCTTAGGATCAGAGTAGATGCTTTTACCTACGAATCAAAATATATAGGGTCACCAGTAATAGGTAACCCTATTATATTGGCCACATCCCATAGTGTTACAGTTATCTCGCCAACGGGCAATTGAAAAGTGTTATGTTCAGGCCACCAACGCTCAGCGGGACTTAAAATTAGATGAACATCGTGGCTTAAATATCTAACACTATCTATATAGTCAAACCCAAAGGAATGAAACAAAGCCTTTTGAGCCATATTTAGCTCCCATATATGGTAGTTTCGTTGCTTCCGCCACTCCCCACGCTCCCGGATTCAAAATTTGGGAAGATGATCATATAACAATAAATTAAATATATACATTATAATTATGTGAAAATAATAATTAACTATCATACTTAAGATTTTAAATTTTACCTGTCTAGTGAATATTTTGTTACACACGTGGTTTTCAAGTTCATGAATAATAATGCCAGTAGTCCGTCCACCAGGAATACGTCCGTCATTTTGGTTTGCCATCTAAAATAATCACACAACTATTATAACCTACTAATATATATTTATTACTAAATTATAACAAATATATTTCTAATCAAAAACTATAAAATTAAAATTAATAATATACCTTCTGCATTCTTCTACAAGTGAGGAAAATTATTGCTGTAAAAGGGGGAGAGAAGAAAATTTGAGCTGCGGTGAATGGAAAGGGGGAAGAAGAAGAAGAAGAAGAAGAAGGGGTGTGTGTGTTGGAAGAGAAGGAAAAAAAAGGTTTATAGACGAGGGAGGGGGATCTTCAAGGATTCAAATGTGGTGGGAGTCTCCGAGGAGCATGGCGGTCTTCGAGGACCATCAAGCCGACAAATTTATTGTCAGGTTATTCAATCCCCATAGAACCCGACAATCTTATTGTTGAGTTGTATCTCTACCCCCTCAACCCGTTAATGTTATTGTCGGGTTCTCCAAGAAAGTGGTGACCCGACAATAATATTGTCGACTTGTCCCCTTTTTTGGAATAACTCCAAACTTATCCCCCGACTCGCTAATAGACGAATCTTTTTTCCAGTAAATAAATATTTCTGATTTAAAAACTGTTGGGTTCTTCAATTAAAAAAGAATTGGAAGAACAAAAAGACTGGATAAAACTTTTTTGGGATAACTCCAAACTTATCCCACGACTCTATTTCTTTCGGTTTTCTAGGATTTCATAATTATTGATTTTTTTTAATCTTCAATTTGATTTCTATTTATGGTTTTTTACTATCCAAAAATTAGTAGTATTGTTTGAATGGTAGAAGAGATCTACTACTTATGTTAATTAGTAAATTGGAATACACAATGAAAAAATATATATATTTGATGTTTACTGTCCAAAGATTAGTATATAAACTTAATATTTTTTTGTTAATTTTCCATCATTTGTACTGAAATTGCTTGCATGAATATCAATTTCATTGGGTTGACAAAGAATATTATATTTATATAAAATTGTGAAACTGAATTGAATTTTTTATTTGTACATAAAAATTTATGAAGCAAAATCACTGAATCTTTTGTTCTCCTTTCTTTGAATATAAAATAACTAAAATTATTTCATTTGGATAGCTTACTTACAAATCCATTTAAATAATCAGAAAAATTCATGTCTCATTTTTATGTTCATGTTCTCTTTTATTATTATTATTATTATTATTATTATTATTATTATTATTCATTTATTTTGTTGATATTATTATTCTTAAATTATATCATTATGCTTTTAGATAAGAAGGAGAATTCTTTAGACAAATGTGAATATGAAGAAGAGGAATATGCGCATGAGGATTCTTTAGATTCATCTAAAGATGAGGATTATGAACCAAATAGTGGGATGGAGTCCAAGGACAAGAATCCATATATTGGGATGAGTTTGATACAACGGACCAAATGTACAACTTCTTTAAAGGCTTATGCGAAGCGTGTAGGATTTTCTGTGAGAAAAAAAATATAGAAAGAAGAATATTGTTGGAATTCTCAGAAGTGTGACTTATTGTTGTGGACGACAAAAAAATATGTTAATACTTTTAAAAATCCAATAAAATGTAGACGGAAGAATAATTTTACTTCATTTCAATATTTTTGGACTAGTGAAAGTATGTAGTTATCATTTGGCTCTTATTGGTGTGTCTATGCGTAATATCATTGTCGGTTGTATTAAAAATAAAATTGAGCTTGAAAAACAAAGTTAGAAATGTAATTGTAGAAGCATAAAAAATATGCATTAATGCGCCCCCAAAAATGAAAACTCGGAAGAAATCAGACCGCAGAGTCTCCCTGAGGCCCCAACAAGCCAACAACCATGCGCCCCCAAAAGAATGCTCAAATCAGTTCGCAGAGTCACCCTGCGAACCAAATTAAGGCTACATCCTTGTGGCCCCAATCAGCTGAAGCAACTTTGCAGCAGAAAGACCTAACGTGGCGTCCTATCAGCAGGATCGTCTTTGACACATAATTCTGACAAAAAGGATTTTCTGACTTCCTCAAAAGACGTGAACACACTAAACGACAAAAGTCTCACGTCAGCACAGAACTTCACTATCGAAGGATGTGCAACTCCACGTGTATAACACAACCGGCCTCATGCGACTCCATGCAGTCCATGCGTCTCTGACTTCATGCCGTCTATGCATCTCCGGCTCCATGCATCCCAGACTACATGCGGTCCATGGGTCTCTGGCTCCATGTATCCCAGACTTCAAGCGGTCCATGCATCTCTGGCTCCATGCATCCCAGACTCCATGCGGTCTCATGCATCTTTGGTGTCACGCCCCAGTCCCAAAATATCGAGGAACTGGACACGTGACAATGGCCAGCAGCATACAACGATGGACAAACCCAATTTAATGGATCCATCGGCATACTTAAGCTGTAATATAGGTCTACAACAATAAGTCAAAATCTAATCTCATCCACACACAGAATAATAAGAACATCAGCAAATAAAGAAAGTACATCAAAGTCCAGTCTCAGCAGAGTATGTCAGGAACAACCCGATAAGAGTCTAAAATACTGGTTCATCAGACCAGAACAAAAGAGTCCAAAATAGAGTATCTGAAGAGTACAAATATCATAATCTCAAGTAAAATCCTCAGCCATCACCTCTGCTTCTATGTTAGGTTCTCCTTCAGCAATAGCTCCTGGTATAACTTCAGCTCCTGTCCCGTAAACCTCGGGATAATGCTCTTCTGCTGAACCTGGGGACATCATCCATTCCAGGTCCTCAGGGGACATAGCAAGGTACAGAAATCACAAGCCAAAAGTAATACAGTAAAATAGAAAATGAAATGAGCAGGGTAACTACATAACCATCTATGTAAAAATGCAACTGAGAGCAACACTAGTACCCAGGCTGAGACTGCTAGAAGCTCTGTGTCGGGGAGCCGGTAGCAGCAATATCTAGTAGTGGTCTAGCTCTGCTCGAGAGTCTACAACCTCACAATAGTAGTATATATATATAGAACAGCCTGTAGCCTGTGTGTCTCTCCCCACCCAATGTAACCACACGTCGCATGTCCATGTCACGTGAGATCAGAGCTAATGCAACAGTCATAATCTAAGAGTATAATAACTATGTCCATCCTGTATCCTATACAGAATCACCTTGAATATGTCAGGAAGATTCTGTCAATGTATGGTGTCAAGTGTCCTAGGTTGTAGTGTACTTGATAACAAGCACGAGAATAGAAAGGGTCTCGAATGTCCAACACTAATGACGTACACAACTCCGCTTACGGGGTTGGCACCCGACTGTGATCGGACGCTAAGTAGGTCATACGGTCCTAGGTTATATCATGCACACTGGTCACAGAAAATAGAGCAAGAGAACAAAATAAACTAATAAACTGCAATTTATGGCAAGGTACACTTGCCTGGGATTGGAATATCAGTGGCGGTCCTTGTAACGCTGGGTTCAGCAATAACTCCTCCAAAAGCTGAAATGAACATTACCAACAGTCTCAGAACATAGGAAATAGTTAGAAATGACTGTCCTTAAGTCCAGTTTGGACACAAGGGCAAAAACGACATTTCTAGGCCAAAGCGGGTCCATGTGTAGGTCGCTTTGTACCGAAAACCGGGTCAGGGTCAAAAGTCTCCAAATTAGTCCAACTTAGTGTCAACAGGTCAGGAACATCGATACGAACCCAACGGAACTTCCAGAATTGGATCCGATGAGCCGTTCTCAAAATCGCCCGTCAGGTGGAGCCTGTGGGGCCACGACACGCGATTTTCCAACGTTCTCAGAATCGAACCAAACTTGACCCACAGGACCAGCGTATTGCTACGAGTCCGATGGCACAAGTTTTGTCTCGATCTGACGTGAATATACTAAGTTACAGCTAATTACAGAAAAGTCAGATACGGGGTGTTGTCCGCGGATACGTACTGATTCCGGTGTGCACGCACATCCGAATCAGCTTCTGCGAAAGTCCGCATGTCCGTATCTATGATGCTCACGTGTCGGTGAAGACCGCACGTGACCAAGTCGTTCCGTTTGGCGGGGCGTACTCGATTCCGGGATGAAACAGGGCTTAGTTTTTCCTGTTTTTGGATCGCGGTGTGCGATCACCACAGGACGCGATGCCCCGAACGGGTTGCACGGGCACCGAGAGGGTCTTACAGGCTACGCGAAGAAATTTACGGAATTAAAATCGAAGCTACGAGTACGAAGTTACGGTTACCTGAACTTGGTTAAAAATCCAATCTCACACGTGTCCGAAATGTGTATTCTGAATCCTGGACACTGTGTCCAAACCGTGTCCGGGTTCTGGGAAGCCGCTGTGTCCGAGTTCTGGCGTGTCAATGCTAGGGTAGAGGGTCGTCAAAGCTGCACGACACTGGGCGGCGGTCGGTTAGGCTCTGGGAAGCCTCGGGGAGGCTGGACGGCTCTCAACTGAGTCGGCCGGAGGAGATTCGACTCGGCCGAATCTTGATCGGCCTGACAACGGGTTCTGATAGTTAGGGAGGAGGGGAGAGGAGATTCTGACGGGTTGGCGGCCGGTACTGGTGCTGGTGGGCGGCTGGGACGGAGAGTCTGCCGGAGTTCTCACCGGAGAAGAAAAAGAAGAGGGGAAGTACCCAGGCGGCCGGCTGAGTTTAAATAGGGGAACTTGGGGAGGAGGACGGCCAGGAGTTGGTCGGAATAGGAAGAGAAGGCATCGGGACGTTGAGGGAAGGTGAAGACGGGGGGTCTCCGGCGGCCACGGCGGCGGAAACGGCCGTCGGAGAAGAATCGTCGCGGCTGTACAGATTTTGGGGGTTAGGGTTTGAAACGGGTCGGATCGGGTCTTGGCGGGTCGGGTCTGACCCGGATCCGACCCGCTAAGGGTTGGATTTGGTCTGGGATTGATCAAACCGACCGGCCCGGTCCGGTTCAGTCACTGGGTTGGTTTGGGTTTATTTGATTTAATCAGTTAAATTTTACAATAGTTTTTAATGCTTTAAAAATTCATCCGGGGTCCAATAAATTCCCGGAAAAATACTCCATGTTCAGTTTTTAATTTTACACTAGAAAATATAATTTTCATCACATTTTAATATTATTTAATTTCATTTAAAAATTCATTTTAAATTAGACTGCTTTTAATTTTATTGATTAAAAATTCACAGAAAAATGCTAATTAATTCCCAGATAATTTAAATGTAAAAATTCTTAAAATTTCAGGTGATTACAATCTACCCCCCTTAAGAAAATTGCGTCCTCGCAATTTAAAAGATTAAACTACTAGCAGAACAGAACTACAGGAATTAAAAATTTACTTAAGGTATACCTGCATCCTCGAATAAGTGGGGATATTTCTGTCGCATGATATCTTCTCTCTCCCAGGTAGATTCACCAGGAGAATGTTGCTTCCAAGCCACACGAACCAGTTTAATTGTCTGCCCTCGCAGTGTCTTCTCACTGGTTCCGAGTATACCCACCGGTTGTTCTTCATATCTCAGGCTTGAGCCTACAGCAATCTCAGAATGATCCACTATGTGACTTGGGTCAGTCACATACCTTCTCAACTGTGAGACATGGAATACATCATGCACTCCCTCTAAAGATGGAGGTAATGCAAGACGATACGCCACCTCACCAATGCGCTCCAGAATATCAAAGGGCCCAATGTACCTTGGACTCAACTTGCCTCTGCTCCCAAAGCGAATGGTTCCTCGAGTCAGCGAAATCCTCAGGAATACATGTTCTCCTTCCTTAAATTCTAGTGGACGTCGGTGTGTATCAGCCCAATACTTCTGCCTGTCCTGATAAGCCCGAAGATGATTCTGGATTTGCTTTACCTTCTCTACTGTTTGCATTACCAACTCTGGTCCCAAAATTTGCGCTCTCCAACGTCACTCCAGCATATTGGCGATCTGCACTTCCTACCGTATAACGCCTCGAAAGGTGCTATCTTGATGCTTGCCTGGTAACTGTTGTTGTAGGAGAACTCAACCAAATACAAATGATCTTCCCAAGACCCTCCAAAATCTAACATACAGGATCGCAGCATATCCTCCAAGATCTGGATTGTACGTTCTGATTGACCATCTGTCTGTGGATGATAGGCAGTGCTGAATTTAAGTCTGGTGCCAAGACTCTCTTGCATGCTTCGCCAGAAATGAGAAGTAAATCTCGAGTCTCGATCTGATACAATACTAACCGGCACTCCATGCAACTTTACAATTTATCGCATATACATGTCGGCTAGTACCTCTGTGGACTGTCCAACTCTAAACGGCAAGAATTGTGCCGATTTAGTGAGTCGATCCACGATCACCCATACCGCATCTTTTCCGCTGGGGCTCCTTGGGAATCCTGTGACGAAGTCCATGGTGATATGTTCCCACTTCCATTCTGGTATGGGAAGCGGCTGCAGCATTCTGCAGTCCTCTGATGTTCGGCTTTCACTTGTTGGCAGACTAAGCATTTTGCTATAAATCTGGCAATCTCTCTCTTCATTCCATGCCACCAATAATACTGCCTTAGATCTCGATACATCTTTGTTCCTCCTGGATGAACAGAGTATATGGAGCTATGGGCTTCAGTCATTAGCTCATGTCTTAGTTCTCCATTTGGAACATATAGACGATCTCTGCACCTTAATGTCCCATCCTCATGTATGCAAAGTCCCGTCTGCATGCCTGCTTCTGTCTTCTCTTTGAGTCTTCTAAATCTTGCATCAGTAGGCAAAGCTTCTTTAATTCTTTCCACGAGCGATGACTTCACTTCCAGATTAGCTAGCAAGCCACTCTGTCTTGGTAGAATAACCTCTATCTGAAGCTTATGTAAATCTTTCAATAGCTCAGGCTGCATTGTCAAGAAATAAGCCGTAGGCTTCCTGCTAAGTGCATCTGCTACTACATTCGCCTTCCCTGGGTGGTACTGCAGATCTATATCAAAGTCCACCATTAACTCAAGCCAACGTCTTTGCCTCATGTTAAGCTCTTTCTGGGTATATACATACTTCAGACTTTTGTGATCCGTGAAGATCTCCACCTTCTCTCCATAAAGATAATGCCTCCAAATCTTCAGTGCAAATATTACAGCAGCTAGCTCCAGATCATGCGTTGGGTAGTTCTTCTCATGGACCTTCAACTGTCTCGATGCATAAGCAATAACTTTGCCGTGTTGCATCAAAACACATCCTAGGCCACTACCTGACGCATCGCTATAAACAACAAAACCGCCTGACCCTGAAGGAAGAGTCAAAACTGGTGCTGTTGTTAGACGCCTCTTCAGTTCTTCAAAGGCCATCTGACATTCTTCTGTCCATGCAAAGTCCTGATCTTTCCGTGTCAACCTCGTCATTGGTTCTGCAATCCTTGAAAAATTTTCTACTAACCTTCTGTAATATCCAGCAAGTCCTAGAAAACTCCTCACTTCAGCAACTGATGTCGGTGTAGGCCAAGTCTCAATAGCAGCAACCTTCTCGGGATCCACTGACAGTCCTTCTCCTGAGATAATATGCCCTAAAAATGGCACCTTATCCATGCAAAACTCACATTTACTGAACTTAGCATAAAGCTTCTCCTGCCTCAACGTCTCTAGCACGATTCTGAGATGCTCCTCGTGCTCTTCGTGGCTTTTGGAATATACCAGAATGTCATCGATAAATACCACCACAAATTTATCCAAATACTGATGGAAGACTCGGTTCATCAAGCTCATGAATACAGCAGGCGCGTTGGTTAAACCAAACGGCATTACTAAGAACTCATAATGTCCATACTTGGTTCTAAAGGCTGTCTTCGGGATATCTTCCTTCCTCACCCTAATTTGGTGATAACCGGATCTCAGATCAATCTTTGAAAATATCCTAGCTCCACTCAATTGATCAAATAAGTCATCAATACGTGGCAAAGGATACCGGTTCTTAATGGTCACAGCGTTTAACGCCCTGTAATCAATGCATAGGCGAACTGTTCCATCCTTCTTCGGTACAAAAAGTATAGGTGCTCCCCAAGGTGAAACACTGGGCCGGATGAAACCTTTCTCCAGAAGTTCATCAACTTGCTTCTTCAACTCTACTAACTCCTTAGGGGCTAGTCTATAAACCGTTGAAGTGATCGGTTCTGCTCCTGGAGTTAAGTCTATGGTGAATTCTATTTCCCGATCAGGTGGTAGACCTGGAAGATCATCGGGAAATATATCCACAAACTCTGATATAACTCTTGGGTAACTTGACTCCCCTTCTACAGTTAATACCCTAAGAGTTGATTGAACACCTTGTTCTACAGCTCCTCGAAGAAATTCAAACTCTGAGTGTCCAGGTGGTCTGAATATAACTTTTCCAAGCCGACAATCAAGAGTAGCATGATACTGACTTAACCAGTCCATACCAAGTACCACATCATAGTCAGGCATAGAAAAGATCAGAAATTGGGCTCGCATTTCTCTTCCGCAGACTACTACTGAGCATGATCTACAGATATCACTAACAGGTATGATTCCACCTCCCGTAAGAATTCTCTTAGTCTTCGGAAGGGGTGCAGTAGCTACTCTATGGGTGGCTACGAAGCTAGCAGCTATAAATGAGTGCGATGCCCCAGAATCAAATAAAGCTACAGCAGGTAATAAAGCTACTAAGATGGTACCTGCTATAACTTCTCCAGCAATAGCTTCTTCCTGAACAGCCAATACAAAAGCCTGACCTCATCCCTGTGCTGGTCCCCTCTGCTGACGAGCCTGTTGGAATAGTGCTGCTTGAGGTGGCAATGGAGGTCTTGGCTGATATCCTCCTGGAGCTGGTGGTCTGACTCCTCCAACTCCCGTCTGCTGTGCTCCCATGCTGGATAATCTGGCCGTGGTGCAGGTAGGGCTACTCGTGGTGCTTCCTCTCGGCGTGCTGTGAAGTCTCTGGATAGATGTTGGTTGGATCCGCAAACCAGACACAGTCCCAGTTTGCGTCTGCACTCCTTTTCAATGTGACCCAACTTGCCGCAGAAATGACAAGTAGGTAGGGTTCTTGGTGCTGCTCTCTGCGGTAGATCCCTCTGGAGTCGCTTTGCAGAATCCCCTTGTGCTGCCTTGGATGGTGCTGAGGAAAATGGTCGCTCAGGCTTGACTCCCTCCTGGTGACGCGCTCCATGCGTCATGCTACAGCAAGGACATCGTTGTACGATGTAGGGGCAACAGATCCAATCAACCTCTGAAGCTCAAACCTGAGTCCATCAAAGAATTTCTCCGCCTTCTCTTCTTCGGTAGGAATTAGAGAAGGGGCGAAACGACTCAGGTGAATGAATTCAGCATTATACTCCTCCACCGTCATGTTGCCCTGGATAAGACGGTTGAACTTATCTCGGAGTTCTGATCTCGCAACGGCTGGAATATACATCTCTTGGAAGAGTCTGGAGAACTCCTCCCAAGTGACTCGGTCATGTTCGAGCCTCCTCTCTTCAGCTAGCCACCAGTGATGCGCGTTGTCCGTCAGTTACATTCGGACAGCAGTCATCCATCTCTCCCGCGGAAGTTCAGCTGCTTCCAACTGATGTTGTGTATTGGTGAGCCACTCATGCACTTCAGTTGGTCCTTCCTTGCCCGAAAAGGTACGGGGCTTGAGTTGACGGAAATCAGTGATAGTTCCCGTCGCTGGTCGCCTAGCTTGTGGGTTTGCCTGCTCCAATGCATTTACTAGGCTGTTTCTCAGGTTCTCTGCCTCCTGACGCTGCGTCTCCTCCTGTTGAACTTGTTGTTGAGCTTGCATCATGGCATAAAACATCTGGAATATTTGCTGCCCATCCATTGCTTGTCCTGGTGGGAAGGCAGGCATCTGTGGAGTGAACTGTGGCGGAGGTGGGATATCATCACGCCTGAACCTTGAGTTATGCTGCTCAGCTTGTCCACTTTGAGAGGATTGACCTCTGTTCTCTGGTGTAACTCCATCACCATAGGTAACCACAGCATCTTGTGGTGTAAAAGGAATTTTATCTCCACTTCTTGGATCCATCTTTCTGTATCCAAAATAAACCTTATGAGAACGTTTTAGCAGAGTCAAGCAGGATGCAAATCAAGTACTTAATTCAAATACGATATTGAGTTTCAAAAATGATTCAACAAATATGGATGAGATCCTATAATCTATCCTATCCTTTTACAGGTTTGTTTGGCCCCTAAGCTGAGACCAAACAATTGGTCGACGACCTGTATGGGCCACCACAAAAACCATGTCACGCCCCGGTCCCCAAATATCGAGGAACTGGACACGTGGCAATGGCCAACAGCATGCAACGATGGACAAACCCAATTTAATGGATCCATCGGCATACTTAAGCTGTAATATAGGTCTACAATAATAAGTCAAAATCTAATCTCATCCACACACAGAATAATAAGAACATCAGCAAATAAAGAAAGTACATCAAAGTCCAGTCTCAGCAGAGTATGTCAGGAACAACCCGATAAGAGTCTAAAACACTGGTTCATCAGACCAGAACAAAATAGTCCAAAATAGAGTATCTGAAGAGTACAAATATCATAATCTCAAGTAAAATCCTCTGCCATCACCTCTGCTTCTATGTTAGGTTCTCCTTCAGCAATAGCTCCTGGTACAACTTCAGCTCCTGTCCCGTAAACCTCGGGATAATGCTCTTCTGCTAAATCTGGGGACATCATCCATTCCAGGTCCTCAGGGGACATAGCAAGGTACAGAAATCACAAGCCAAAAGTAATGCAGTAAAATAGAAAATGAAATGAGCAGGGTAACTACATAACCATCTATGTGAAAATGCAACTGAGAGCAACACTAGTACCCAGGCTGAGACTGCTACAAGCTCTGTGTCGGGGAGCCGGTAGCAGCAATATCTAGTAGTGGTCTAGCTCTGCTCAAGAGTCTACAACCTCACAATAGTAGTATATATATATAGAACAGCCTGTAGCCTGTGTGTCTCTCCCCACCCAATGTAACCACACGTCGCATGTCCATGTCACGTGAGATCAGAGCTAATGCAACAGTCATAATCTAAGAGTATAATAACTATGTCCATCCTGTATCCTATACAGAATCACCTTGAATATGTCAGGAAGATTCTGTCAATGTATGGTGTCAAGTGTCCTAGGTTGTAGTGTACTTGATAACAAGCACGAGAATAGAAAGGGTCTCGAATGTCCAACACTAATGACGTACACAACTCCGCTTACGGGGTTGGCACCCGACTGTGATCGGACGCTAAGTAGGTCATACGGTCCTAGGTTATATCATGCACACTGGTCACAGAAAATAGAGCAAGAGAACAAAATAAACTAATAAACTGCAATTTATGGCAAGGTACACTTGCCTGGGATTGGAATATCAGTGGCGGTCCTTGTAAGAGTGGGTTCAGCAATAACTCCTCCAAAAGCTAAAATGAACATTACCAACAGTCTCAGAACATAGAAAATAGTTAGAAACGCCTATCCTTAAATTCTTTCTAGGCCAAAGCGGGTCCATGTGTAGGTCGCTTTGTACCAAAAACCGGGTCAGGGTCAAAAGTCTCCAAATTAGTCCAACTTAGTGTCAACAGGTCAGGAACATCGATACGAACCCAACGGAACTTCCAGAATTGGATTCCGATGAGCCGTTCTCAAAATCGCCCGTCAGGTGGAGCCTGTGGGGCCCACGACACGCGATTTTCCAACGTTCTCAGAATCGAACCAAACTTGACCCACAGGACCAGCGTATTGCTACGAGTCCGATGGCACAAGTTTCGTCTCGATCTGACGTGAATATACTAAGTTACAGCTAATTACAGAAAAGTCGAATACGGGGTGTTGTCCGCAGATACGCACTGATTTCGGTGTGCACGCACATCCGAATCAGCTTCTGCGAAAGTCCGTACGTCTGTATCTATGATGCTCACGTGTCGGTGAAGACCGCACGTGACCAAGTCGTTCCGTTTGGCGGGGCGTACTCGATTTTCGGGTAAAACAGGGCTTAGTTTTTCCTGTTTTTGGATCGCGGTGTGCGATCACCACAGGACGCGATGCCCCGAGCGGGTTGCACGGGCACCGAGAGGGTCTTACAGGCTACGCGAAGAAATTTACGGAATTAAAATCGAAGCTACGAGTACGAAGTTACGGTTACCTGAACTTGGTTAAAAATCCAATCTCACACGTTTCCGAAACGTGTATTCTGAATCCTGGACACTGTGTCCAAACCGTGTCCTGGTTCCGGGAAGCCGCTGTGTCCGAGTTCTGGCGTGTCAATGCTAGGGTAGAGGGTCGTCAAAGCTGCACGGCACTGGGCGGCGGTCGGTTAGGCTCTGGGAAGCCTCGGGGAGGCTGGACGGCTCTCAACTGAGTCGGCCGGAGGAGATTCGACTCGGCCGGATCTTGATCGGCCTGACAGCGGGTTCTGATAGTTAGAGAGGAGGGGAGAGGAGATTCCGATGGGTTGGCGGCCGGTACTGGTGCTGGTGGGCGGCTGGGGCGGAGAGTTTGCCGGAGTTCTCACCGGAGAAGAAAAAGAAGAGGGGAAGTACCCAGGCGGCCGGCTGAGTTTAAATAGGGGAACTTGGGGAGGAGGACGGCCAGGAGTTGGTCGGAATAGGAAGAGAAGGCGTCGGGGCGTTGAGGAAAGGTGAAGACGGGGGGTCTCCGGCGGCCACGGCGGCGGAAACGGCCGTCGGAGAAGAATCGTCGCGGCTGTACAGATTTTGGGGGTTAGGGTTTGAAACGGGTCGGATCGGGTCTTGGCGAGTCGGGTCTGACCCGGATCCCACCCGCTAAGGGTTGGATTTGGTCTGGGATTGATCAAATCGGCCGGCCCGGTCCGGTTCAGTCACTGGGTTGGTTTGGGTTTATTTGATTTAATCAGTTAAATTTTACAATAGTTTTTAATGCTTTAAAAATTCATCCGGGGTCCAATAAATTCCCGGAAAAATACCCCATGTTCAGTTTTTAATTTTACACTAGAAAATATAATTTTCATCAAATTTTAATATTATTTATTTTCATTTAAAAATTCATTTTAAATTAGACTGCTTTTAATTTTATTGATTAAAAATTCACAGAAAAATGCTAATTAATTCCCAGATAATTTAAATGTAAAAATTCTTAAAATTTCAGGTGATTACAATTTTGGAGCACACGGCTAGTCCTTCGCCAAGGCTAGCCAAGCCCAAGAAGACCCGTAGATCGTGGGTAGAAAAGGCCGTTGTGCCTCGCCCAACTTTGGAGCACACGCTTCCCGCCTCTCGATCTGTTGCTAATGATGATCGTTAGGCGAACACCCAGGATGTCCACGTCCATGCGACAACTCCGTCTGACGTAAAAACTGTTCGGCACCCAGACTGGGAGAGAAAAATACTACGATGCTAAACGTTCTGGGGCTGCGGCAACTTCTAGGCGGTCAAGAAGGAAGTTGCATAAGACTGACCATGCGGCGCCAGCTCACAACCGCAAGCAAACGGCCACATGCGGCCCCAACAGCAACATAACATCTACTTTTGACCGTACCTCTTGCGGTGCAGATCCTATGCGGCTCGCGGAGAATGGTGTCACACCCGAGTCCCAAAATACATAGGACTAGGAATACGTAACATGACAGCTATGCATTCGACCAGACTCTGGTCTGACTCGAATACGTATAAGCTGTAATATTGTCACGCCCCGGTCCCGAAGGTCTCCCGACCAACGCCCCCACCGGACGCGAATTACCGCATCTCGACGCTCCCGCGAGGCATATAGTCGTTTTCCACTGGGACGTGATGTCGTGCGAGCCTGGTGTTGCGCCCGCACAAGGCAATATTGTTAAAGTTTGGCTATCATCGCACCTATCGAGTAAGCTGCGGAGGGACATTGTTGCAAGCATTTATCCATCTGAGTATACGGGGCAAATCGAGGCACAGGGTTCGCTGAAAACAATAGCATCATTCCATAAATTATGCTCCTCTATACAAAAGCAGCTCAAGGTAATCGAAAATAGATTTCTGGGTCTTGGGGATGAGGCACGCCTATCGCTTCCTCGGACGATCCAGTACCTGTAAGAAAGTAAACTGTTGGTGGCTCAACACTTAGAAAGTACTAGTGAGTATAAACAACTGAACAGAAACAACATTCACTAAAACCAACACTAAGTAATCATGTTATAAAATATTACATTACTAGTGATCTTTCTAGTTTTACCTATGTTCGTTATATGCAGCACAAGAACAGAATCATATTACTTCTCTTTTGGAAACATCTTTTGAAAAAGGAGTTCATATTCGATATAAGCAAATAGGCAAGACAAGTCTATTGTTCTACTATCAGGGTGTATGCAGCGTGTCTCGTGATCTATACTCAAAGACTCTTGGAATAATGCACCATCTTGGAACTATCCTCTATCAAGCCAACACGATGAACTATCTATATGATTCTCGGTCTTCGAGAAACTCAGGATTGGTAGCGGTAATCCAGCTAACCAATGACTCATTTATCTTATGCTATTAGATGCTGTGACTCATGGTTGCTTTCCACTATCGTTGTAGCAGCCATGACCAAGTTTTAGCTCTTCACCAATAGCCATTGTTCGACTGATGCGAATGCATGAAACACTATCAGATAAACTCTAGGATGCAGACGAGATGAACCAGCAGACCATCTATCTCTGTGCGGACTAGCCGCCCTCTCTGAACAAGTTCAAGCACGATATGGTTCTCTCAAAATACAAGTGATAGTGAAATATGTTAAAGAAATCTCTTACTCTTAGACAAGTGTTTCAGGTTCTCTTTAGTTAAGCAGACAAGTTCGTTTCAAAGAAATGTAAGTTCTCTTATTAAGCATGCAAAGCAGGTTCTATCATTCTTCTTATAAAACTATCTTTAAGCAAACAAGCATTCAAAAACTCATATTCATTATTAAGGCATGCAAGAATCAGAGAACGAAGTTATGGCCACTCACTTTGATCAGTCATCTCCTGCTTCAATAAGGAGCTCTTAAGGAGGATATCATTTTTGAGTCAACAAATCGATATCTCTTGTACATAGTGCCAACGCGGAGTGGGGCACTACATACTTACCCACCAACAAAAATTTTTGTCCTCGAAACTTCAAGGGAAAACCTTTCGATATCCCGAGCAGCAATAGTTCTCATCCCTCGCCATCCTCATTCGAAAACTCTAGCAAAACACAAGCATGAAAGCACAACTCTCAAGCAACGAATCAAATCCAGAAAACTTTTGCATAACTTTGAGAATATCTATGGACTTATTGTATGGAACGCTCTATTGCAATACAATATCGAGCACTTCTCATAGTCGGACCAACGTATTGGGCAAAGAATCGAATCGGTCTGATACCATTATGTCACGCCCCGGTCCCGAAGGTCTCCTGACCAACGCCTCCGTCGGACGCGAATCACCGCGCCTCGGCGCTCCCGCGGGGCGTATAGTCTTTTGCCACCGGGACATGATGCCGTGCGATCCTGGGATTGCGCCCGCATAAGGCAACATTGTTAATATTTGGCTATCATCGCACCTATCGAGTAAGCAACGGAGGAACATTGTTGCAAGCATTTATCTATCTGATTATACAAGGCAAATATAGGCACATGGTTCTCTGAAAACAATGGCATCTTTCCATACATTAAGCCCCTCTATACGAAAGCAGCTCAAGGCAATCAAAACCAGATTTTTGGGTCTTGGGGATGTGGCACGCCTATCGCTTCCTCGGATGATCCAGTACCTGCAAGCAAGTAAACTGTTGGTGGGTCAGCACTTAGAAAGTACTTGTGAGTATAAACAACTGAACAAAAGCAACATTCACTAAAACCAACACTAAGTAATCATGTTATAAAACATTAAATTACTAGTAATCTTTTTAGTTTTACCTATATTCGTTACATGCAGCACAAGAACAGAGTCATATTACTTCTCTTTTGGAATTTTTTTGAAAACGGAGTTTATATTCGATATAAGCAAACAGGCAAGACAAGCCAATTGTTATACTATCAGGGTGTGCGCAACATGTCTCGTGAGCTATACTCAAAGACTCTAGGGACAATGCACCATCTAGGAACTATCCTCTATCAAGCAAATACGATAAACTATCTATATACTTTTTGATCTCCCAGAAACTCAGGATCGGTAGCGGTAATCCAGCTAACCAATGACTCCTTTATCTGATGCTATTAACAGCTGTGACTCATGGTTGCTTTCCACTATCGCTGTAGCAGCCATGACCAATGTTCAGCTCTTCACCAATAGTCACTGTCCGACCGATGCGAATGCTTGAAACACTATCAGATAAACTCTAGTGTCATGCCCCAGTCCCAAAATATCGAGGGACTAGACACGTGGAAATGGCCAGCAGCACACACCGATGGACAAACCCAATTTAATGGACCCATCAGGGTGTAGTTAAGCTGTAATACAACAATAAGGGTCTAATATACTAATCTCATCCACAGAAATAAATACAACAATAATAGAATATAAAGCAATATCAAGTCTCAATAAAACATAACTCGGGGAACAATCCGATAATAAGTCTGGTACAATAGTCAAGAATAAAGATAACAACAACAAATACTGAGTATGGATAAAGCATATACTTAGAAGAAATCCTCGGTGATCACTCGTCTTCTGGTTCTGGTACTGCTCCAGTGCCTGCTCATGTTCCTGCTTCTGCTCCTGCTAATGCTCCTGTCTCGTATACCTCAGGATAGATCTCCTCTGCTATTCCTGGGGACATAATCCAGATCCAGGTCCTCAGGGGACATAGCAAGGTATAAGAATAACTCAAGCCATAAATAATGCAGTACAATAATAAATGAATCAATAGGGTAAACTATATAACCAGCTAAGTGATATGCAAGATGAGAGCATCACTAGAACTCAGGCTGAGACCACTACAAGCTCGGTGTCGGGGAGCCGGTAGCAGTGATATCATATAGTTGTCTAGCTCGGAGAGAGACTACGACGCCGTCATAATATAATCAACCTGTAGCCTGTGTGTCTCTCCCCACCCAATGTAATCACACGTCTCATGCCCATGACACGCAAGATCATGACCTCTAACTGATGTCACGCCCCAGTCCCAAAATACGTAGGACTAGGAATACGTAACACGCCCAGCCGTATGTATACGAACTCCAATATATGAAAGTCATATACACACGTACGCTGTAAATGAATTATGCAATCCACCAGTGGTAATATACTGTCACAACAAGTTACACACAATCTATATCTCATCTACAGCACAAATAATAAGTAGGGACAAAGATCTGAATAACTACTGAATATCCAAGATAACTATCAAGTCTGATAGTCGGGTGGAAACAAATCCACTACAAAACGACTATACTGAAGTAGTAACAAAAATCTCAAAACAGTGGAAACAAGTCATAGCTACTCGGAGAGTAAGACCTCCTCAGTCTGGTATGTAGAGTCAGGTCCAGGTCCATACTCCTGTGGGTACTCCTGCTCGTCCATATCTGGAAAGGAACCAGGTCCTCAGAGGGACGTAACAAGATACATAATAACATGCCAATAAGTACTGAATAGAAACATCCAATGGCCCGCCTAACCGTCTAAGTGAATACAATTTGAGAACAACTTTCCCAACGCGTGGGCTATCTGGCCATAATGGGATTGGCATGATTCTTTAGGAGAATCAGGGGCCTACAAGCATACCGTCTTTTGAACTGCAAAGGTCGCCTGCAATATGTATATAGGATCACAACTACTCGTTTCTCCAGCGGAGAATCCGAGCGAACTAGGGAAAGTATAAAGGAGCCCAAACGCCTTACTTGTTCTCCCCACCCCATGATCTAAGCATGCCACATCCATGACACAATAAAACCTCTAAATAACTGCCAGGTCTACTAGCATACAAAGTTTCTATCAGTAGTAATCCCTAACGCACGGCTAATACGTACATGAGGCCAGACCTGTTACGCAGTCCGTGATCTATATAAGACTCACAACTCGTGTAACAACTGTGTCACGGTCAATGAATCTAATGATGCTCCATAATCCTGGGGTGGTCTCATAAAATAGGTCCAAGAATCTACATAAATGAACATCTTATATAAGCAGGATTAAATATGCATGTATCAACTGGAATATAAATAACAGTACAATGGCAAGGTATACTTGCCAAGCAAAAGTCCTGAAGAGTGCAACGTTCAGCACAATATTTTAGTTCATTTGTAAGAAGAAGTGGGGTTAGGGTTTGGAAGAGTTTAATAATACACATATATATAGTGATAAGGGCGGTGGAAGTTACTTAATGCTTAAGGAATTACTGCTGCTGCTGTTTTCTTTTCATTGGTTTAGAAATCAGCTGAGGGTGCTTAATAATAATAGTGTTTTAATGAGTGGTGGAATGAGAAGCTTGCACGTGTGGGAAAACAAAGCAAAGTAAAATTGGGTTTTGCTTCTGCTGTTGATATTTTCTTCTCTCAATGGTTTGTGTTTTGGGTTTTACGTGCGGTGAAAGAAAGAGTTTACGCGGGTGTGAACTGCTGCTGCTGAGAAGTTTTACGCGTGGAGAAAAATAGGCGGGTGGTAAGGTATACGCTTGGAATTGGGAGTAAAAATTTCGGTTTTGCTACTGCGGCTGCTGATATTTACGCGCGGTAAAATATACGCGGGGTGATGAGCTGTTGCTGATTAACTCCTTACTTTACGCGGGAAGGGTGGTTAATGGTTTGCGGGTTTTAGGTTTTGATCCAATAGGAAATTCTATTTTCTCTATTTAACTCATAACTACTATAAATAATAAATTACATAATTTAATAAATAATAGAGAAATATGTTTTTCAGAATTAGGGTTCTTACAGCTGATGCAGTGAGTCATACTGATAGCTAAGCATAAAGTATATGTCATGAAACCTGTAATCTATACAGAATCACCATGAATATCTCAGAAAGATTCTGTCTCATGAATGGTGTCAGGTGTCCTGAGGTATGACGTACTTGATAATGCAAGCACGAGAATATATAGGGTCTCGATATCCATGTCTAGGTGACTTTACACAACTCCGCGTACAGTGTTGACACCGGAATATTATTCGGATGCTAAGTAATGTCACACGGTCCTAGGTTAAGCATGTACATCATATAAATAAATCAAGATAACAATATAAAGCAGATACTGCAAGTTTGGCAAGGTACACTTGCCTGGGGTTCTGACTCTAACTGTTGCTTTGGTATCAGCGGGATTTGCAGGTACTCCTCCGGTTGCTGAAATAAATATTACCATCAGGTTCAGAAGATATCAAATAGCTAGAATTGCCTGTCCATAAGTCCAACTTGGACACAGGTACAAAAGTGACAGTTTCTGGTCAAAGCGGGGTCCACATGTGGCCCGCTTTCGCACTAAAAAATGTGCCAGAGACAATATTCTCCAAATTCGCCAAACTTAGTGTCCACAAGTCCAGAACGACGATACGAACCCAACAAAATGTCCAGAACTGGATTCTGATGAGCCGATCACAAAATCGCCCGTCAAGTGAAGCCGTGGGGCCCACGATACGCGATTTTGTCAACGTTTTCAGAATCGAACCAAACTTGGGTCACAGGACCAGCACATTGCTACGAGTCCGATGGTGAAAGTTTCATTTTGATACGATGTGCGTACACGAAGTTACAATGAGTTCTAGAATAGGGTCGATACGGGATGTTGTCGACGGATACACGTTGATTTCGGTGTGCACTCACATCCAAATCAACTTCCGCGAAATTCCACAATTCTGTATCGACGGTACATAACTTTCGGTGAAGTCCGCACATGACCAAGTCGTCCCGTTTAGCGGGGCGCACCTAGTTCTGGAAAAAAACTGGGTATCTATTTTTCTGATTTTGGGTCACAGTTTGGGACCGACACAGGACGCGATACGCCGAACCAATGGCACGGGTATCGAGAGGGTCACGCAGTCTATACTTTACAGCAGACGGAACAGAAAACGGGGCAGCGAGGAGAAAGAAATAGTCACCTGAACATGGCTCCGAAGAAGACTGAAAATACACGTTCTCGCGGGGCGGCGCGACGCTCGGCCGGCCAGAGGCTAGGGTTTCTGCTGCTGTAGATCTCCGGGGAAGCTCGGCGGAGCTGGAGGCGGCCGGAGGAGCTTGTCATGGTGGCGCTGGTGGCGGCCGGGGCTATCACGCCCAGTCCCAAAATATCGAGGGACTAGACACGTGGCAATGGCCAGCAGCACACACCGATGGACAAACCCAATTTAATGGATCCATCGGGGCATACTTAAGTTGTGTTACAACAATCAGGGTTTACTAATCTCATCCACAGAATAAATACAACAATTTCAGCAAAAGGAAATAATCATCATCCAGTCACAAGTAAATAAAATCGGGGAACAACCCGATATTAAGTCTGATACAACTGTCAAGATACAAGAATAAAGATAACCACATAAAATACTGAGTATGAAAACAGTATAAACTCAGAAGATACCCGAAGAGATCACTCGTCTACTGGATCTGGGACTGCTCCAGTGCCTACTCATGTTCCTGCTTCTGCTCATGTTCCGTATACCTCAGGATCGATCTCGTTTGCTATATCTGGGGACATAATCCGGATCCTGGTCCTCAGGGGACATAGCAAGGTACAGATAATACAAGCCAAAATAATTACAGTGCAACAAATAAATAAATAAATAGGGTAAACTATATAACTAGCTAAGTGATATGCAAGATGAGAGCATCACTAGAACTCAGGCTGAGACCACTACAAGCTCTGTGTCGGGGAGCCGGTAGCAGTGATATCATGTGGTTGTCTAGCTCGGAGAGAGACTAAGACACCGGCATAATATATATAATCAACCTGTAGTTTGTGTGTCTCTCCCCACCCAATATAATCATACGTCTCATGTCCACAACGTCTCATGTCCATGCCACGCAGGATCATAACTAATGCATCCAGTCATATAATATCTAAGCAAAAGAATATGTCATGAAACCTGTAACCTATACAGAATTACTATGAATATCTCATGAAGATTCTGTCTCATGAAGAGTGTCAGGTGTCCTGGGTATAACGTACTTGATATGACAAGTACGAGAATGCATAGGGTTACGATATCCAGCACTAGGTGACATTACACAACTCCGCGTACGGTGTTGGCACCCGACTATTAATCGGACGCTTAATAAGTCACACGGTCCTAGGTCAAGCATGTACAACAATGTATAAATAAGTCAAAGAATATGTAACAAGATTATAGGATTTGGCAAGGTACACTTGCCTAGAGTTCTGGCTCCACTATAGCTCTGACTTCAGTGGGAATTGCAGGTACTCCTCCGGTTGCTGAAATAGACATCACCATCAGATTCAGAAAATATCAAATAGCTAGAAATGCCTATCATTGAGTCCAATTTGGACACATGGACGAAAATGACATTTTCAGGTCAAAGCGGGGTCCATATGTGGGCCGCTTTGCACCAAAAAATGTGTCAGGAACAAAGATCTTCAAATTCGTCCACTATAGTGTCAACAAGTCCAGAACGCTGATACGAACCCAACGGAACTTCCAGAATTGGATTCCGATGAGCCGATCACAAAATTGCCCGTCAAGTGGAGCCGTGGGGCCCACGACACGCGATTTTGTCAACGTTCTCAGAATCGAACCAAACTTGGGTCACAGGACCAGCGTATTGGTACGAGTCTGATGGCGCAAGTTTTATCTCGATCCGACGTGTGTACACCAAGTTACAGCGAGTTCCAGAATAGGCGGATACGGGGCGTTGTCGGCAGATACGCGTTGATTTTGGTGTGCACGCACATCCAAATCAACTTCTGCAAAATCTCGCACGTTCGTATCAACGTCGCGCACGTTTCGGTGAAGACCGAGCGCGACCAAGTCGTCCCGTTTGGCGGGGCGTACTCAGTTCCGGGGAAAAATGAGGTATTAGTTTTCCTGTTTTTGGATCTCGGTTTGCGATCACCACAGGACGCGACGCACCGAGCTGGTTGCCCGGGCATCGAGAGGGTCACGCAGGGTTCGTGTCACAACTGACAGAACGAGAAACAGAGCAACGAGGAGAGAGAACGGGTTACCTGAACAGGACTTCGTGAAACCGGGTTCTCGTGTCCTCGACGACGCGACACGACACGCCGACACAGCACAATGCTGTGTCCGGGTCTAGGGCTAGGGTTGGGGGCTTCGCCGGAGTCGGGAGGCTGCTGGCGGCTGCTCGCCGGGGCTGGGAGCTCGTCGGTCAGCGGGGCGGCCGGAGACGGCGAGGGGCTCGGGGAGGTTCAGGGTGGAGGAGAGCGTCGGTTGCGGGCGGCCGGAGCTACAGGTTGCTCTGGTCGAAGGGCGACGGAGAACAACGAGGAGCTCGCGGCGGTGAGGGCAGTGGCGAGGGGAGAGAAGCGGGGGTAGGCGAAGGATGGCAGAAGGTCGGGGAAGGAGATGGAGGCTGGGCGGAGTGGGGCTGCGGGCGGAGAGGGTTGGCCGTGGACGACGGGTCGAGGGGGTTAAGTCACCGGCGGAGGCTAGGGTTTATATAGGAGAGAGGAAGGAGGTTGGCGGACGGCCGGTGCAGGGAGGGGAAGGGTCAAAGGCGGCGGTTGCAAGAAGCCAGAGCGGTGCAGCGGGCGGAAGCTGAAACGGTCGGGGAAGAGAGAGGGGCTAGGGGCACTGTTCACCCGGGTCGGGCGGTGACGGGTCGGGTCGGGCGGTGGATCCGGCCCGATCCGCTAATCATTAAGCGGGTTCTGGTCTAGCGGGTTTCGGGTTGCGGGTTAGACCCGAATCCGACCCGCTAAGGTTTGGTTCGGTTTAGCTAAACCGGTCTAGGTTGGTTCGGGTTGGTTTGGTTCAATTGAACCGGGTTTAATTCTAGGTTTATTTTGGTTTAATTAGAACTTAGTTTTTAGGGCTTTAAAAATGCTTCTGGGGTCCAATAAATTCTCGAAAAATTATCCTATGTCTAATTTTTCATTTTACACCAGAAAATATTATTTTCATAATATTTTAATATTATTTAACATTATTTAAAAATACTTTAAATTCAAAATACCTTAGTTTTAATCCCAAAAAAATTGTAAAAAAACCATTTTAAAAATCCTGAAAAATCAGGGGGTTTACAGAGGCTGCTACTGGTCATAGGCGGCGGAGTCCAGCGAGGCACGATTGGTGGGCTCGGGTCGAGCGGAGGGGGATGGCCAGCTGCGGGGTCGTCGAGGCTCGGGGCGGAGAGGGATGGCTGCTCGCGGTGGTCCAGGTGCAGCGGGGAGCGGCGATGTGAAGGCGGGGAGGCTCGGGCGGTGGCTGAGGGTGAAGGGGGTATTTGGGGGTTTTATAGGAGGAGGACGGGACGGGATCCGGCGACCGTTGGCGGGGAGGTGAAGGTGAATAGGCGGCCGGCGGCGTCGGTTGGGGAGAAGAAGCGACAGGGAAGGCGACGGGGCAGCCAGAATCGGTGGCAGCGGCTGTTGCGGGGAAGGCTGAGAGTCGGGGGATTCTCAGTTACTGTAGCGGCTACAGTAACGGGTCGGGTAGGCGGGCTCGGGTCGGGTTCAGTTTCGGTCCGACCCGACCCGTTAGGGAATGGTTTGGGTTCAGATAGACCGGTTCGGTTCAGGGTCGGTCCGGCTTGGTTCATTAAACCGGGTTTATTTTGGTTTATTAAAAATATTAATTTTTAGGTCTTTAAAAATGGTTCTGGGGTCCAATAAATTTTAAAAAAAATTACCTTATGTCTAATATTTTATTTTACACCAAAAAAATATTATTTTTATAATATTTTAATATTTAATAAAATTATTTAAAATTATTAAATACCAGAATACCTTAATTTTAATTAGTTAAAAATTCCAAATTTTTTTTTTTAAAATCCTGAAAAAATCTGGGGGTTTACATCTAGAATGCAGATGAGATGAACCAGCATTCCATCTATCTATGTGGGGACTAGCCGCCCTCTCTGAACAAGTTCAAGCACGATATGGTTCTCTCGAAACACAAGTGATAGTAAAACATGTTCAAGCAATCTCTTACTCTTAGACAAGCGTTTCAGGTTCTCTTTAGTTAAGCAGACAAGTTTATTTCAAAGACAAGTTATGTGAGTTCTCTTATTAAGCATGCAAAGCAGGTTCTATCATTCTTCTTATGAAACTATCTTTAAGCAAACAAGCATTCAAGACCTCAGATTCGTTATTAAGGCTTGCAAGAATCAGAGAACGAAGTTATGCCCACTCACCTTGATCAGTCATCTCCTGCTTCAACAAGGAGCTCTTAAGAAAGATATCCATTTTGAGTCAGCAAATCGATATCTCTTGTATATAGTGCCGACGCGAAGCGGGATACTACAAATATCATGGTCACTATCTACATAAAACAGTAAATATATCTATGCCGCAATCCACAATGAATAAAATACATCAAGAATGAACTACATGTGTTAAAGTCGGTCGCCCAGTAACACACAAACTAGAATAAACTCGAGAAAGAAATATGAGTCTATAAAAAATAGGCTATATCAGTTGATGAATCAATAATATGAATAAATAAACATATCTTCGGTAGAAATAAAATAAGTATCTGGTACCAATACACGTATATCACGACCCGCACCCGATGTAGGGATGCAAGTCGGGAATAACGCCCAGCCTATACCGCAGAATCGACGGTAGAACGCTGTCTGGGTAATCTATCTAGCAATATAATAAACCACCAACAATAATAATATACTCAATCACATATCTAAGATGGAAACGAGCATGAATATGATAAGGAATAGAATAGTCACATACAACTCATGAGTCTAAAATAATAACATCAATAAGTCTGAAAGAATACTAACAAAATAAGTTGCAGACAAATCCAGTACAAAAGAATACTAAGAAGCTACTAATCTCGGGATATCTGTCTCAGTTGGGATAAGTCCCTCCTGAGCCAGGGTCTCTGACTCTAAGCCCACAACATCCTGAGGTCCATAATGTATAGGGTGCCACTACTCAGTGTCATCTGGAAAAAATATATCCAGTCAGGAAAGGAGCAGAGTATATCTCTAACAGCAGTTCTAATCAATGATAAAAACTATGTAACAGTAAATAGATGTGAATATACAAGATGCACAATAGATACAGGAGATATACAATAAGGAAATACTGGAATAAATACAATAATGAACAATATGACAATGAATAAGAATACTAATGACTAAGTGTGTGAGTACTAGCTTTAACATGTGATCGACTTGGGAACATGATACAAGATTTATGGCCTGGCTAATCATACGTTCGGTGTATGATTAACACTATACAGGAACAAGATATAAGATAGGTATGATCACATATATACACTAAAATACTCCCCACCCTCGACTGGTATAATAGATCCAACCATGGTATGCTATGGCACAGGATTCCCCAAGAAGATAGCTAGTCTTCCCGAGAATCAGTGTCTGTACATGTACAAGATAATCAATGAAACAAGGCTTGTACAAGATACACCATATACCAAGGAATAACATCTCACGACGAGATCCGAATATACCAATCCGTGTAACCATTGTGTCAAGAGAACAAGGATATCTATAATTGATACAATGAATATAGAGGATATCATAAATGAGAAACTATCAGAGAATATACTCGTCTGAAGTCCGGTAAATAGTCTCGCAGATGTCTGATAAGGTGCCTCGAAGACCTAGATATGGAATATAACATCAATACAAGGTTTCAAAAAGAAAATTAGTTAAACTAGTCAACTTCTAGGTCAACAAGCCATTTCTAAGTCAAAAGTCAAACTAGGTCAACTCTAAGTCAAACCGGTCAAATTATGGTCTAACTACATATTTCTAGGTTGTATGAGTCTATCTCAAAAATATTGGGTTCATACACTAAGAATCTAGGTCATACAAGCTATATCTTAGGATACTAGGATACCATATCTCATGATACGCAACTAAAAGATATGAAATATCATATATACATATATCAAATAATATTAAATATTAAATCCTAATTACCAAAAGCTATATGGATACCTTGGTTTTGAACCAACTTGGTATCGCAACACTAAACCTTCATCTTGATACCCAAACCCAATACCTTGGTTATCTCCCAAATATCTTGATACTTACCTTGGTATCTCAAGGTAATTGCCAAAACTTCATATATATACTAACTACCCATTAATAACTATATGCTAACAACTAACTATTAGAAATATAGTATACTAAAGCATAGATACCAATTAGGAATATATATACATATTACTAATACCATATATATATATATATATATATATATATATATATATATATATATATATATATATATATATATATATATATATATATATATATATATATAATAATACATAATTATATATATATAGCCGCATAACTGTCACGAAAACCCTGCTGCCGTCGTTGAAGCTGATGTCGCTGCATCCGCTGCTATTTCTGTTGCGGTCACTGCTGCTGTCGCTGAAGCCGCTGCTGCTGTTGCTATTGTTGATGTTGTCGCTAATGCTGTCGTTGCTGCAGTTGTTATAGTTGATGTTGTTGTTGCTAAATGGCTGCTGCTATCGCTAAAACTCTGTTCTACCCTCTCTCACTCTTATATATAAATACACGTAAATATATATATATATATATATATATATATATATATATATATATATATATATATATATATATATATATATAACTACCACTATATAAATATATATACACTCCTCTAAATACATATATACATATCTATAATAATACATATAGTATAGCATACACATTATAGTAACATATATACATATATCCATCATATCACTAATACGTACACACACACACACACACACATACACACACACACACACACACACACACACATATATATATATATATATATATATATATATATATATATATATATATATATATATATATATAACATGACATACAAATTAAGGGGAAAAATTAAATTGTACCTATTGGGAGATGGATTCCCAATACAACCTCCAAATGTGATAAAATTGGCCTCCAACTTGTAGATCCTTGCTCCTCTTTGTAGATCCTTACTTCCTCCTTCTAGATCCTTGCTCCACTAGTCTCCAATGGTGATTTGGGAATGAATTGGGGTAAAATTTTGGTAGAAAAAAGATGTGGAATGAAGAAATTTGGTTGAGAGAAATTCTAGATCTAGTTTTCAAATAAAAAAAGAAAATGGAAACTTCCCCCCTCTTCTTTAATATGCCGGCCCCTTCCTTACCCCTTCCTCAAGTCACTATGTAATATCCATTATACCCCTTGGGGCCTCTCATAAAGAAATAATTAAGGAGGGAAGCTTCTTGTCTAATGGTTTAATTAATTTAATCATCCTCCAAATCAATGGACTTTCTAGTTGGGCTCAAATCTAACAATTAATACATGTTGGTCCATGAGTATAAACTAAACTAGTTATTTCCACTAACACAAGTCCAAATTAAATAACTAACATCTAATAAGAATTAAATAATACAATAAATAATTATTTAACATGCATAATATTTAATTAATTATAAAATTACTAAAATACCTTTTCTAGAAATATAGTAGTGACAACGTATAACAAAGCAACACATATTAGCAACTCTAGGCAGTATCCACAATGATCTATGCTGCAAAACTGGCAAGGGACCAGGTCCTCAGAGGAACGTAACAAAGTACAAGAAATAATATGCCAATGTAACAATAAAATAATAAGCAATGTGCTCAAGGGTGTCTATCATAACCAGCTAAGTGAATGCAAGTGAGAACGTACTCGTCCGCTAAACCACCTGGGCCTGTAGATCTGTATAGACACAACAGTAGCTAGTAGTACTAGTAGCAAGTAGTAGTAGTAGTAGGTGCGTACAGGTCCCGTCAAGGTACCTGCAGCACTATAGGGCCAGAAGCGCAAGCATCGATAGCAAGTATTGTGTGGTAGCCCATCGGTACGGTAGGTTCTCCCCAGTCCCATGTATCTCACGTCTCATGTCCATAACACGCAAGATAAATCACTAACTATGTCGCGAATCAATGTATAGATAAACTCATGTCAACTATCTCAAGTCACGGATCCTAAATCATGACACAGAAGTCGGGAACCTCGAATGTCTCAAGTAAGGCTTCTGTACATGCAAGTCGTGTCCAGTGTCCTAAGGTATATCGTGTAAGAATTAGCACAAAAAAAGGAATATGATGACAATGTAATCTAATGATACCCGATTCCGCGTATGGAAGTCGGCACCCGAATATAATTCGGACGCTAAGTATCGCAACGGTCCTAGGGTCACAATAACATATATACAAAAAACTAGAAATATAATATCGAAATCTAGTTATAGCAATAAGCACAGAATACTGTAACAAAGGCAAGATACACTTTCCTGGAACTCCAACCTGATAATACAAAGAACCTGCTCTCGAATCCACGCTCGTGCGATCCCAAGAGCCTAAATATATAATATCATAAAATCAGTCACTATGACACAGTTCACTAAGCATGCACAAGAGTACAACTACTCTGCATCATTAATCATAAGACAATTAGGGTCTAAATTAATCAAGGGTACAACTTACACAATGCCATCAGTTATTTAGAGTCTAAAATAATTAGGGGTTCTAACTAAGTAGGTTGGCTAGGGTTCACTAGTCAAGGACAAAGAAAGTGTGTAAACCCCAAGCCTACTAGTCACATAACATTATCAAGTCATCTAAATGTATAACTTCTAATATAAAATAAATATGTTTATAACGAAGGTTCATGTAGGTACTAGGTGTTCTCATACTAAATTTCCATATACAACATATCATTAACATTTGGTATTCACTAAGTGTCAAACTATGTTAACCAACCTAGGGTTAGTTTTGTCTATTAAAACATGCACATGAGCGTTAACAATAGGTCAAGTTAGGTTCATCACAAACAATCACATACTCTATTCCCAAATTATTTTCATTCATCCAACTATATACAACTCTCTTTATACTACAAAATGTCAATTATACCTAGAGAAGTCAAATCTGAATTTATAATAAGATTATGGCATATATCTCATTCCCAACTTGCATTTGTCATGAAACATATGTGAAAACACTACTACAAATAGTGCACAACCCTAACATGACATCTTCTACATTCTAACATAGTGTTTATAAACACTAAAACTAGCTAGCACAAAATTTAGGCAAAGTGCACTACTAGTTGCACAATATTTAATCATGTCTCAACCATATATTTATTTATAGATAACCTAAAAAAAACTTATATGTTCTGAAATTTAGTTAAAATTATAGTAAAAATCATGTTCTGCAAGTGGTTCTTTGGGTTTTAGATCATGGCAAAGTGAATAGGACAATAAGTGCATAAATAACATTCAAGTCTAGACATGAGAAGTAGTAAGTATTTTTAGTGTAATATCATGAAAAATATGAATAGAAAGTTGGTGAAATTTGAGAGGGATGTGAAGTACATATAGAGATGGTTGAGTAGGTGTAGTTTGAGCTCTTACCAGAGTGAAATGGGAAGGCAAAAGAGGATTGTGCACTGCTTGCACAAATCTGTCCAGATTTGGACACTTTGGCTCGTAGCTGCTATCTGGGGCTTCAAAATATTTCTTCAAGTGTTTTGGGACTTAGATAGATTAAGGGAGAGGTATAGGATGAGGATATAGTGGTTTTTGAAGGAGTTTTGGTGCTGAAAGTGGAGCAACAAGGTATTAAAGTGGTGCTATTGCTTGCGGGTTCAGCAGGGTATCTTCTATTTGTAGGAGATATTTGGGGGAGTTGTGGGATGATTTATGTGCTGAGTTGTAAAAAAAATTATTAAGGAGAGGTAGAAAAAGAAGATTTGGGTGCTGTGGTGGTGGTTTGGAGGCTGTGGAGGTGGTGGAGTGGCCTGAGATGAGGATACACTAATTTTGAATTTAGCCTGGATACCTCTGATGGAGAGCTATTTTGAGGAACTTAGAGTGAGTTGTGATAAAAGTCTGTGAAAAGAACGTGATAAGGATAGGGAGAGGAATAAGCATACAAAATGTGAGAGAAAGATATATACTATGGAGGGACATAGGGCCAGATTGGTGGGAGTGTTGCTGAATTCGGATTCAGCCAGGGTAGGGTTTGATAGATTGTGGTGTGGAGGGAGATGGAGAAAGAATTTGGAGATGGTTTGTGAATTGAACATGTGAGAAATAGAGTTCGAAAGAAGTGTTCTTCAGGTGGTTTGAATGTGGGAGATGAAGAGAGGGGGGTTATGGACAGCCTAGTGGGAAGAAGAAGAGTTTGGGGTTTCAACTTTTGCTAGTAGGGAGAGGAATAGTTTGCGGGTTACATACTTTGGTGGGAGTGGGGAGATAAAAGGAGAGGGGATTATATGCTGAATTTATTTTTCTAAAAATAGTTTTTGGTGTATGGACTATTGTGTTTGGTATTTTATGAGTTTAGAGAGGGTGTTTGGTGTTCTACTTGACCACTTAATTAGGTTTTTAAGGTTGGATTTGTGGGTTGGCTCTAGACTGAGTCATATTAAGCTCAAAGAGTTCAATGTACCGCATCTATTAAATTAGCATATAATATATATAAAAATAGATGTGACCCAAAGGATTAGGTTAGGGTAGTCTAAATGTAGGTTAGTTTGAGATATTTGGTTGTAGGAATCTGGTTAGTGTTTTGCATCAGAAATCCAGGCTACGATCACTAGGTGGAAAGTTGAGATTTTTTGACGCATAAGTGTCGAGAATATTGTGTAGCTAAAAATAGAATACAAAAGTGTGAGTTTGAGAGTGACACAAGGTTCATGATTGAAGATTGGTCTGTCTGGATTAAGAGTGTGAAAGTTGTTGGTCAGCAAGGGCTAGTGTACTATTCCAAATATTAAAACTATAGTAAGGTGCACCAAAAATATCCTAATTTAAGTATGTATAATAACTCCATTTTCCTAATCCTAATTATTTCAAAATAAAATATAATATCACACTAAACTATATATACCTAAATTTAGGTGAGGGGGTTTATAATTTATCCACCTTAGAAAAATTGTGTCCTCGAAATTCAAAATCAATCTCTCAAACCAAAACTCATCATATCACTAAATATATAAACACATCTTGGTACTTACTCATACCCATTCTAAAAACCTTAAACTGTCATATACATACAGTTTAATCATCTAAGGCTGTTGGTCTTCAAAAATCTTCTCACCACCATGTACTATATAATTATTGTTATCATGCTAATCGTCATCTAAAAAATTTTACCACCTATAGGCCTAGGTTACACAAGGATGCCGCAATACAAACTCAGTTTGAATCTTTCAATATCTACAAGCAAAATGATGTCATACCTTAACTCTTGAAGGAGTGTATGGGTTAGGCACTAAAATCTTACAAGTAAAAAATCTTCAAGGCTACATATGTAGTATCTAAATCATTTATTCTATAGCTAAGACTATTATTATTTCTTCATTCTTTCCTTGGTACAACGTTATCAACCTATAGTATCCCCAATAAAATCCTCTAATCTAACTTCTTATAATTGCTTTTAGCAGCAATAAGCCTAATCTAGTCAGTAAGTCATACATAGTCTAGAAGCTCAACTCAACGATTCCTAGGAGAAATACATATAATGAAATACGACATAAGCCCCTATTCAAATACGTAGTACAAAAATATATATATAGAAATTATGTAATAAATATCTATTCAATAATTCTAAATACCCTAGATAAAAATATAACCAATACAATAATGAGAATAAGATTTCTAAAATCCAAAAATCCATCGGCTATGGTAAATTGGAAATAGGTTCTCATCACCTACTACTAAGGATAGGTCCAGCAAGCTCATACCCTATTAGTAAATAATCTAAATCCCTGGCCCTAATCAGTTTATGTGTAAACCCACAATATTCAGCTATCATTCCTATAAGACTTTTATCTTTCATTTACACTCTCCTACCATGTGTAAATATATAATCTAAGGTTCTTATGATAATCTTCTACAGAATGACCAACAAGTCAGTATGTGATTCTGAACATGTGTTTAATTCCTTGAAATTCGTATCATTTTGAGACTGATCAATAATTTCTACTCGCACTAAATTCTCAAAATTTCAAAAGTATTATAATTCATAAATACTAAAATTATTATCCCTCAAGTCCATATCACAATCCCTTCCCATTGGATTATGCGACTATAATATCTTTCCCTTATCATTTGTTTTCTACGCATCTTCATATCCATTTAGTATGTTAATCTTGTTTGCAATTATAAGCTTCGCCAATCATGACCCAGTACTTTTCGCTTCATAGTATAGATCTTCTAGGCAGCTACGGGGTGATAAAATATTCAGTCCTTCCTAGATCCATCTCTTAATTTAAAATGCTCAAGGTCATGTACTCCTCGTGAATCTCTTCTTGTTACCATTCTACCTTCTTCACCTTGAACCTGAGATTTCTCCTAGTTTATTCCATGTATACCCTTCATCCAAACTACATGGTTACCATCTTGTTACAACTTGCAACCATTATAGATAATTCACTATATCTAACTCAAGACTGTAACATCTATCAAAACTCACTTGTTCAATTAACACTGACAATCCAAATAATCAAGTACATCTAATTTAATTTTGAAAGCTATACTATAGTACTCGAGTTATCTAATTACTCAAATATTAGGTCTAGCAATCTACCAATCTATTTAGTCCAGACCTATAGTCATCAATAATTTAAGAGGGTCGCAAGATCTAGTTTTGATACTAAAAGTCACAAGACAAGTAGAGATTTAACCGCTATGACCTGCTACGTAAAGTTCTAATTTCTTAATGTCATAATACCATTCCTTGTACCACTACCATGGGCCACAAATAATTCCTAGCATCTAGCTATGTATTCCATAAAGTATTCCAGAGCATTAGAATTAAACCATCTTTCTAACTTCTAATACTTCCAAATTACTGATATCTTAAGCAAGGGTAAGGTTTTATTAGTTCTAGGCCTCTAATACTATACTCAATTCTCATATTAATAATCTACACTAGCTCTAGAATATAGAAATAAACTATCTACCTACCTTACTAAGGGTAACCATCTTCTCAAAACTTTATATCCAGCATGTCTTCTTTCGCCTTGACAAGGATCTGCTTCTGGAGGAAACACCACACACGAACGTCCATCTCTCTGAAATAGGGAGAGATGATAAACAATAATAAAGATGTCGAGGGAAATGAACGAGTACAATTATGAAGTCAAAGGGCGATAACCAAATGCTAAGGAAAATTTTAAATCAGTTGTGGATTGAGATACTAATACTGCTAATTCTGATTACAGGCTCGCTCGGTACCGAAAAGTAACCAAAATAATTTAATCAGGACCTGCATGGGCTACCACAAAAATATGTCATGTCCCAGTCCCAAAATACGTAGGACTAGGAATACGTAATATGCTAGCTACGCATTCGACCAGACTCTGATCTGACTCGAATATGTATAAGCTGTAATACCATGGTCACTATCTACATAAAACAGTAAATATATCTATTTCTCAATCCATAATAAACCGAATACATCAAGAATAAGCTACATGTGCTAAAGTAGGCCGTCCACTAACACACAAACTCGAATAGACTCGAGAAAGAAATATGAGTCTATAAAAACTAGGCTATATCAGTAGATGGATCAATAATATGAATAAATAAATATATCTCTGGTAGAAATGATATAAGTACCTGGTACCAATGCCCGTATAACAAAGTAACACACATTAGCAACTCTAGGCAGGCTTCACAACGATCTATGCTGCAAAACTGGCAAGGGACCAGGTCCTCAAAGGAACGTAACAAAGTCAATAAATAGCATGCCAATGTAACAGTAAAATAATAAGAAATATGCTCAAGGGTATCTATATAACCAGCTAAGTGAATGCAAGTGAGAACGTACTCGTCCGCTAAATCACCTGGGCCTGTAGGTCTGCATAGACACAATAGTAGCTAGTGGTACTAGTAGCAAGTAATAGTAGTAGTAGGTGTGTACAGGCCCAACAAGGTACCTGCAGCACTATAGGGCCCGAAGCACAAGCATCGGTAGCAAGTATTGTGTGGTAGCCTAGCGGTACGGTAGGTTCTCCCCAGTATCCATGTATCTCACGTCTCATATCCATAACACACAAGATTAATTACTCACTATGTCGTGAGTCAATATGTAGATAAACTCATGTCAACTATCTCAAGTCACGGATCCTAAATCATGACACAAAAGCCGGGAACCTCGAATGTCTCAAGTAAGGCTTCTGTACATGCAAGTCGTATCCAGTGTCCTAAGGTATATCGTCCAAGAATTAGCACGAACAAAGGAATACTATGATAATGCAATCTAACGATACCCGATACCGCGTACGAAAGTCGGCACCCTAATATAATTCGGACGCTAAGTATCGTAATGGTCCTAGGGTCACAATAATATATATGCAAAGAACTAAAAATATAATATCAAAATCTAGTAATAGCAATAAGCACATAATACTGTAACAAAGATAAGGTACACTTGCCTGGAACTCCAAGCTGATAATACAAAGAACCTTCTCTCAAATCTACGCTCGTGCGATCCCAAGAGCCTAAATATATTATATCATAAAATCAGTCACTATGACACGATTCACTAAGCATGTACAAGAGTACAACTACTCTACGTTATTAATCATTAGGCAATTATGGTCTAAATTAATTAAGGGTACAACTTACACAATTCTATCAGTTATTTAGAGTCTAAAATAATTAAGGGTTCCAACTAAATAGGTTGGCTAAGGTTCACTAGTCAAGGACCAAGAAAATGTGTAAACACCAAGCCTACTAGTCACATAACATCATCAAGTCCTCTAAATGTACAACTTCTTATATAACATAAACATGGTTATAATGAAGGTTCATGTAGGTACTAGGTGTTCTCACACTAGGTTTCCATATACAATATATCATCAACCTTGGTATTCACTAAGTGTCAAACTATGTTAACCAACCTAGGGTTAGTTTTGTCTATTAAAACATGCACATGAGCGTTAACAATAGGTCAAGTTAGGGTCATCACAAACAATAACATACTCTATTCCTCAATTATATTCATTCATCCAACTATATACAACTCTCTTTATACTAAAATATGTCAAGTATACATAGAGAAGTCAAATCTAAATTTATAATAAGATCATGACATATACCTCATTCCCAACTTGCATTTGTCATGAAACATATGTGAAAATACTACTACAATGAGTGCACAAACCTAGCATGGTATCTTCTATATTCTAACATAGTGTTTATAAACACTAAAACTAGCTAGCACAAAACCTAGACAAAGTGCACTACTAGCTGAACAATATTTAATTATGTCTCAACCATGCATTTATTTATTTATAACACTCTAAAAAAACTTATATATTATAAAATTTAGGGACAATTGAAGTAAAAATTATATTTTGTAAGTGGTTTCTTGGGTTTTAGATCATGGCAAAGTGAATAGGACAACAAGTGCATAAATAACATTCAAGTCTAGACATGAAAAGTAGTAAGTATTCTTAGTGTAATATCATAAAAAAATGCATAAAAAGTTGGTAAATTTAAGAGGGATATGAATTAAATGTATAGAGGATTGAGTAGGTGTAGTTTGAGCTCTTACCAGAGTGAAATGGGAATGTAAAAGAGGACTGTGCACTGCTTGCACAAATCTGTCCAGATTTGGCACTTCGGCTCGTAGCTGCTGTCCGGGGCTTCAAAACATTTCTCAAAGTATTTTGGGGCTTATATAGATTAGGGTAGATGTAGAGGATGAGTATAGGATGGTTTTTTAAGATGTTTTGATGCTGGAATTGGAGCAATAAGGTGTTAAAGTGGTGCTATTACTGGCGGCTTCAGCAGGGTATCTTCGGTTTGTAGGGGGTATTTGGGGGAGTTTTGGGATGATTTATGTGCTGAGTTGTAAAAAAACTTGTTAAGGAGAGGTATGGGAAGAATATTTGGGTGCTTTTGTAGTGGTTTGGAGGCTGTGAGGTGGTGGAATAGCCTGAGAAGAGGATACACTGAATTCGGATACATCCTGGATACCTCTGATGGAGAGCTATTTTGAGGAACTTAGAGTGAGTTGTGATACAATATTTATGAAGTGAAAGTGATAAGAATAGGTAGAGGAAGAAGCATACAAAATTTGAGATAAAGATACTTACTGTGGAGGGACATAGGGTCAGATTGGTGGGGGTGTTGCTGAATTCGGATTCAGCCTGGGTAGGGTTGGATAGATGGAGGTGTGGAGGAAGATGGAGAAGAAAATTGGAGATGGTTTGTGAATAGAAAATATGAGGAAGAGAATTAGGAATAAGTTTTCTTAAGGTGGATTGAATGAGGGATGTGAACAGTGGGGGGTTATGGACAGCCTAGTGGGAAGGAGAAGAGTTTGGGGTTACAACTTTTGCTAGTGGAGAGAGGAAGAGTTTGGGGGTTACATACTTTGGTGGGAGTGGAGAGATGAAAGGAGAGGGGGATATATACTGAATTTATTCTTCTAAAAATATGTTTTGGTGTATGTACTATTGTGTTTGGTGTTTTGTGAGTTTAGAGAGGGTGTTTGGTGTTCTACTTGACCATTTAATTATGTTTTTAAGGTTGGGTTTGTGGGTTGGCTCTAGGTTGAATCAAATTAAGCTCAAATGGTTCAATGTGACACATCTATTAAATTAGCATATAAAATATATAAAAAAGATGTGACCCAAAGGATTAGGTTATGGTAGTCTCATTGTAGGCTAGTGTCAGATATTTGGTTGTAGGAATCTGGTCAGTATTTTGTATCAGAAATCCCAGCTACGATCACTAGGTGGAAAGTTGATATTTTATGACGTTTAAGTGTCGTGAATGTTGATTAGCTAAAAATAGAATACAAAAGTGCGAGTTTAAGAGTGACACTAGGGTCAGAATTAAAAATTGGTCTGTCTGGATTAAGAGTGTGAAAGTTGTTGGTCAGCAAGGGCTAGTGTAGTGTTCCAAATATTGAAACTATAGTAAGGTGCACCAAAGATATATAATTGAATTATGTATAATAACTCCATTTTACTAACCCTAATTATTCTAAAATAAATTATAATATCACACTAAACTATATATACCTAAATTTGGTTGAGTGAATTTATAATCTATCTACCTTAGAAATTTTTTGTCATCGAAATTCGAAATCAATCTCTCCAACCACAACTCATCATATCTCTAAATATGTAAACACATCTTGGTACTTACTCATACCCATTCTAAAAATCTTAAACTTTCATATATGTACAGTTTAATCGTCTAAGGCTGTTGGTCCTCAAAATATCTTCTCACCACCATATACTATCTCATTATTGTTATCATGCTAATTGTTATCTAAAAAAATTACCACCTATAGGCCTAGGTTACACAAGGATGCCTCAACACAAACTCAATTTGAATCTTCCAATATCTACAAGAAAAATGATGTCATACCTTAACTCCTGAAGGAGTGCATGATAGTCACTAAAATCTTACAAGCATAAAATCTTCAAGGCTACCTATGTAGTATATAAATTATTTATTCTACAGCTAAGACTGTTATTATTTCTTCATTCTTCCTTGGTACAACGTCATTACCCTATAGTATCCCCAATGAAATCCTCTAACCTAACTTCTTATAATAGCTCTTAGCAGCAATAAGTCTAATCTAGTCAGTCAGTCATACATAGTCTAGAAGCTCAATTCAACGATTCTAGGAGAAATACATATAATAAAATACGACATAAGCCCCTATTCAAATACGAGTACAAAAATATATATATAAAAATTATGTAATAAATATCTATTCAACCATTTTAAATACCCTAGATAAAAATATAACCAATACAATAATGAGAATAAGATTTCTAAAATTTGAAAATCCATCGGCTATGGAAAATTAGAAATATGTTCTCATCACCTACGACTAAGGATAGGTCCAACAAGCTCATACCCTATTAGTCAAAAATCTAAATCCCTGGCCCTAATCAGTTTATGTGTAAATTCACAATATTCAGCTATCATTCATATAAGGCTTCTATCTTCCATTTACACCCTCCTACCATGTGTAAATATATAATCTAAGGGTCTTATGATAATCCTTTTCATAATGACCAACAAGTCAGTATTTGATTCTGAACCTGTGTTTAATTCCTTGAAATTCGTATCACTTCGAGACTGACCAACAATTTCTACTCGCACTAAATTTTTGAAATTCCAAAAGCATTACAATTCATAAATACTAAAATTATTATCCCTCAAGTCTATATCACAATCCCTTCTCATTGGATTATACGACCATAATATCTTGAACCCTCGACAAATCTAAACACGTTATATAGGTTCCGTGCAATCTATTAAGTTGTCTTTCTAGTCTTGTCTTTGGATCAGTTTTATGGCAATGATGTAAAGCCTAACTCTTGTGGCAGTGCACTATTCGATATAAGGGTAACACGGCGAGACTTACCAACTTACCATTCATCCTTCCATGTCCAAGGCAACCAAGTTAAACCAATCACGAGTATATACATAATAAAATCCAAGAAAAATGCATAAGCAAACACAAGTGTCACGGGCGGGGTTCTAACTCAGGTACACGATTTACACGGATTTTATAGAAGTGTTACAGAAGAATATTCAAGTGTTTCATTATATAATACTCATATCCGTTCAGGCATTCCAGATTACTAGGTGCGCTACAAAGAATCGCACGCGGATTGCCGCTAAGCGAGGATAATTTATCTATATGAACTTGAGTCGCTGGCATAGTCATAAAAGATGGGTTATAGTCAAGAGCGAGAATGGTATGCGACTCAAGTAATAAGGTGTCACATCCATCCTGCCCGAACAGACGACTATTTAGTCTAAGAGCGAGAATGATGTGAAGAAAAGGTTCACAAGGCACTACACGCCATCCTGCCCGAAACAAACAGACTAACAGATGTTCCATCTAGATCGGATCAGCCCTAGTGCCCCGAAGACCGTCTGCAGGAACAGATTGAATATACTTTGTGCACAAGTTGTTCGCGACATGCAAGTATAGGGTCTCAGATTCACGAGATTCATGACACGACATGTTAATTCTTGATTCTTGTTCGGAACGAGTATGCTCCACGAGTTATGATTCTTTCTTTACTTGACATGATTCTCGTTCAGAGTTAAACTTGACTGGTGCAATCCCTTAGTTTAGAGATGCCTTGGTGACCCAACGATCCCGGATAGTTTCGGGTTCATTCTTGCACGGAACGACTATTAGATAGTCTTCCGATGAATTGGATAAATAGAAGAAATGAATCGTGTTACTCGATTATGGCATGAACTTATGTGACAAGCATTAAAACGAGGCAAACGAGTACAAGTTATAATATAAGCAGACAAGCATACATTTATATGAAACGTAAGCATTTTCGTTAGCACGGGTCTAAGGGGTGGTGCGAGGAGTGAAACCGTACAGGGACATATCGGATGACATAGTCTATAAGACGAACAGTATAAACAAATAAAATAGTACACTACGAATAGTATAAAATAATATACTCGAGGCATAGCGGGGTCTACTTGCACGAAGCTAAGGTAGCATGCGAGGGTCCATGTTATAAGCCAAGTTTTATTTATATGTTCTAACACAATCAATACGAGATAGGATTATTCCTTTAGCTAGGTGCGTTGTATTCTTTATTAGCATGCATGGGATAATTCACCTAGCGACTAGCATGTATCGTCCATATTTTAAGTATGCCGGCTAAGCAAAGACAAGTTCATCGTAGCCACCCACCTTAGCGATGTTTTGCCTCAGTCGAGCGATACTCCAAGTGAGCCTTTGAAAGTCTAAGTCTGAACTCCTGAAGGGCCAAGTCTGGAATCCTTTTTCTCAAACGAGTCTTCTTGCTAAGCAAGGCGGGTCAGATCATTGTACTTGTGCCATTTGAATCGGCTGTCCGGTTGAGCGAAATAGGTCGTTACATTATACACTACTCAAAAAAAGTCTTGTCCTCAAAACTTCCTGAGCGCAAATCGTTCTATCATAAACTATCGAATTTATCTTAAGTATAACAATCTGTATCGCGTGTGTGTTGGGTCTGTCTCACTGAATGACTCTATCATTCAATCCAAGCTCTAATTTGGTCTCTAATGCGCCTTAGCGCGGAACATATAACGCTTAACGCGGGGTACGTTATAATCAATCTTGAATGAAGATCTAAGGCTGAGGCAAACTTATCCAAGTCGTTACACTCGTCCAAGCGTATCTAGCATATTCACTTATAACAATTATTTAATTTTAGCACATCATATTTCAGGCGTCCCCTGTCACGCCCCAATCCCAAAATACGTAGGACTAGGAATACGTAACATGCTAGCTACATATTCAACCAGACTCTGGTCTGACTCGAATACGTATAAGCTATAATTTAATGGTCACTATCTAAATAAAACAGTAAATATATCTATGTCTCAGTCTACAATAAACATAATATATGAAGAATGAAATACATGTGCTAAAGTCGGCCGCCTAGTAATACACAAGCTCGAATAGACTCGAGAAAAAAAATATGAGTCTATAAAAAAAACTAGGCTATATCAGCAGATGAATAAACAATATGAATAAATAACCATAACTCTGGTAGAAATGATATAAGTACCTGGCACCAGTGTCCGCATGTCAAGCAACACACATTAGCAACTCCAAAGGCTCCATAACCATCTATGCTGTAAAAACTGGCAGTGAACCAGGTCCTCGGAGCGACGTAACAAGGTACAAGAAATAGCGTGCCAAAAGTAAAATAGTATAATGCTACATACTCAAGGGTAAACTATAATAATCGTCTAAGTGCAATACAAATGAGAGCATCACTCGTACTCAGGCTGAAACCACTGCAGGCTCTATGTCGGGAAACCCATAGAGGCAAGTAGTATCTCGAAGGGCCAAGACATCTATCTATCACCATGAGTTATAAGTACAATTATATAAGTATGCCTGTAAACATCATGAAGCCTATAGTCCTACACAGAGTCCTGGTACCAAAAAATATATCAAGACAAACTCTATCTCATATAATTAGTATCAGGTGTCCTATGGTCTGTCGTGCTGGTAGTGCAAGCACATAAAATGGGATCGTGGTATTAACTCTCTAAGTGACGTTGCTCGACTCTGCGTACGATGTCGACACCCGAATCTCGTTTGAACGCTAAGCAACGTCTCAAGGTCCTAGGGTGAATAGTTAAATCACAAGAATGTACATATGAAAGTAAACTCAAGCAAATAATACAACATGATCTACTGCAAGAATTTACAAGGTACACTTGCCTGAATCTTTTCGATGAGTGAACAAAGATCATGCTTCGGCAATCCCAATCTTATCGTCACGTACTTTTACAAACATATGATATCTCCCGATCAGTTATCATAGTAAGGTATGTTACACACAACTATTTCATAGTCATTTATGGTCAAAACTAGGTCACATGGCAACTAGTCTAGTTTTTCGGTTCAAGTTGGTACTAAGCTACACCATTAATCTACCATAAATATATTCATAAAAATATACTCTAATAATTCTGGAATAAATATTTAACATATCTATAATTAAGATTTAATTATTTTATGGGCATCATCTACAGGGTCTAGTCACTAGGTCAACTAGTTGCACAACTTGTCCACTAGTAGGTTGATTGGAACAAATCAATACATAATATGGAATAAACAATAAAAAAAAATATAATCTAGAGGTATCAAACATAGGACACATGATTTTAAACATCGAAAATAATATATCGAGTTGGTGGTCTCACGAGTTAAACTTACAAATCGGATTCATGAGTTTTTCGATGTTCAATGAGTTGTCCTACGAAAATGGACGCACAAATATGTATAAAACTCAACAAGATTGATATATAGAATATTGGAGTGATAGAGAAATGTGTTAGGAACATTATCAAGTATTTATTTGCTGTCGTGGCACGTCACAAATTGGTGCAAACAACGGTTTACGAAAACTGGTTTAGCCTGGACCAATCTTCGTAAAATTCTCGCCACTGGCAAACGGTTGCGATCCAGGTGCTCTAAAAAATATGTAAGGTAGATGAAATATAGGGGTATGCATTAGAGTCACTATGGTAGAGGTTTTGGGGCTATGGAATTGCTGGAGTAGCCTGAGAAGCGAATAGACTAAATTCGAATTCAGCCTAGACACTTCTGGTAGAGGGGTTATTTTGAGAAAGTTATAATGAGTTTTGGTGGAAAGTTTATGAAGAGGAAGTATTTAGAACAGGGATAAGAAGAAGAATACTGAATTTTATAGAAAGATACTTACTTTGGAGGGAGATATGGTCGGATTGGTAGGGTGCTGCTAAATTCGGATTCAGCCTGGGTAGGGGTGGAATGATGGTGGTATGGAGCGAAATGGAGAAGGATTTTGGAGATGTTATATGAAGAAAAAATGTGAGAAAGAGAGTTAGGAAGAAATTTTCTTCACGTGTTATGAGGTAATAAGGTGAGGAGAAGTCTATAGGTGGCCAGCCATTAAGGGAAAGATGAAGGGTTGAGAGGAGAGTAATGGTTGGGGAGTTTTTGTAAGTTATGGAAATTGAATGGTTAAGGGTGCTTGAGAGTTATGGAAGATGAATAAGTGGAGAGGGTTGGATGTCTATTTAGTGTGGTTGACCACACTTGAGTCCAACCTAAAGTGGTTAAGTGGTGAGGTGCATAGTTGGGTCAAATCCAAAGTGTCTATAGTTGAAATTCTTTTCTAATGTGTTAAGTGTGAGAGTGTGAGTGGAATATCATGATGTTTGGTGTTTTGTAGAGATGACAATGGTACATAATATTTGGCATGAACCATGTGGGGGTTTAGAAATATTTGGGTTGAGTAATGTTGGAGCAAATGGGTCAATTTGGTCTAGTGTGTCTAATCAAAGTATTATATATATATATATATATATATATATATATATATATAAGAATTTTAAAATTAATTTTGTAACTTATTTAACTAAATAAAATAATAAAAATAATTATAAAATACCAAATTATCCCTATACTAAAATAAGGGGACTTACATCCCCGAAACACATGTATTTCAACCATGCTTAGAGATAGCGGAGTCCGAGGAGTTACTCGGGAAAGCGTTAAAGGTTTCCGTCTTACGAATCACAATGATACCTCCAACATGATCAATCAAAATTCAAGTAATTTCATTCCAACTCAAACCAAGCATTGCACTACCATCAAGCACGATCTATCTGATTTACCGACTAGTGTCCATGTCCTATCGTACGTTCTATTCGTATCAAACATAGCACACATTTACCGTTCCAAGTCTAATTCTATGTCTTGCTGGCCCACTGACTCATCCACTGACTATTCTCGCCTAGGGTCTGAGGCGAAAAGTGCATAATCTACTGCCCCATCCATCTCTCTGAACGTGAGGACGGTATACATGGTCAGGGACGACCATGAAAGCCCCAGCGACCGCCAGTGCCTTGAGACCCTCGAGGCCAAGATGCAAATGATGGGTGCATCAATGCAAGTCTTAACCCAGACAATGCTGAAAATCAAAGCAAATATTGTTTCTCAATCAGAAAGAACCCCTGTACAAGAAAACTTGGACCCAGGGATCAACGGAGATTCAAACACAAATGCCCCACCTACGGGTAGTAATTCTCACATGCCTGGTGTCACGCCATGATTCCGTAGAATCGCTAACCGTCCCTCGGACGTGATGTCATGTGAGCGTAAGGTGCTCCCACACAAGGCCTAGCATAATGATATATATATATATATATATATATATATATATATATATATATATATATATATATATATATATATAAACAATAGAGTTCAGAAGCTAAATATTTCAAGTTGACACGAAGAAAAGTTCTCTTTATTGACTTTTGACTCAAAAGTAAGGGGTGTCGCGCGGGCTTACAAGATGGACTTAAAATGAGATAGCCGTTTCATACATTACATCATTTACTAGAACATCAAAATATAATAGACACCTTTGGGCGAAGCTATTGCCTTTCCTCGGAGCTGCATATGATGTGTGCACAAGCTCCGAATATTTTGTATAAGTTCCAAAAGGCACGAACAGAGTGTGCCGAGTAATAGACTGGTTGGGGGAAGAAGCTTCAGCTCCTCTCCGCATCGCCTTGGCTCAGAGAACCTGCTGCAACGAGGGTCGGTACTTTAAAAAGTACCAGTGAGGGCAAGCTAACCCAACTAACCAAATTTACACAATATTCAGGTGAGGTAAACAAATTATTATTGTGTACTTTCTATCTTGCCTTAGTTCAAGTTACAACATGCAATGTACATATAAATGACTGAATAACTGTGCCACTATTCGGTGACTTTTTACCTGCGACGTTGCATCCACCTGCACAAAACTTACCATGTTCTCCCTTTCAAGAAGACATCATTAGCTTGAATAGATAATGCAGTAATATGATGGGTCATGGCATACATTGCCACCATGGTCAATAGCTACAGTAAGACAGTGATCCTTGCAACGCGGGTAGCAAGCCCCGCTACAAGACCTCGTATTACCCGTGCTAGTCTTGCTAGTGTGGCTATCCGGGTTTTGTCCGGAATAAATCTGCCCCAGTGCCTCGAAGACCGTCCGCAGGAACTAAACCTTGTGCACAAGTTGTCCAACCAAATAACGTCTCAACATTAAGTTAATAAATAAAGCATTTTGATCCATCAGAATGAACATAACTACTTTAGCACAGTACGATTGGCATAGTCTACCTGCTCAAGTGATTTAATTTCAAATATTCTTGCACTACTCATTTGCACAGTTATAAATAATAAGTTCTAGCTATAACTAAAGCATAAATAGATAAATGCATAGTGGACAAGCACGCATACAATATGATCGTACAAAAAATTGTATGACAAGAATCAGTGTTCTAAGTTACTTCTGATTATCTTGACTCACTTATTATTATTCTTATAATATCATTGATCGGAATGCACAAACGAGTCATATTGTTAAGAATGAAGACTTAGAAGAAGGAAGCTAATCGAAAGTAAGGCCACTCACAAGTTTGAGAATCGGAGAAGAGAAAGGAAATATCTTCAAAAGAAAGGGAAGATCTTCAAAATTTTGCTCGCACGACGCCTACACGATCACCTGCACGCACTAACAGATGATTAATATCTCCTGCCTCGGTCTCCCAGATTTTAATACAAAATACGAATTTCAAGGAACGAAGTAAATAAAATTCATCAAAATTGTTCAAGAAATTGCAAGTCACAAAACCAATAAGAAAGCAACGAAGCGGCATCGAAAATGAGCAAGAAAGCCAACACAACAAAAAGGCCCCTCGTGACTCTGTCGCCGAGTCCTTCCTCGTGGCATGATCCGCTGAATGTGGGACTTAATTCTGAAGAAACCAATATATAACGAGAAAAGTATCTTGATTCAATATGTCCCGATCGAACGATACCAAGTATTTCTTAGTCGCGCTCCCCGAATAGGGGGAACGGGGCACTACACCTGGCCCGTCTGCACCCTCCGCAGGAGACGAGGCCAAGAAAGCAATAAAGGAGGTCCGGGAACTCCGGGATAGCCTAGACTCCATGGGCAGTTGGGACTCACTCTGCGATCTTGGGGTGTGACAACCATATACGATAGAATAGATGGATGTACCTTATCCGCCCAGATACAAGCCCTTCAAAATAAACATATTTGACGGCAAGTCTTACCCTCGACGGTTCATGAGTTACTTCAAGATTACAACGGGACACCTACCCCACAATGATTCTATCCTTACCAGAATCTTCGTCGGGGCATTAGCAGGGGTAGCTTTCGACTGGTTCTGCAGTCTCGAAGATAATTGTATCTCATCATTCGATGACCTCAAGAGTCTGTTCTTCAACAGATTCTATGAGGCAAAAAATGATATGACGATGTCCTCTCTAATGGATGTCGTCCAGAGAGAAAGGGAACTGACACAAAATTACATCGAGCGATTCCGACAAAAGGCGCTAAGGTTGCCCCTGGAAACCCCGAGGCCACACTAATGGAGATATGTCGGAAGAACATGCTTCTGGCAGTCAGCCTCTGGACGCGCGATATCCAGTTCAAAGACTGGACGACATTCATTACAACAACTGTCAAAGCTGAAAAGAAGCTCAAGGATGCCCAACACTTGGGAATCCATATCCCTACTACAGATAAAAAGGGCAAGCGCCCCAGCAATAGCGGTAACAACAACTGCGATGCGAAAGGGAAGAAATCCATGGTCACTAATGTGACCATGAAGCCTGAGCAAAAGCAGGCTGAGGCTCCAAAATCAAAGGAGACCTATTCTTTCAAAGACAGTGATGTCAAGCAGATCTTCGACATGATGATGTAGGGAGGTAAAATTTGCCTCCCCACGTCAAACGTCAGCCTGAAGCGGAGGAGGTGAACAACCCAAAGTACTGTCACTTCCACATGTACGTTCACCACCCAATGCAGGAGTGCTACACCTTGAAGCGGTACATCCAACGGCTGATAGATACCAAGGCTCTCTCCCTGGATTTTGACGATGTGACGGTTGCCGCTAACATGGTGTCCCTCCAGTTCGGCAACTTCCCACCAACGGAAGCCCAAGACAGAGTCATACCGATCCTAAGGGCAATAATGGAGGGAGTCAATTTTTCCCCAACTCGCGACCAAGCAGCCGGGCTGACACCTCTTACTACCCCTCAGGGCGAGATCATGTGGGTCCACCCGGATCTGGTCTCAGACTTGATGCAGAAAGCAGCGCCTTCCGCCGTCAAGCCTAAAACATGAAAAACCAAGTCCTGCCGCATGGTTTCTTCCACCGCTGAGGAGGCTTGGACAGGGACAACCAGGTCAGGTCTTGCTTACGAACAAGATTACGAAGCTCTCGACGTCAATGCACCTCCAACTACTGCACTTGTCGCGTATGATCCAGGTCCATCGGAACCCCTACCAGCGGACAAGTCCAAACAAAAAGAGGGATGCTTCGACAAGCCGTTGCATAAAAAAATGACTCAAGGACTGGAAAAGCCTTAAAACTTTAACATCTTGGCTCAACTCGCCAATACCCCAACAAAGTTGTCATTATTTGAGCTTCTGCAGCTCTCTAGAGACACTCAGGCTGCTCTTTGCGAGGCATTACAAAATATCGATACCTACCTGGAGCAGGTCAAACTTGCCCCCACTACTAATATCATTGAGGCAATACCCAGCATCACGTTCTCGCAACAAGATATGTTACTAAAGAACAACCGGCATGATCCCCCCTATATTACACAGGGTACATCGGTGCCATTAAGGTGGACTAGATACACATCGATCCCGGTTTATCAATCAGCAGCATCCTGCAGAGTCTGTTTCAGACCTTGGACATCCTGATGCATCGTCTGGCAGCCACCAATACTGCCATTAGTGGCTTCAACGTAGGAAGGATCTACGCTCTGGGCAAGATTCACCTGAAGTGCTAGATCGATGACCTAAAAATAGAGGTAACTTGCTACGCCATTGACATAGATGTATCCAACAACGTCTTGCTCGAACGCCCCTAGATACACCAATATATGATCGTGCCATCAATCCTGCACCAATGCTTAAAGTACGTCGACGATCATGGAATCATTAGAACAAAGTTTGTAGACATTAACCCATTTAAGGGAGTCGAGATGTACTACTCTGACGCCATCCTCTACAAACTAACCCACCGAGACAAAGGTGGCAATGAGGCTTCGTTCCTAACATGAATAGTCATTCAAGGAGCAGCCGCCAGGTTTCATTCTTTTGTGGGATCCCTGCGATGATGAGGCCGAGGTTACGACAACACCGGAGGAGCCCATGAGAACCTGTCTCAAGGCTTGCACTCCCGACGCAACCACTCCCCTCGTCGTCAAGTTGCGTAAGAAAGCACCAGAATCTCTGGCACCATCCACAATGTTCGAACCTCTGGTCGTTCACCTTCATAGGCCAAATCGACCGCAGAGAAAGGACCCTGCACCATCTGCTTCGTCCGAAACTCTGGTCGTTCGTCTTCATAGGCCAAATCGACCGAAGATGAAGGACCCTGTACCATCTACTCCATTCGAACCTCTGGTCGTTCACCTTCATAGGCCAAATCGACCACAGAGAAAGGATCCCGCACTATCTTCTCCTTCAGAACCTATGGTTGTTCGTCTTCGCAGATTGTCAAAAAAAGTCCCGGCCACGGTTGCAGCCTCGGAGCCTCATGTGGTAAAACTGCAGAGGAAGCCACCAACGCCTGTAACCGCGCTGGGGGTAGCCCATGAGGATAACGAATTACAAGAATATGTGGCCACTCAAGTCAATGTCCCTTCCCTCGATGATATGATTCCTCTGAATGAGATACCTTATTTTTATCAATAAAGGGTTATCTTTGAACTTTTTTGAGCGTACACATATCAACACATTGTACTCTATGGAGCATGGCCTAGGCTTACACTTGAAAAAACAGGTGACTACCACCTACACAGTAAACCAAGTCCTCCCTAGTCAAGGTTCCTACTTTACGGTTCCAGCAAGGAGGAGGGAAGACAAACCTATCATTTTTGGCAGGGTTGAACGCCTAAGTCCTTCACCCCGGAAGAACAAGAGCCAGAATTCGACACCGAAAATATATAACACTATCGGTTCAACGGTCAAGCCAAACATATCATCCAAAATATGGGTTATGACCTTAAAAATAATCGGACTTTAAACTGCAGCAAGGACCGACGGCTGCCCCTGCATCTGCCTGCTCCCGCAGGCAAGTCCGAGGACTACTTTCATAAGACCAAGCATGTCTTAGGGTATGTAACACCTCCCATAATCCCCGAAGGTTCAGATAAAGAAGATGAGGTCACTCCCACTCTTCGCAATCTTCCGATTGGGACTCCGATGTCAGTATCAGGGAGATACTCAAGCAAAGATTGTCTGCCAATATGGTGTCAGCTGACCCTGAGGAAGACGATGAAGATCCACAAAAAATCCTTAAAGTCAAATCGTGGGCCCGATGCCTAAACGCACAGTAGGAGATACGGTTCGAACAACGAGAACCTACTACCGAGGATAAAGTCATACAAGTCAATCTGAGCAACGAATCCTCCCCTAAACCTATTTTCATCAGCAAAAGTCCGTCTGAAGAAGACTGGGAATCTCTGTTACAGCTCTTTAGGGAATACAGTGATGTCTTTGCCTGGAGTTATAAAGATATGCCAGGACTGGATCCCTAAATCATAGTCCACAAGCTCAACATATTGCCTAAAGCTAAGCCTGTCAAGTAGCATAAACGGCGGTTCCGGCCGGACATTATGAACGCCATCGAAGCTGAAGTAAACAGACTGATAGCTAGTGGGTTTGTCCGAGAAGAACAACATCCTGACTGGGTATCCAACATCGTATCCATCGTCAAAAAGAACTGGAAGATCCGGATATACATTGACTTCCGTGATCTAAATGCGGCCTGTCCTAAGGACGAGTTTTCCCTTCTGATCACCGACATAATGATCGACAATACCTGTGGCCCCGAGCGCATGTCCTTCATGGACGGCTTCTCAGGCTACAACCAAATCAAGATATTTTCTGACAACGAGAAACATACATCGTTCTGGACCCCAATAGGCATATACTGCTACACGGTCATGCCTTTCGGTCTAAAGAACGCAGGTGCTACATACCAACGGGCTATGAGCACCATGTGCGCACACTGCCTCAAGATGAACCCAACCAAGTTGTTCCTGGGGGTCTCCAACGACAAATTCTGAGATTTCGTCATCACTTCCCGGGGATTCATATAGACCCCAAAAAAACCAAGGCCATCCTGGAAATGAGCCCGCCAAAGAACCATGGGGAACTCCGCGGCCTTCAAGGGAATCTGGCATACATCAGGAGGTTCATATCAAACCTCTCTGGATGTTGGCGGCCATTCACCCAGGTCATGAAAAAATGTGTCTCCTTTTTCTGGGATAAAAAATGCCAACACACGTTTGACGACAACAAGGAGTACCTATCAAACCCTCTTGTACTGGTGGCCCCGGTCATGCGAAAGTTGTTCTTGCTCTACGTACACGCGATGGAGCACTTTCTCAGTGCCCTGCTAGCCCAGAATAGTGATGCAGGCCACGAGTAGGCCATATACTACCTTAGCCGGATGATGATCGGCGCGGTGCATAGGTACACCACCGTTGAGAATGAATGTCTTGCTCCAGTATTCGCTATTCAGAAAACTCAACATTACGTGGCTGGACAGACCATTCATGTAATCTCGTGAGTCAACCCCCTCAGGGTCCTTATGGCCAAACCAGGGGCACTCAGTTCCTGCTTGGCTACCTGGGTGATACTATTATCTCCATATATTATGGTGTTTGTCCCATAGAAAGCTGTCAAGGGTCAAGAACTGGCCAACTTTTTGACAGCCCACCCGGGGTCAGAAACCTGGAAGCTCTATGAGGAGATTTCAGACGAAGCGTCAGACTCCAACGTTACTTCACATGAAGCTGTGTGGCGAATGTTCTTTGACGGTGCTTCAAGAGCAGGGCCCAAAGGCGGCATCATCGCTGGGGTCGAGATAGTGTTGATCTCCCCAAATGGCCTCGTCATCAATCGTACCTACTCTTGTACGGAGCCATGCTCCAATAATGTGGCAGATTACAATGCATTAATCATCGGGCTCCAACTTGTTAAACAAGTTGGAGTAGAATGCCTGGAGGCTTACGGTAATTCTCAGCTAATAGTCAAACAGATCTGGGGCGAATATGATGTCCAAAATGAAGACTTGATCCCCTACCACCAAGCGACGCTTAGCATTATTGTAAATTTTGAGATATTTTTCATAGAGCACGTCCCTCGGATGCAAAACATTGAGACTGATACCTTAGCCAGCCTCACTGCCTCCTTGGTAGTCCCAAGTGACACTCATCAGCTAATCACGGTAATCGGTCAAGAGATGGTATGCCACAAAAATAATCGTTGCCTATGTCTGAGCTACACGGCGAAAGTACACACTGATGTCCAAGACTTGAGGCTTCCATTCATTGGCTATACGGTCTATGGAATTCTCTCCGAGAACCCAAAGGAAGCCACGTCCATCAGGAGATGTTCCCTCCAGTTCTACAACGATACGGCTACTAGAATGTTATATCGCCGCTCATACGACGGCCTTCTTATATGATGTCTATCGAATGTAGAAGCCAAACAGGCGCTTCAGGAATCCCATAATGGCATCTATGGTACCCACCAACCCGGTCCAAACCTGCAGGACCTTCTTCGGCGTTTGGATTACTATTGGCCCATAATGGTAACAGATGTCGTCGACTATGTAAGAAAGTGCTAAGTGTGCCAAATCCATGCAGACTTCATCCATAAGCCCTTAGAGTTCCTACACCCGACTGTTGCTTCTGGGCCATTCGAAGCCTGGGGTATGGACATCATTGGAACGATTAGTCCACCTTCATCCAAGGGACACTGGTTCATCCTCGCCACTATCGACTACTTCTCCAAGTAGGTGGAGGATGTACTACTCGTGAAAGTCAAGATGTCCAACGTTGTCACGCCCCAGTCCCAAAACTACGTAGGACTAGGACACATAAGCATGCCAGCCGCATGGATATGGCAACTCCAATATATGGAAACCAAATTCACACGTACGCTGTAATATGAATATCAAGTCCACAAGTGGTGTAAAATGTATCACAAGTCACATGGTATAATCTAAATCTCATCCGCGAAAATCAGATATAAATAATAACCAGCATCTATATAACTAGATCTCAACATAAATATCTAAGGATGATAGTTGGATGGAAATAAATCCACTACCAACTCGAATGGAAAAGTACAACACAACAAATACAATATAGGAATACCAGCTAACGACCATGGGCTCGAAGGGAAGACATCCTCGCAACACAAGTAATCATCTAAATCTGCGCTCCTGTAATTACTCAAGAACAGATACACCTGGCAGAGGACCAGGTCCTCAGAGGGACGTAACAAGATACAGAAAATATGAGCCAATTTGAATACAGTAAACATGCATCATATTTAAAAATAGATAAGTACGCTGTACAGGATAATCTATATGAATAAAAATGAGGACAACTTTTTGACGTATGGGCAAGGGTAGTCTACTCGATCTAAGCCTCACAACTCATACACCCGTCTAGAACATCAGAAATCGACATACCTCTGGGGTAGCGACCAGCGCGACTCTACAGAAATCGACATACCTCTGGGGTAGCGACCAGCGCGACACACGCCCGTAGTGCAAACTATATACTATGGTTTACCAGAGTGGTTAAAAGCCCATATGCCTAATAATTGTCCTCTAATGATACTAGGTGCGATATGTGTGTCAACATATCTAATAAATAGTAATGACTGAAGAAAAACTACACATGCAAGAACTATACAGAAATGCAATATAACAGAAATATACTAAGCATGCAAAATACTGTAAATAATTTGGCAAGGTATCTTACCTGGGGTCCTGCTGCTGGTATGAATCAGAGTCCAAGTCACAGTCCAAATAGCCTATGTATTACAAATTTATCATGTCAAAAGATAATTTATTTTAATTTATTTAATTCTGGAATAATTACTCTAAAATCCTATTTTAATCTTATTATTCTGATTTTTATGTTAATTCCTAAATTTTGTCCAAAGAAACTAAATTTTATCAACTCGAGACTCATGGCACGCAAATCGAGGCAATATGTTGACCGAAAAGTCAACCGACACAAACTCAACTTTCATGCATGATTTCCTGTAGATTTCAGCATCAAAAATATGCTGGAATTTATGGCTCGTCCGAATTCAAATTCGTTTGGGAATTATGGCACATACAAATTTTGTATTGTGCACCGATGGTTAAATTCTAACCTAGAAGTTCTACAGAATTAATAGTATATAAATACTTCGAATTAAATTCTATGAAAAACATATGTCAATGATCTCGACATTAGCTTTCCAAAACTTTAAACGGTTCATGATTCTGATTTCTGGTTCTCCCGAAATCGCGAAAATATTAAAACACGTCTATTTTTGGACATGCTGTGCTCTACGAATTTTTTAGAATTTAATACTCATAATTTCGTAAAATAAATTATATAATCAGAAAGCTAACCTCAATATCTTTCTAACACAAGAAACTATGCCTCATTTGGAGTCCGGAGCTATGCGCAATGGCTTGTGGAAGATGAAGGAACCCTAGATGGCAATTCTCCAAAATCTCTCTCTCTCTAAGATAATGGGATAATTAGGGTTATAATAATATATATATATATAGGAATGTACCTACGACTAAATGGATATTTATAGGCTGACACGTGTCAGAATCTGATTGGATGGTTTTTGTTATATTATTTATTTTTGATTTGCCTTTATCAAAACATTATTTAAGTCGTTTTAAATCTAAATAACTCCAAATAAATATTAAAAATAATCATAAAAATCTGAAAAAATTACATAAAATATATTTTGAACCTATAAACCCTAAAAAAATATTTGGGACAATTTTATATTCATAAGTTTAGTACTATAATTAGGAGAAGCTCTAAACATTAGTTTTATCCATTTAACTAAAAATAAATACTAAAATTATTCCAAAAATTCTGAAATAATTCCAAAAAATATATAATAATATTATAAACCATAGAAAATAACGTGGGTCCATTCTATATTCCTGGGCTTGCACAATAAATTCTATAAGTCATAAAAATTAATTATTAGTCTAAATAACTCCCAATAAATACTAAAAGTATTCAGAAAATTCCCAGAAAATTCTAGAAAATATATTTGACTATTTAGAACCTAAAATAAAATTTGGAATATTTTTAATTAAGTTTGAACATAAAATAAATTCTTCAAAGTCCTAGAAAATTAGTGTTACTAGTTTTTAATTAACTAAAAATTATGGAAAAATCTCAATAATCTAAAATAGCCTAAAAATAATTCTAAATAAATATTTATATAAGTAAATATACTAAAAAAATTTATTTTCTAATTAACTAAGAGAATACTCAAAATAAATTCAACATCTATAATAAATATAATAATATAAAATATACACAAAATACCTATTTTGGGTGAGGGAGTTTATAAACGTGATCAGCATCGTCAAGCATCATGTCATATACCGTTTTGGGTTGCCATGAAGGATCAATCATAATAATGGTCCGTAGTTTGCAAGCCATGCGTTCTATCGATTCTGGGATAAAAACTGAATTTATAATATAGCGTCAAGTGCCTACAACCCAACAGCAAATGGTCTGACAGAAGCATTCAATAAAACTATCATATTGCTCCTCAAGAATTTCGTGTCCTCCAGCAAATGCGACTGAAACGAGAAGGTGGATGAATGTCTCTAGGCCTACCATACAACTTTTCGGACCGCTACTGGCAATGCGCCTTTTTCTCTGGTGTACAAAAGCGAAGCGGTCCTTCCGCTCGAGATCCAAATCCCTTCACTCCGAGTAGCTCTTGCCAACCAATTAGATGTCGACAACAACCACCGTCGATGGCTACAAGAGTTAGAAGCACTCGATGAGAAACATCTCTTATCTCAACAGCATATTAAAATATACAAAGCACGTCTCTCTGGAGCCTTTAAACAATGGGTGAAGAGGACCTACCAAGTGGGTGATCTCGTCCTAACCGTAAGAAGGCCGATTGTTATGACCCACAAGGCTGCCGACAAATTCCAGCCTAAATAGGAGGGCATGTTCATCGTGGAGTCTGTTTTCTCTAACGGCGCCTACCGGCTAGTGAAATATAGTGACGACTTGCTCATAATACCTATCAACGACAAGTTCCTGAAAAAGTACTACATCTAAACTAGACTTGTACTTCCCTCACCCCCAACGGGATAACCCAGATGTACAACTCTACACTCTTGGTTCTTCATCCCCCGCAAATGCCTATGTGCTATATTTTTCCCTTCTTGACAAAATTCTTGTAAAAATCATTATCTGTATCCAGGAGCCCTGGATACAGAACGGATGATGGATCCTCAAAAGTCTCCCCAACGGAGCAGTCCCCAGGTTCACTCGCATACTCCCGCAGTGACCACTCAAAAACTAATCTAGTTAGATGCTAGCCATGTTCATATTGTCTCTGAGCTATCGTCCCACCAATCTTCTCAGTGGAGCTATCCTTAGGTCTATCTTCATGTTTGAATAGACCACACTCAACAAATTACTCCTCAGTGAGTTTTTTGGACATCGATTCACGTCCATATTACCTCTGAACAATCATTCTAACATCCCTCCCCGATTGAGTTTGCCATGTCTATATTACCTCTGAGCAAAATTTCCAGGTCTTGGCTATCGATCATCATATCTATATCACCTCTGATATCGATTGTCATCCCTACTTATCACCCGTACTCACCAAAGTACACTGGTGGTGTTAAGTCCATAAAAACTGCCACGTCCATATTACCTTTGGCAGGGCTTGTTCTAAATCTATTACTTACACTAACGTGCACAAAAAATAATGGGTCCACAAAACCTAGCACGTCCATATTACCTCTGATAGGGACTATTCTCAAACTTATTACTTGCACCTTAATGGACAAAAAGTAATAAGCCCACCAAAGTCCCCCAGTGGGATTTCCTCAATGGAAGCAAACAGCCACGTTCATACAACCTCCGACGCGCTTCCTTCTTCTTCCACAAAAATGTCAGTATCGTACATAACCTCTCGGTATGACTATCAATCAGCTCACGTCTACGTCACCTCTGAGCTATCGTCCTCACATCCTCTCCCGAGAGTGTGCCATGTCCAAGTGACCTCTGCGCAAACCTCTCCCCTACGACTATCATCAGTCGTCATTTCAACTTATCACCCGTGCTTAAATTTAAGTACGCCAACAGTGTTAAGCCCACCAAACTTTTTACGTCCATATCACCTCTGCCAAGGCCCGCTTTGAACTTATTACTTGCAGTCTCGTGCGCAAGAAGTAATAAGTCCCCCAAAGATTCCCCAGTGGACATCCTTGGCAACTACGATGTTGTACTACATCCACATCACCTCTAGTACAATACCCAAAGTTTATACGAATAATTCCAACAAAAGAACAAAAGTTTCTTTTTTATTTTTTTCCCTAAACGGGGAACTAAAAGTAAAAGACACTTGAGGACTTACCAATGCCTCAATCAAAATAAAAAGGAAGAAACAATCACTGATACTACGGATTGGTGCATAACTCCTCTAAGCGTTCTTGGAGACTAGCCACTCTGGCATCAATCAGACTCCTCACTCGGCGCTCGGTCTCTTGAGCTACGCCAACAGGACTATCAAGGTGAGCGTAAGACTGGTGCTTCTCCTCCAGTCTCTTCAGAGTCCCTTCAATGGCATTAGAAGACTGAGCTACAATGAGAGATTATACACGAATAACTTTCGCTCTTGACGGGCCTCGCGAATGTCACCCTCCAGGATCTTAAGGTTGGCCTGGAGTTGTGCATTATTCGCCTGGATCTCAGCAATAGTGTGAGAGAAACCATCGTCCCGAGAGAAACTAGCCGCCTCATGTGCGTCCAACGGAATACGTTGGAGTTTCAAATTCTGGAGCTTCTGCTCAAGACCCACCTTAGTTTTCCCATAGGCATCCTTCACTTGTTTTACGGAGTCAAGGAGGCGTTCATACTCTGTGGCAACGGTCGCAGCGACGATAGCCTGTCGCACATGTTGCAACTCCTCCAAGCGTTGTTCCACATCAATTAATTTTTGAAACAACAGGTCAGCAATCTGCTCAGAGTTAGGGAGGGTCTTCAAAATCTGTATCTTCCCCAGGGCATTGTGCCTGGCCCAAACAAAGGGCATCCCTCAAACCAGTATATTTTGGACCCCTTGCTTCAACAAAATATAAAATCCCTGAAGGATAACTTTCGAAGTAGCCAACACCGCAACTTCCGTAGAGAGCCTCAAGGAAGCCAAAGCCTAAAAAATTACAGGCAATTCGACAGTTGAAGTATCCTGTGAAATATAGGGGACAACACTCAAAAAGTCGTATAGTAAAACTACAAGTGTCGGACGACGAACTACTTTCGCAGCAGCCAAGTTCTGTCCCACCGAAATTAGTGTCTGGATGCCTGGCAAACCGACAAGCTTGGCCTTCATACTGGCAAGTCCAAGAACGAAACCCGCTGGAGGAAGCCATAACTTCAGGTCATCCAACGTTACCTCGCGAAGGCGATAAAGCGGTCGCCACACCAGGTAGACCCACAGAGGTAGAGGCTTCCCCTACATAACCGCAACAGAAGGTTCTGTCGGATGTTCTCCACCCCTAGTAGGGGGGAGGGAGAGTGGACTTCCTTCGAACCAGCCCCCTATCTTTGTCTTCTTTTGCATCTTCCTCAGAGGCCACATTTACCATCCTCAGAGGAGAAGTTGAGTCTGCAGGGCCAAAATCACCTGTGACCGACCGCACCAACAAAATAGAAAACTAAAGACGAAAGATCTCATCTCGCAAGAAAAGGCGAAACAACATACCTTGAACAAATGACGGGATTTGTTGAGCCACCTCGACAACGTCTGGGCTATTCATCCAGATGTGGGGAGTAGCCGGTTCCACCAGCTCCCCCTCGGGGATATGCTCGCATAAATTCTCAGGGGTAGGCTCCTCAGTCGCGACCTTGGGATCATGAGACATCGACTCTTCGTCTCTTTCTGCGTAAGAGACCCTAGCAGCAGTAGACCGCCGAGGGTGATCCCGTCTCCCCTGTGGCTGCAAAGTTTTAAATAGACAAGAAGAAAGATGTTCATATAGAGGAGTCGCAAAAATCAAATTAAGAGGTCTTACGGATATCGCTATTGCATCTAAAGTGGTATTCGGTTCAAAAAGTACCAACGTACTTGGTCCTACCTCCTCTCTTCTATAAGCCCCACCTCCGGCGCCTTCTCGACCCGCGCTCACTTGGAATGACTGGGGTTATAAACACCCAAATTTTTAGAATTTAATTTAAAATTTAATTAATTATTATTGTAGAATTTTTTATTTATTTTTAGTTAATTATAATAAATGTTCGTTCATGGATTTATATTTTTGTGTATTAAATTAATTATTAAATAGTACAAAAATTATATTTTGGGTGTATAATTAATAATAAAATATTGTGTAATTTTTCTAGAAGTTATTGGGGGTCTAAAACTAATTTTTTTATAGCTAATTGTATTATTTTAAATAAACTAGCCCAAACCAACCCAAACCGAACCAAAACAACTCACTAAAACAACTAGGACCCGGATCCTAACCCATACCCGAACCGCAGACCCACTAATCTGCTACCCGACCTGCCCCCTTCACATTCAGAAACTCCCCGACCGTTCCCTTTCTCTCCCCCAATCGGCCGCCGACCGACCATTTCCCCTCCTTGTAACGCCCCCCCCACCCCACCCCTATAAAACCTCCATCCTAGTCGACCCTCACCACTAACATCTCCTCTCTCATTCCCGACCGTCGTCTACCGCCTCCGACGTCGGACCACTGCCGCACGCCGCCGCGAAGACATGTCGCCCAATTCGAGCAACAACAATAACGTGAGGTATGCTACTTCCCACCCTTGTATCTTCCTGCACATTAATCCAAATATCGATCTATCGAATCCTATGCGAAGATCACATGCCCCTCTTGAACCCTGTATAATTAGTTTGGTGTATCATGTCCTGTGTCGGTCGTAATTCGTGACGCAAAACAGAAAAAATGACTCAATTTATAGATCAGAAAACTGTCCCAAACACCCATGTTCATAGCTATTTTTCTTCCAACCTAGTTAATATTTTTAAATTCCACTTAAACAGTCATTTAAACAACATAACCAAGATTTAATCTCTTTAATTAGTTTATTTTAATTTGTTGTAAGTTGTGATTTATTTGCGGTTGAAGTTGACCAAAAATATAGTTTTCTAAATCTAAAATTTTCTGAAATGGAGTGCGTCCCACAAAATGAGGCAACTTCGTCGTGTGCGAATTATACCGAAAGATGCATATCGTCAACACGGATGTGTAAAATTTCACGAAAGTTGATTTGGATGTGCGTGCACACCAAAATCAGCACGTATCCGTCGAAAAGCTCCGTATCGGCCTGTTCTGACACTCGTCATAATTTTGTCTGTGCTTAACATTTCACAATAAAACTTATGCCATTGGATTCGTAGCATTACACTGGTCATGTGACCCAAGTTTTGTTCAATTCTGAGAACGTTGACGAAACTCCGTTTCGTAGGCCCCACGGATCAACTTGACAGACAATTTCATGACCGGCTCCTCGGAATCCAGTTCTGGATGTTCCGTTGGGTTCGTATCATCATTCTGGACTCGTAGACACTAAGTTTGATAAATTTGGAGAACTTTGTCTCTGGCACATTTTTCGGTGCGAAGTGGACCACATGTGGACTCCGCTTTTACCAGAAACTGTTAATTTTGCCCCTGTGTCCAAATTGGACTTATGGGTAGTTAATCCTAGTTATTTCATGTATTTTAAGAGCGATGGTAATGTTTGTTTTAACATCCGTAGGCATACCTGGAGATTCCACTTACATCGGAGAAATTGACGGAACTCAGAACTCAGGCAAGTGTATCTTGCTAAATCTGCAAAGATCCTATGCTATTATTTGTTTGTATTATTTTTATATACTTTTGTGTTATACCTGTTCAACCTAGGACTGTGTGACTTTGCTTAACGGCCAAACAAGATTCGGGTGTCGACGCCGCACGTGGAGTCGTGTAACGTCACTTAGAGAGTTGATACCACGCTCCTATATAATTTTTACGTACTTGCTTTACCAAGTACGTCATACCATAGGACACTTGACATTATTCATGTGACAAAATCACTTGACATTATTCATGTGACAGAATATTTTCTGAGTTATTCGTGGTGATTCTGTATTGGCTTACAGGATACGTGGCATAAGACTTACATATATATATATATATTATTATGACTCGATGTATTAGATAGACGTCATGATCTTGCGTGTTATGGACATGAGACGTCGTGGATATGAGACGTGTGACTACATTGGGTGGGGAGACACATAGGCTACAGGCTGATTACATACATATATATTTTATTATTACGGTGCTTTAGTCTTTGTTCCAGAGCTTGGCCCATTACGTAATATTACTGCTACCAGCTCTCCGACACAGAGCTTATAGTGGTCTTAGCCTGAGTAGTAGTGATGCTCTCATTTGTATTTCATATTGCTGGTTACATAGCTTGCCCTGAGGATTTATTTTTATATACTATATTTCATTTAGCTTGAGTTATTCTTGTACCTCGCTATGTCCCCTGAGGACCTGGATCCGAATTATGTCCCTAGGTACAACAGAAGAGGAATACCCTGAGATATACGGGATAGGAGCTGACGCTGGAGCAGTACTGGCACCAGAGGAAGAGGTTGTTCTAGAGGATTTTTCCTGAGTATTCTGTTACATACTCAGTTATTTCTGCTTCTAGTTATTTCATATATTGACTCTTGGATTTATGTATTAACTTATTATCGGGTTGTTCCCCGAGACACTTTTTATTTGGACTTGTTGATAGACTATATTTCTTTTTAGCTATTATCTTGATTAGTCTATTATATTGAATTATGTTTACTTTCTGTGGATGAGATTAGAATTAGACGGTGACATGTATCGTAGACCATTGTGTTTGTTTTACAGCTTAAGTGCACTCTAACGGGTCCATTAAATTGGGTTTGCCCATTAGAGTTGTGCTACTGGCTATTGCCACGTGGCTAGTCCCTCGGTATTTTGGACTGGACATGACATGGTTTTTGTGGTGGCCCATGCAGGTCCTCGACTATATTGCTTTGGTTTTAACTAAGGAACCGAGCAAGCCTGCGATTAGGATAAGTTATAGGATCATCTTATCCATTTGTTGATATGTTCTTGACATCTATATCGACTTCAAAATAATTTTTTGACTTGAATCAGGTCTTGATTCCTCTGTGCGATTCTCACAGTTTACTTTAAATTCAGAGTAATGGACCCACGAGTCGGCGATGAGACTCCCGTAGGTACACCACAAGGTGTTGTAGTCATCTACGACGATGGAGTGACACTATTGGGTGGAGATACATCCGCTCAACAAAGTAATCAAGCAGATCAGCATGCCTCAAGGTTCCGACGAGACGATATTCCACTACCGTAGCTGTTTACTCCACCAATGCCCATTTTTTCACCAGGATAGGCTATGGACGGACAACAGATGTTCCAAATATTCTATGCAATAATGCAAGCCTAACAGCAGGTTCATCAAGAGGCTTAGCGTCACGAGCAAGAGAACTTAAGGAACAGCCTAGTAACCGCACTGGAGCAGGCAAACCCACCAGCTAAGCGACCATCGACGGGATCTATCACTAATTTTTGCCGGCTGAAGCCCCATATCTTTTATGGCAAGGAGGAGCCCACTGAAGTTCATGAGTGGCTCACAAACACTCAACACCAGTTGGAAGCAACTGAGCTTTCGAGGGAGCGTTGGATGACTGCCGTCAGGATGCAATTGACGGGCAATACACATCATTGGTGGCTATCGAAGGAGAGACGGCTCGGACCGGACCGAGTCACTTGGAAGGAGTTCTCTAGACTCTTCCAGGAGATATATATATTCTATCCATGGCCAGAGCGAAACTTAGGGATAAGTTTAATCGCCTCATTCAAGACAATATGACGGTAGAAGAGTATAAGGCAGAGTTTATCCGTTTGAGTCACTTCGCCCCTACTTTGATTCCGATAGAAGAGGAAAAGGCGAAGAAGTTCTTCGACGGACTTAGCTTTGAGCTACAGAGATTGATCAGATCTGTTGCACCTACTTCATACACTGACTTCCTTGCTGCAGCACGACGCATGGAGTGCGTCACCAGGAGAGAGTCCAGTCTGAAATGGCCGTTCACATCAGCACCAGCCAGAGCACTACACGGGGAGTCTACAAAGCGACCCCAAAGGACTTCACTGCAGAGAGCAGCATCAAGAGCCCCATCCCTTCCTACTTATCACTACTGTGGCAAGGTAGGCCATATTGAGAGGGAGTGCAGACTCAAGTTGAAACTATGCTTGATTTGTGCATCCAACCAACATCCAGCCAAGGACTGCCCTAAGCGTCGAGAGGGAGCACAGATAGTAGACCGACCAGCTTTACCAGCACCGAGACCAGCCCAGCAGCCACCTAGGCCAGCTTATCCAGTATTGGGAGCACCACAGACGAGAGTTGGAGGAGTCAGACCACCAGCTCTATGAGGGTATCAGCCGAGGCCACCTTTGGCACCACAAGCAGTACTATTCCAGCAGGCTCGGTGTAAAACCCCTAATTTTAATAAACCGTATTAATTATTTAATTAATTATTTAATTAATTTATAGTAATTATTAGCTAAATAGAAGAAATAGAATTTACGGAATTTTTATTTTTAGGTAATTGTGCATTTAGAGGTTTTAGGGAAGAACCGTAATTTTCTTTAATTATTTTTATGTAGGAGACCCTGTGGACAGTTGATAGATTAATTGTATGCACTAAAATAAATTCCTCGAATTATATATATATATATATATATATATATATATATATATATATATATATATATATATATATATATATATATATATATATATATATATACATATACATATATATATATATATATTGTCACGATCCGCACCCGATATAGGGGTACGAGAGCGTGGGTACGTTCAGCCTATGTCGCAGCATCGGCGGTAGAACGCTGTCTAGGTCATGTAACTATCTAATCAATCTCACATGAATACCCAACTCCATAAGGAGACGTGGATATCATAAAGTAATGCTGGATACTCAATCACATAAACTAAGCACGATGAGATATCAAGACAAGCAAGGAATACAAGACAAGTCTAACGATAAAATAGGCATACCTGCAGTCAGCAACATCCAATCCCCAAGTGTCAGAAACAAATCCACTAAGGTCACAGTCTGGAAAATATTTTCCAGTCAGGAAGGAGCAAGTACATCTCTAAATAGTAGTTCTGTATTAATGATATAAACTATGTAGCAGTATATAGATGGAAATATACAAGATGCATGTATATGTACGAGAAATGTACAATAAAAGAAATACTGGAAATATTATAAGTAAATGCAGGAAAAGAAATAATATGTCAATGAGCAAGAATACTACGACTATGTGTGTGAGTACTAGCTTTAACATGTGATCGGCTTGGGAACTTGATCAGGCTGGTTACATGTGATTAGCTATGATTCATGTAAGGTCAGGCTAATCGTTGGTTAGCTATGATGCATGTAGAGGTCAGGCTAATCACACATAACAGCTATGAAGCATGTAAATGGTCAGGCCGCACCCGACGTGAGATGTGGGGTGAGCTATGATGCATGTAGAGTTGGGTATGATCACATATCTATACTAAAATACTTCCCACCCCGACTGGTATAGTAGATCCAACCATGGTACGCTATGGCACGGGATTCCCTAGGGAGATAGCAAATCTCCTCGGGAATCAGTGTCTGTACATGTACAAGATAAATGAAACAAGACTTGTACAAGCTACACCATAAATAAGGAATAACATCTCATGACGAGATCCGTGTATACCAATCCGTGTAACCAGCGTGTCGAGAATGTGGATATTTACACTAGATACGATGAACATAGGGGATATCATAAACAAGAAACTAATCAGAGAATGTACTCGCCTTGGGTCCTTAGCTGGTAAAACCAATGTCCTGTCCCAGAGTATCGCCTGGAGGATCCAACAGTCCTATAACATATAATAAATATAATATTGTATCAGATGCTACACTAACACAACACAATACAATACACGAACTCAGGGGCTCTGCCAAGTATGGCACTGGTCAATCTAGGTCAGTGTGCGTCAAATTGTACGGGCGTCGCGTCTGCGATTGCTGGGCAAGCCAGACGATCAAAATGGTACAGGGCTTGCTGGCACGTCAGCGTATGCATGGCAGTCAACTGACCGTTCACAGGGTCAGGTCCATGTAAATATGGGGTATTCGTATTTACACTCGGGTCATCTAGTAGAGGTATATAAATATACATCTCATTAACTAACATATATATATTTTCCATCAATTACAATAATAGATATATGTATATATATACTTTAAATAAAACTAATACTTGTATATATATATAAACATAATTCATGGAAAGAGATACAATATGTATATATATGTCTATATACTAAATAGAATTTAACATACTGTATTTATATGTCCTACAAATATATATATGCCAAAATACATACATATATATATATGGGTATATATATATATATATATATATATATATATATATATATATATATATATATATATATATATATATATATATATATATATATATATATATATATATATATATATACACCAAAATATGTATTAATATACGTACTAAAATATATTAATACATGTACTAATATACACTATGTATGTACATATATACTAATTTGAGAATACACTATATATATATATACATGTATATATATATATACTAATTTGAAAATACACTTATACATTTACACATACACATACACATATACTACAAGTACGTATTTGTATCCACATACATATATACTAAGCTATATACTCTACAAGGAGGAGGGAAGAGGAAGAGGAAGAGGAAGAGGAGACTCACGGAGGAGGGTGGTGGTGGTGCTGGGTCGGCTGGCCGCCGGGGATGCAGCTGAGGGGCTCCGGGGGAGAGCTAGCCGGACTGAGATGATAATGGTGGTGGTGACAGTTCGTATGGCCGGTGGCTCGAGGGGTGGTGATAGGCTTGACGGGACAGGGTGGACTCGACTGGAGGAGGTCGAGCCGGGTGTAGGGAGGAATGGCTCGTCGGCGTACAGTTGCGGAGGTGGCAATGGGGGTGGTTCGGGGAAGGATGCAGGGAGGAGGGAATACAGCAGGGAGGAGGAGTGGAGCAGGGTGGTTGAGAGTCGGGTTAGGGGGGTTGCACAGCCGCCGGGGAGACGTTGCACCATCGCCGGAGGTACTGTACAGGCCGGAGAAGGGACAGAGGGAGTGAGGGAGCTTCGCCGGGGTGTTGCACTAGTGGGGTGAGAGAGGCAGGGAGGAGCTTTGGTGTCTCCGGTGGGTCGGCCGGAGTTAATGGGAGAAGAGGGGACTCAGCTGAGCTTTGGTCGGCCGAAGAAGAAACAGCGGGCCGCCGGGGAAGAAGATCCCGACTGAGGTGGTCGCAGTGGGAAGAAGATGGGTGGCTTGGCCGCCGGAGACGGTGCTGCGGGCCGCCGGGAAAAGCTTGGGGACAGTGGTCATGGCCGGGTGAACAGTGTTTTTCCCCCTCTTATTTAAATTCAAATTAAAATAAAAGGAGAAGAAGAAAGGAAGAAGAAGAGAAGTGAAGAAGAAAAGAAAAATGGAAAAATTTAGAATGAGGGAGGAGGCTACGGTTGGGTGTGTGGGGATTCCCTAGATTTCTTTTTGGGGATTAGGGCTTGGTGATAGGATATTAAATAGGAAGAGAGAGTGTGTGAATTGAAGGGTGAGGATGCACCCATAGAATGGATGGCCTAGATTTAACATGAGGGATTCTTCATGTGGGTGAGGGTGTTGACTAGTCAATGTTGGGCTTCTCCATTTAGTTGAACCAATGGGGTGTTGACACCAAATGCAAATTTGCAAATTAGCCCCCTTAAATTTGGGTATTTGCACAGATGCATAAAATGATAAAAATTTGGTGGGCGATTCGGTGTCTGGTGTTTGTAGGGTGAGGGGGCGTTATATGTTTTGTACGGGCTTAAATAGCGGGGTACTGGAATTAAACGGGATTAACGGAATCAGATGAAATGGTATCCTCAATTTAATTAGGAATAAATACAAGCTGTGTTCAAAAATTAATTAGAAGTACATGGGGCCAAAATTAGGTCGGGTCATCAATATCATTAATGAAGAAGTCTCAGAACAGAATATTACCCTAATTTGGGTCGCACAAAAATAGGTCAAGATTGCCTCCAATTTCGATTGGAACGCACAACGATACAAAATTGAAATTTATTTAGAATTTTAAATAAACGTCCGCGGCGATTTTTGTGCGGCTAGAATGAAGCTCAAGAGATCATAATTATGAGTTACAAAAAATGGCAGAATGGAAGGCGGGCACGTCTAGGGCAATGTTGTAAAATTTGTTGGAATGCAAAAGCCAGGTAGCGCCCCAAATATCGAAGCAAGGGCAGGGCGCAACAATTAATTAAATTACGGTAATCAATTACGACATCCAATAATTAAATCCTAAATAATATAATTAAATACACAATCCCCACAATTCTGTCAGGTGTTCGTCTAGTGGGCTTCTAGGTCAAGTCTACCAGCTCAAACATTAATGCACACTGTAAATAATAATATATTTAATTACACATCTCACAAAATTATTTAAATTAAAAACACCTATCGAGAAATCATCTAATATAAATACCATAATATTAATAATACATAAAAAGTCGAAAATACCCCTATTTTCAGAATGTGGTAGTGACATATATATATATATATATATATATATATATATATATATATATATATATATATATATATATATATATATATATATATATATATATATGTATGTATATATTTATATATTTATATATATAAAGTTTATAAATAGAAAGAAATAGAAAAGAAGAAATGAAAATGGAAATAGAAAAAGGAAAGAAAAAGGAAAAAGAAAAAGAAAAGAAAAATAATTAGAATTATATAAACCTACCCTACCAGTTAATCCCAAAACCTACCCGACCCGCGTTATACAAGCAGCAGCAGACCCCTAATCCCTTCCCCGCACTGACGAGAAACCCCCCCCCTCCGTTGTATATATATATATATATATATATATATATATATATATATATATATATATATATATATGCGATGATTAAACCCTAACCCTAAATGTTCAACCCATCTTCCCATCCTCTCAACCCAGAGACGCCGTCGTTCCATGACACCACCGTCGACCGGAGCCCCAGCGCCGTCCGCCGTCGTGACCGCGACCACCACGCGTCCGCACAACCCCGCGACAGCAAAACTGAACAACAACGTCCCATGTTCATGACTCATTTTCCGCGCCATCGCTCGACCAAACTCGACTCCGTCTTCACCGGACGACCTATCCCCCTTCCAATACTGTGCAATAGTTTGTCTCGAACAGCGCGTAACCCTAGGCGAAAACAGCGACCAAGTTGGCAAAAACGATAACTTTTAGATCGCAGAAAACTGCGGTGACCACCCATGTTTACGGACTCGTATCTTCCACCACAGAGATTCGAATTTAGTTTTTCTTTTTGGTATGCGAAGACCATCTAACGGAGGTTAATTTCTGTCTATCACAATATTTTAATTATTGATGTAAACTGAATTAAATCAGATTAAAAATCACGAAAAACCTACTTTTTTAACTTTCAGAATTTGCGATACGGAGTGCGTCTCGCAAAACGGGACCGCCCCGTCGCGTACCAAGTGCACCAAGAGGCACGCACGGTATACCCAGATGTGTGGGCTTTCGTGAAAACTGATTCAGACGCATGTGCGCGTCAAAATCAGCATGTATCCGTAAAAATTCTCCGTATCGCAATTTTTGTAAAACTCTATGCCATTTAATGTACGCTCGTCAGAATGCTTCGAAACTTATGCCACTGGACTCGTGGTATCGCGCTGGTCCTGTGACCAAATTTTCACGCAATTATAAGACAGTTGACCAAGTCGCCTATTGGCGGGCCCCACGGTTGACTTTTTGGGCAAAATTGTGTTCGGCTCACCGAAATCCAAAATTGGACATACCGTTGAGTTCGTACTGACTTTTAGAGTTTATTTGACCTATAATTTATCCTATTTAGAGACATTTACCCTTGGCACATTTTTTGGTACAAAATTGCCCACATATGGACCCCACTTTGACCCAAAATTACTGCTTTACCCCTGTGTCCAATTTGGACGAAAGGGTAGTGATTTCTAGCTATTTTTCTAATTTTGGAAGCGTTGGTGATATCTATTTCAGCATCCGAAGATGTTTGTTCAGAGGCCGTAGTTTCTGATCCCGTGTCCTTGACATTTGGACGTTTATACTTTACAGATTTCTTGCCAGGCAAGTATACTTTGTCATTTACTGTTATTTATCTTCCATATGATGCATGCATGTTTTATTTCTGTTTATTTAATTCAAATATTTTAAATTGCTATATAAACTGTGCGTCCAAGGAAACTTGTGTGCAACGACGGTGTCGTCGTATTATATTTTTATTATGTATATGCATTGGACCTACTTTATGAGACCACCCCATTATCATGAGGCATTCTTATGTTTTATTGGCCATGACACTATTTTTATACGAGTGTGAGTCACATGTAGGACACGGACTTGTATATTCGGCTGGCCACTGATACGTGTAAGTCGTGCGACAGATAGGGATAACTGCCGATAGAAACTTTACATGCTAGTAGACTTGGCAGTTATTAGAGGTATTATCGTGTCATGGATATGACATGCTTAGAGCATGGGGTAGGTAGAACAACAAGTAAGGCGTTTGGGCTCCTTTGCACTTTCCTTTTGTTCACCCGGACGCTCCGTCAGAGCGACGGGCGGTGATGACCCCATATATTACTGGCGGCCTCTGCCGTTCAAAAGAAGACATGCTTTGTAGGCCCCTGATTCTCCGAGAGAGTCACACCAATCCCATTTATGGCCAGATAGCCCACGTGTTGGAAATTTGTTCTCAAACTGCATTCACTTAGACGGTTAGGCGACCCCATTGGATATTTATTTTTAGTACTTTATTGGCATGTTTATATGTATCTTGTTACGTCCCTCTAAGGACCTGGTACCTTTCCAGATATAGACGGGCAGGAGTATCCGCAGGAGTATGGACCTGGACCTGACGATTATTATCAGACTAATGAGGTCTTACCTTCGGAGTATCTTTGATTCACTACAGCTGTTAGAGATTTTAGTTGCTACTTCTTTCGTAGACATTAGTCTTATATTAGAGTTTGATTCTCTTCTCTCTTTAGTAGTTTTAGTATAGTCGATTTGCAGTAGATTTGTTTTTATCTGACTATCATACTTTGAGACTTCCTATTTGATATTCAGTTATTTATTTCTATTTATTTATTTATTTATTTGTGCTGTGGATGAGATATAGATTACGTGTGACTAGTTGATAGTATATTACCACTAGTGGATTGGATATTCATGTACAGCAGATGTGTGTATATGGTTTCCATATATTGGGGTTCGTATACATACGGCTGGCGTGTTACGTATTCCTAGTCCTACGTATTTTGGGACTGGGGCGTGACATATTTTTAGTGGTGGCCCATGCAGGTCGAGAATTTATTATCTCGGTTACGTAACTGTACTGAACAAGCCTACGTATAGGAATAGAGTATAAGGATCTCATCCACGCTTGACTAAAACTCATTCTTTCTTTCAACTATCCTATTTAAATGCTTCCATCCTGTTTGATTCATGTACTTCTTTTAATCTTTTCGTCCGCTACACCTTTACCTATTTGTGTTAGAATTCTCACCGGAGGAGGAGTTATACTTGTTAGTCAGATTTGTAGATCGTGTCCTGTAGTGATTCGTGGCAGAGAGATGAACGCCCGACTCTTAGTCCTTCATATGCCAACTTTTGATATTGTGCTTGGAATGGACTGGCTAAGCAAGTACCACGCTTTCTTCGACTGTTTTGGAGGAAGCACTCTTTTTAAGGTACCAGGCCAGCCAGAATTTGAGTTTGCACGAGGATCCACATAAGCCATTGATGGTGTACAACTTGTAATGGACGACGTTGTTTATCATCCCATTATTTCAGAGTTTCAAGACATTTTTCCACAAGACATTTTTCCAGAGGAATTACCAGGCCTACCACCAGACAGAGACGTAGAATTCTTAATTGAATTGACACCGGGAGCAGCACCCATAACATCGCATGTTTACAGATTGGCGAAGAAGGAGATGGATAAGCTGAAGGCACAGTTGAAAGAACTAGAAGAGAAAGGTTCCATCCGACCGAGTGCATCACCCTGGGGAGCACCAGTGTTGTTTGTACCAAAGAAGGATGGGTCGGTGCGTATGTGTATTGACTACAGAGCCTTAAATGCAGTGACCGTGAAGAATAAATATCCATTGCCACGCATTGATGACTTATTTGATTAGCTTAATGGAGACCATGAAGAATAAATACCCATTGCCACGCATTAATGACTTATTTGATTAGCTTAGTGGAGCCAAGGTGTTCTCGAAGATAGATTTGAGATCAGGATATCACCAGGTGAAGGTACGGAAGCAGGATATCCCGAAGACCGCATTCAGAATAAGATATGGACACTACGAGTTTTTGGTCATGCCATTTGGATTGACCAATGCTCCAGCTATCTTTATGGATTTAATGATTTGAGTCTTCTATTAGTATTTGGACCAGTTCGTGGTTGTCTTCATAGATGACATACTTGTCTATTCGAAGAGCCACGAGGAGCACGAGAAGCACCTGCGGATTGTTCTAGAGACATTGAGGAGGGAGCAGTTATATGCGAAGCTCAGTAAATATGAGTTCTTCTTGGACAGAGTTTTGTTTCTTGGGCATGTCGTTACGAAAGATGGTCTTTCTGTTGATCTAGAGAAGATCTCGGCAGTTGAGACATGGCCTGTTCCTAAATCAACATCGGAGGTGAGGAGTTTCCTTGGACTTGCGGGATATTATCGACGGTTCATGGAAAACTTCTCAAGGATAGCAGCACCTATGACTCGGTTGACTTGCAAGGATCAAGAGTTCGTATGGACCGACGAGTGTCAAACCGCTTTCGAGGAGTTGAAGAAGCAACTGACTACAGCACCAGTATTGACTATTCCATCAGGATCAGAAGGCTATGTGATTTACAGTGACGCATCAGGGAAAGGCTTGGGATGCGTGTTGATGCAACATGGCAAGGTAATTGCATATGCATCTAGATAGTTACGAGTGCATGAGAAGAATTATCCAACTCATGACTTTGAACTTACAACCGTTGTATTTGATCTGAAGCTATGGAGACATTACTTATATGGGGAACGAGTGGAGATCTATACAGACCACCAAAGCCTCAAGTACGTCTTCACATAGAAGAAGCTAAATATGAGGCAACGTCGGTGGCTTGAGTTGATGAAAGATTTTGAGTTAGAGCTACATTATCACCCAGGCAAGGCTAACGTTGTAGCAGACGCATTAAGCCAAAAACCAGCAGCTTACTTCTTGATGACACAGAGGGAATTATTGGAGGACTTGCAAGAGCTTGGCATAGAAGTGATATTACCCGGAGCAGATGGGACACTAGCCAACTTGCAAGTACAATCATCACTAGTAGAGAGGATTAAGGCAGCTTTGCCTACGGACGCCAGATTCAGGAGATTGAAAGAAAGGACAGAGGTCGGAGAGCAGACGGGATTGCGCATTCATGATGACGGGACATTACGATGTGGTAATCGTCTATATGTTCCCAATGGAGAGATTCAACAGGAGCTGATGGCAGAAGCTCATAGTTCAATATATTCTATTCATCCTGGAGGCACCAAGATGTACCGTGACTTAGGAAAGCACTTTTGGTGGCATGGGATAAAAAGAGAGATAGCTCACTTTGAAGCTAAATGTCTAGTATGTCAGCAAGTAAAGGCGGAGCACCAGAGAACAGCAGGACTATTGCAACCACTTCCGATTCCAGAGTGGAAGTGGGAGCACATCACTATAGACTTTGTCATGGGTTTTCCCAAGAGTCCAAGTGGGAGAGATGCAGTATGGGTAATAGTAGATCGACTCACCAAGTCAGCCCATTTTTTGCCTTTTAGAGTTGGTCAGTCTACAGAAGCTTTGGCTGACTTATACATAAGGCAGATTGTGAAATGGCACGGCATATCGGTCAGCATTGTGTCAGACAGAGATTCGCGTTTCATATCACACTTTTGGAGAAGCATGCAAGAGAGTCTTGGGACTCGTCTGAAGTTCAGTACATCTTATCACCCGCAGACAGATGGGCAGTCCGAGCGTACTATTCAGATACTGGAGGATATGTTGAGGGATTGTATGTTAGACTTTGGAGGATCATGTGAGGACCACCTATATCTTGTGAATTTTTTTTACAACAATAGCTATCAAGCGAGCATCCAGATGGCTCCGTTTGAAGCATTGTATGGAAGAAAGTGTAGGTCTCCCGTGTGTTGGAGTGACGTAGGAGAACGTCAGATTCTGGGACCAGAGTTGGTAGTCAACACCGTTGAGACAGTTAAGAAGATACAAGGGCACTTGCGAGCAGCGCAAGACAGGCAGAAGCAGTGGGCAGACCTTCATCGTCGTCCCTTGGAGTTCAATGAGGGCGATCATGTCTTCTTGAGGATATCACCTACCAAAGGCACCATTCAATTCGGAGGGCAAGTTGAGTCCAAGGTACATTGGACCATTTAACGTGCTAGAGAGAGTGGGAGAAGTGGCATATCGACTCGCACTACCACCTTCATTTGAGGGAGTACATGATGTATTCCATGTGTCACAGCTTAGGCGCTATGTGGCAGACAGCAGTCATGTTCTCGACCATTCTGAGATCACCATTGGGCCGAGCTTGTCATACCAAGAGCAACCCGTGGAAATCCTTGATCGTCGAGAGAAAGTGTTGAGGAACCAGTCTATTCCCTTGGTTCACGTGGCATGGAAGCATGGCCCTCCAGGCGAATCCACTTGGGAGCGCGAGGATGACATGCGCAACCATTTTCTGTACCTATTCGTAGACCAAGGTATGAATTTACTTTGTTAATTTATACCTTATACCATCCTTGACTTTCTATCATGGCTTAGTTTTAATTTCGAGGACAAAATTTTAATAAGTTGGGTAGAATATAAAATCCCTAATTTAATAAACCATATTAATTATTTAATTAATTATTTAATTAATTTATAGTAATTATTAGCTAAACAGAAGAAATAAAATTTACGGAATTTTTATTTTTAGGTAATTGTGTATTTAGAGGTTTTAGGGAGCAACCGTAATTTTCCTTAATTATTTTTATGTAGGAGACCCTGTAGACAGTTGATAGATTAATTGTATGCACTAAAATAAATTCCTCGAATTATATATATATATATATATATATATATATATATATATATATATATATATATATATATATATATATATATATAAAGGTTTATAAATACAAAGAAATAGAAAAGAAGAAATGAAAATGGAAATAGAAAAAGGAAAGAAAAAGGAAAAAGAAAAGAAAAATAATTAGAATTATATAAACCTACCCTACCCGTTAATCCAAAAACCTACCCGACCCGCGTTATACAAGCAGCAGCAGCAGACCCCTAATCCCTTCCCCGCGCGGACGAGAACCCCCCCTCCCCCGCTGTATATATATATATATATATATATATATATATATATATATATATATATATATATATATATATATATATATATATATATATATACATGCGATGATTAAACCCTAACCCTAAATCTTTAACCCATCTTCCCATCCTCTCGACCCAAAGATGCCGCCGTTCCTTGACACCACCGTCGACCGGAGCCCCAGCGTCGTCCTCCGCCGTGACCGCGACCACCGCGCGTCCGCACAACCCCGCGACAGCAGAACTAAACAGCAACGTACCCCTGTTCACGACTCATTTTCTGCGTCATCGCTCGACCAAACTCGACCCCGTCTTCACCGGTATGCTCATGACCTATCCCCCTTCCAATACTGTGTATTAGTTTGTCTCGAATAGCGCGTAATCCAAGGCAAAAACAGCGACCAAGTTGGCAAAAAACGATAACTTTTAGATCGCAAAAAACTACGGTGACCACCCATGTTTACGGACTCGTATCTCCCACCACAGAGATCCAAATTTAGTTTTTCTTTTTGGTATGCGAAGACCATCTAACCGAGGTTAATTTTTGTCTATCACAATATTTTAATTATTGCTGTATGCTGAATTAAATCAGATTGAAAATCCTAAAAAATCTACTTTTTAACTTCCAAAATTTGCGATACGGAGCACGTCCCGCCAAACGGGACCGTCCCGTCGCATACCAAGTGTACCGAAAGGCGTGCACGATATACTCAGACGTGTGGGCTTTCACGAAAACTGATTCGGACGCGTATGCGCTTCGAAATCATCCCGTATCCACGAAAATTTCCCGTATCGTGATTTTTGTAAAACCCTGCACCATTTAGTGTACGCTCGTCAGAATGCGACAAAACTTATGCCACTGGACTCATGATATCGCGCTGGTCCTGTGACCCAATTTTCACACAATTCTGAGATAGTTGACCAAGTCGTCTATTGGCGGGCCCTACGGTTGACTTTTTGGACAAAATTGTGTTCGGCTCACCGGAATCCAAAATTGAACATACCATTGAGTTCGTACTGACTTTTAGAGTTTGTTTGACCTATAATTTGTCCCATTTAGAGACCTTTACCCTTGGCACACTTTTCGGTGCAAAATGGCCCACATATGGACCCCACTTTGACCCAAAATTACCGCTTTGTCCTTGTGTCCAGTTTGGAAGAAAGGGTAGTGATTTCTAGCTATTTTGCTGCTTATGGAATCGTTGATGATGTCTATTTCAGCATCCGGAGACGTTTGTTCGGAGGCCGTAGTTTCTGATCCCGTGTCCTTGACATTTAGACGTTTACACTTTACAGATTTCTTGCCAGGCAAGTATACCTTGCCATTGTACTGTTATTTATCTTCCATATGATGAATACATATTTTATTTTTGTTTATTTAATTCATATATTTTAAACTGCTATATAAACCGTGCGTCCAAGGAAACTTGTGTGCAACGACGGTGTAGTCATATTATGTTTTTATTATGTATATGCATTGGACCTACTTTATGAGACCACCCTATTATCATGAGGCATTCTTATGTTTCATTGGTCATGCCACTATTCTTACACGAGTGTGAGTCACATGTAGGATACGGACTTGCGTATTCGGCTGGCCACTGATACGTATAGGTCGTACGACGGATATGGATTACTGCCGATAGAAACTTTGCATGCTAGTAGACCTGGCAGTTATTAGAGGTATTATCGTGTCATGGATATGACATGCTTAGAGCATGGGGTGGGGAGAACAACAAGTAAGGCGTTTGGGCTCCTTTCCACTTTTATTTTGTTCACCCGGACGCTCCGCCGGAGCGATGGGCGGTGATGACCCCATATATTACTGGCGGCCTCTGCCGTTCAAAAGAAAACATGCTTTGTAGGCCCCTGATTCTCCGAGAGAGACGCACCAATCCCATTTATGGCCAGATAGCCCACGTGTTGGAAAGTTGTTCTCAAACTGCATTCACTTAGACGGTTAGACGACCCCATTGGATGTTTATTTTCAGTACTTTATTGGCATGTTTATATGTATCTTGTTACGTCCCTCTGAGGACCTGGTACCTTTCCAGATATAGCCGGGCAGGAGTATCCGCAGGAGTATGGACCTGGACCTGACGCTTCATATCAGACTGAGGAGGTCTTACCTTCGGAGTATCTTTAATTCACTGCAGCTGTTAGAGATTTTAGTTGCTACTTCTTTCATAGACATTATTCTTATATTAGAGTTTGATTCTCTTCTCTCTTTAGTAGTTTTAGTATAGTCGATTTGCAGTGGATTTGTTTCCATTCGACTATCATACTTTGAGACTTCCTATTTGATATTCAGTTATTTATTCCCATTTATTTATTTATTTGTGCTGTGGATGAGATATAGATTGCGTGTGACTTGTTGACAGTATATTACCACTGGTGGATTGGATATTCATGTACTGCGTACGTGTGTATATGGTTTCCATATATTGGAGTTCGTATACATACGGCTGGCGTGTTACATATTCCTAGCCCTACATATTTTGGGACTGGGGCGTGACACTCGGCAGCAGAGATGACCAGCTCAGGGACAAGGACATGCATTTGCATTGGCTATTGAAGAGGAAGCTACTACAGGAGAGGTCATAGTAGGTACTATACTAGTAGCTTCATTACATGTTGTAGCTTTATTCGATTCTGGAGCATTGCATTCATTCATAGCTGCTAGCTTCGTAGCCACACATAGAGTAGCTACCGCACCCCTTCCGAAGACTATGAGGATTCTTACGGGAGGCAGAATTATTCCAGATAGTGACATTTATAGATCTTGTTCGGTGGTAGTCTGTGGGAGAGAGATGCGAGCTCAATTCTTGATCTTTTCTATGTCAAATTATGATGTTTTACTTGGTATGGACTGGATGAGTCGGTACCATGCGACTCTAGATTGTCGACTTGGACGGGTTATATTTAGACCACCTGGACATCCGACGTTTAATTTTCTTCGGAGAGCCAAAGAGCAAGGAGTTCAGCCTACACTTAAGGCACTCTCTGTAGAAGGGGAGCCCGAGTACCCAAAGGTTATATCTAGGTTTGTGGATGTATTTTTTGATGATCTTCCAGGATTACCACCTGATCGGGAAATAAAATTCATAATAGACTTGACTCTAGGAGCGGAGCCTATCACTTCATCAGTGTACCGGCTAGCACCTAAGGAGTTGGTGGAATTGAAGAAGAAAGTTGATGATCTTCTGGAGAAGGGTTTTATTCGGCCCAGTATTTCACCATGGGGAGCACCCATACTATTTATGCCGAAGAAGGATAAGACGGTACACCTGTATATTAACTACAGGGCACTTAACGCTGTAACCATCAAGAATCGGTATCCCTTGCCATGCGTTGACGATCAATTTGATCAGTTGAGTGGTGCTAGTGTATTCTCAAAGATCGATCTTAGATCCGATTATCATCAAATTAGAGTACGGAAAGAGGATATACTGAAGACATTCTTCAGGACCAAGTATGGACACTATGAGTTCTTGGTTATGCCGTTTGGTTTAACCAACGCGCCATCTATGTTCATGAGTTTAATGAATAGAGTTTTTCATCAATACTTGGACAAGTTCGTGGTTGTGTTTATTGATGACATCTTGATATATTCCAAGAGCCACGAAGAGCACGAGGAGTATCTCAGAATTATGCTAGAGATGCTGAGACAGAAGAAAATGTACGCCAAACTTAGTAAATATGAATTTTGTCTGGATAGGGTGCCTTTCTTGGGATATATCATCTCAGGAGAAGGACTTCAGTTGATCCGGAGAAGATTGCTGCAATACAAACTTGGCCTACACCTACATCAGTTACAGAAGTGAGAAGTTTTCTCGGACTTGCTGGATACTATCGAAGGTTCGTGGAAATTTTCTCACGGATTAGGGAGCCTAAGACGCGGTTGACGCGTAAGGACCAGGAGTTTGCATGGACAAAATATTGCCAGAAGGCCTTTGAGGAGTTGAAAAGACAATTGATGACATCACCGATCTTGACTCTTCCTTCAGGATCGGGAGGATTCGTTGTTTATAGTGATGCATCAGGCAGTGGACTAGGATGTGTTTTGATGCAACATGGCAAAGTTATCGCTTATGCATCGAGACAGCTGAAGGTTCATAATAAGAACTACTTGACGCACGATCTCAAGCTAGCTGCAGTAATATTTGTATTAAAGATATGGAGGCACTATCTTTATGGAGAGAAGGTAAAAATCTTCACTGATCACAAAAGTCTGAAGTATGTCTATACTCAAAAAGAGCTCAATATGAGATAGAGACGTTGGTTAGAGTTTATGGTCAATTTTGATATAGATTTGCAGTACTATCCGGGCAAGGCGAATGTCGTAGCAGACGCACTCAGCAGGAAGACCACAGCTTATTTTTCTTGATAATGCAACCCCAGCTATTAGAGAATCTACAGGAGCTCAAAATAGATGTTATTTTGCAAAGGCAGAGTGGGCTATTGGTGAATCTTGAAGTTAAGCCATCACTAGTGGAGAGGATTAAGGCGGCATTACCAACAGATGCTAGGTTCCGAAGACTTAAAGAGAAGACGGAAGCCGGCATGCAGACAAGACTTTGAATCCATGAGGACGGGACGTTAAGATGCAAAAATCGACTATATGTTCCTAATGGGGAGTTGAGACATGAGTTGATGTCTGAAGCATATAGCTTCATATAATCTATTCATCTGGGAGGTACGAAGATGTACCAAAATTTAAGGCAGTACTATTGGTGGCATGGGATGAAGAGAGATATTGCACGATTTATGGCAAAATATTTGGTCTGTCCGCAAGTTAATGCCGAGCATCAAAGAACCGCTGGTATGTTACAGCTGCTTCCCATACCCGAATGGAAATGGAAACATATCACTATTGATTTCATTATAGGATTTCCAAGAAGCCCCAGTGGGAAGGATGCAGTCTGGGTTATTGTGGATCAACTCACCAAATCAGCATATTTCTTGCCGTTCAGAGTTGGACAGTCCGTGGAGATTCTAACCGACATGTATATACGACAGAACGTAAAGTTACATGGAGTACCGGTTAGTATTGTGTCTGATCGTGACTCAAGATTCACATCCCATTTTTGGCTAAGCATGCTGGAGAGTCTTGGAACCCGGCTCATGTTCAGTACTTCTTACCATCTACAGACAGACGGTCAGTCTGAGCACACGATTCAGATCCTGGAGGATATGCTTAGGTCGTTTATGTTAGACTTTGGAGGGTCTTGGGAAGACCATTTATACTTGGTGGAGTTCTCTTACAATAACAGCTACCTAACGAGCATCCAGATGGCACCTTTCGAGGCGTTGTACGGCAGGAAGTGCAGGTCACCGATATGATGGAGTGACATTGGCGAGCGTTAGATACTCGGTCCGGAGTTAGTGATGTAGACAGTTGAGAAGGTGAAGCAAATTCAGAGTCATCTTCGTACAGCTCAGGACATACAAAAGCATTTGGCTGACACACACCGTCGACCTTTGGAGTTCAAGAAAGGAGAACATATATTCTTGAGGATCTCACCTACTCGAGGTACTATTCGATTTGGGAGCAGAGGCAAGCTGAGCCCGAGGAACATTGGACCATTTGATATTTTAGAGCATATTGGTGAGGTGGCGTATCGTCTTGCTTTACCCCCATCTCTAGAAGGAGTGCATGATGTACTCCATGTCTCACAGCTGAGGAGGTACGTGACTAACCCAAGTCATGTAGTCGATCATTCTGAGATTTCAGTGGGACATAGCTTGAGGTATGAAGAGCAGCCAGTTCGGATACTTGACATTAGTGAGAAGATATTACGGGGTCAGACGATTAGATTGGTCCGGGTAACTTGAAAACATCACTCTCCCGACGAATCTACTTGGGAACGAGAGGATATCATACGTCAGCGTTATGCTCACCTATTCGAAGATGCAGGTATGACCTAAAGAACTACCTATAGGTTACCATGATTATTTTTAAATTCCTTAGTAGTTAATTCTTAATTGCGAGGACGAAATTATTTTAAGGTGGGTAGATTGTAAACACCCAAATTTTTAGAATTTAATTTAAAATTTAATTAATTATTATTGTAGAATTTTTTATTATTTTTAGTTAATTATAATATATGTTCATTCATGAATTTATATTTTTGTGTATTAAATTAATTACTAAAATAGTACAAAAATTATATTTTGGGTGTATAATTAATAATAGAATATTGTGTAATTTTTCTAGAATTTATTGGGGTCTAAAACTTTTTTTATATAGCTAATTGCATTATTTTAAATAAACCAACCCAACAAACCCAAACCAACCCAAAACGAACCAAACCAACTCACTAAAAGAACTAGGACCCAGATCCTAACCCATACCCGAACCGTAGACCCACTAACCCGGTACCCGACCCGCCCCATTCATATTCAGAAACTCTCCGACCGTTCCCTTCCTCTCCCCCAACCGGCCGCCGACCGTCCCTTTCCCCTCCTTGTAACGCCCTCCCCTCGCCCCTATAAAACCCCCAGCCTAGTCAACCCTCACAACCGACATCTCCTCTCTCATTCCCGACCATCGCCTACCACCGCAGACGCCGAACCACTATCGCACGCCGCCACGAAGACAGGCCACCCAATTCGAGCAACAACAGTAACGTGAGGTATGCTACTTCCAACCCTTGTAGGTCCCTGTACATTAATCCAAATATCGATCTGTCGAATCCTATGTGAAGACCACATGATCCTCTTGAATCCTGTATAATTAGTTTGGTGTATCATATCCTATATCGGTCGTAATTCGCGATGCAAAATAGGAAAAAATGACCCAATTTGTAGTTCAGAAAACTGTCCCAAACATCCATGTTCATGGCTGTGTTTTTTCTAACCTAGTTAATATTTTTAAATTCCACTTGAACAATAATTTAGACAACATAACCAAGATTTAATCTCTTTAATTAGTTTATTTTAATTTGTTGTATTCTGTGATTTATTCGCGGTTGAAGTTGACTAAAAACTTGGTTTTCTAAACCCGATATTTTCTGAAATGTGGCACGTCCTACTAAACGAGGTAACTTCGTCATGTACAAATTGTACCAAAAGGTGCGTATCGTCAACATGGATATATGAAATTTTACTGAAGTTGATTTGGATGTGCATGCACACCAGAATCAACGCGTATCCATCAAAAAGCTCTGTATCGGCCCGTTCTGACACTCGTCATAATTTTGTGTGTGCTTGTCATTTTGCAACGAAACTTGTACCATCAGATTCGTAGCATTATGCTAGTCCTATGACCAAAGTTTGGTTTGATTATGAGAATATTGACGAAATCTCATTTCGTGGGTCCCACGATTCCACTTGACGGGAAATTTTGTGACCGGCTATCGGAATCCAGTTATAGATGTTCCATTGGCTTCATATTATCGTTCTGGACTCGTAGATACTAAGTTTGATGAATTTGGAGAACTTTGTCTCTAACATATTTTTTGGTACGAAGTGGGCCACATATGGACCCCGTTTTGACCAGAAATTGTTAATTTTTTCCCTGTGTCCAAATTGGACTTATGGATAGTCAATCCTAGCTATTTCATATATTCTGAGAGTGATGGTAATATTTGTTTTAGCATCCAGAGATGTAGCTGGAGATTCCACTTACATCGGAGTAATTGACGGAGCTCAGAACCCAAGCAAGTGTACCTTGTCAAATATGCAAAGATCCTATGCTATTATTTGCTTGTATTATTTCTAAATACTTCTGTATTGTACCTGTTCATCCTAGGACCATGAGACATTGCTTAACGGCCAAATAAGATTCGGGTGTCGACGACGTACGCAGAGTCGTGTAACGTCACTTAGAGAGTTGATACCAAGATCCTATATAATTTTTACGTGCTTGCTTTACCAAGTACGTCATACCATAGGATACTTGACATTATTCATGTGACAGAATCTTTTCTGAGTTATTCGTGGTAAATCTGTATAGGCTTACAGGATTCGTGACATAAGACATACATATATATAGATATTATTTTGACTCGGTGTATTAGGTAGAGGTCATGATCTTGCGTGTTATGGATATGAGACATCGTGGACATGAGACATGTGATTACATTAGGTGAGGAGAGACACACAGGCTATAGGCTGATTATATACATATATATTTTATTACTGTGGTGCTTTAGTCTCTATTCCAGAGCTTGGCCCATTACGTGATATTACTGCTACCGGCTCCCCGACACAGAGCTTGTAGTGGTCTCAACCTGAGTACTAGTGATGCTCTCATTTGTATTTCATATAGCTGGTTACATAGCTTGCCCTGAGGATCTATTTTTATATACTATATTTTATTTAGCTTGAGTTATTCTTGTACCTTGCTATGTTCCCTGAGGACCTGGATCCGGATTATGTCTCCAAGTACAGCAGAAGAGGAATACCCCGAGATATACAGGACAGGAGCTGACGCTGGAGCAGTACTGGCACCAGAGGACGAGGTTGTGCTAGAGGATTTCTCCTGAATATTCTGTTACATACTCAGTTATTTTTGCTTCCAGTTATTTCATATCGTGTTCTTGGATTTATGTATTAACTTATTATCGGGTTGTTCCCCGAGACACTTTTTATTTGGACTTGTTGATGGACTATATTTCTTTTTAGCTATTACCTTGATTAGTCTATTATATTGAATTATGTTTACTTTCTGTGGATGAGATTAGAATTAGACTGTGACATATATCGTAGACTATTGTGTTTGTTTTATAGCTTAAGTGCACTCTAACGGGTCCATTAAATTGGGTTTGCCCATTGGAGTTGTGCTGCTGGCCATTGCCACGTGGCTAGTACCTCGGTATTTTGGAACTGGAGCATGACACGGGTGGCGAGCCACAGTAGTCTTACGCTTAGGAATAGGAAGGCCATCAGAAGGAGTCCCCTCGTCTGTCGATGGGTCTGAATCAACACGCAAAGGTCGGGCCACATCATTGCCCTTTTTGGGCGTGCGTCGATCTTTCAAATATGGAGGCACAAAAACAGTACCCGCCAGGCAGCTCATCCCGGGGTCATAATTAGACTGGAGAATGTTGACTGTGCAGTAGAGACTCCCTACAGCAAATAGCATGGGCGGTACGACGTCGGCCGCCGGCAATCCAAACTCAGCTTGGGTTCCAATGATGACATAGTAGCTCCATGCACGAGCATCATCGAGAAGATTGTCGCAATACCCAAGGAAAGAACTAGGAGTATCCAACAGAAGTTGGCAGTACCCGAACTGACGAGCAAAATTACTGGGTAGATAGGGCTCCAAGTAGACGTCACCCCAATTTTGATACACCAAATGGGAAGGACGGATAGCGAGGAGCCAGCGGTAAAGTTTTACTAATAGCGGACGGTCAACAACCCTATTGTCTCGCTGAATAGCACTCCTTTCCCCCTCAGGGAATTCGGGGGAGGTGCTAAAGAACATCCAACCGTTCAAATAAGCAAGCTCCCTCCTATAAGAGGGCACATCCTCGTACTTCCAGTTTATCCCCCGATAGCGACGGATAACAGCATCCCCATCCAACATTCCTTCCTGGGTGCCAGGACGCATTAAGGACCGATGGTGCAATAAAAGTCAACCCATCAAGTAGTGATAGGGTAACCCCACCCTATTGAACTCTACAACCCCTTTGTCGTGCTTTATCTGGGAGGAAAATATTGGAGACCGCGGTGGATACAGCAGACCATCGCGGGTAGCAGCACAAGAGGATGGCCAAAAGTCATCCGTACAGCCAAAAGAATAAGATTATGACTGATTCTCTGAATCGAGCCTGAACGACCCACAAATACGTAGCTGCGAAGCCAGATTATCAGATATCCCGCTAGCAGTGCCTTCTCGTATATCTTGTAGGTATCCATGAAGAAGTAGCTCAACTACTCACTCTCGGCAGACGGATCATGAGCGATAGATGCCTCACGATACTTCTGGATCAATGCCGTGACATCCTCTTGGGATTACAGCCCATGGACGTAAACTTCATCCGACTTAGGCTCCTCTAAAAAAAGATAGTGCGTTTATACAAACTTCGGAGGGCTTCTTCTCCTTATACATTCTCTGGAAGATATTATGATGGCACATTAAATTGCTACGAGCTTCGAATTCTCTTTTTTGAGGTCCCCTAGTTTGCTATTACTCGGGGCATATTCCTCGTAAGGCACATCGCCCAGGGGAGCTTCGACATCGAATGCATCTCATGCAAAGAAAGCCCTATCTGACCACCAGGCAAGAAGAAAGTTTTCGTATGACAGTTATACATCTCCATCAAGACGATAAAGAGGCAACAGTTTGTCTCCAGGCCATAACAGGTGCCCCATACTGCATGAAAGATATCGATGTCCTATAGCTTCTGCTCATAGCACCTCAACATCCATCAGGTCAACCAACACCACTAGGGACTGAAATAGGCCTAGCCAAGAGTCCTTAATTGACCAGAAGGATAACTCCCTTTTTTGGCCACTTAGTGGAGGAACGTGTTTGTAGTGTAAGCATCAAGGTTTGGCCCTAAGTCGTTCCTAACAACCTCCGGTGCCAACCCGAGAGAAGAATATGAAGGTGACTCCTTATGGCAAGAGAAAGTCCCCCTTCTCATATTTGATCCGTACCAGATGTTACCAAGGAGGGCCCCCCGTGGCTCTTGCATCAGGTTCCAGTTTATCTCCCCCTGGCTCATTACTACACGAAAGTCTAACAGAGGCATATGGCGCTTGAAAGCGGGCAGCGACATCTTTGCCCCGCAATGGGTGAAAGTCCAGTTCTCCTTGGACTTCTCCAAGTCCGAAGCAGAGGTAGTCATCGTATCCCCGAAAAGAAAGAAGGGTTTCTTGGAAAAGTGATCCTGTCCAGCAGCATTTTTTCTTGCGTTCATCTGGCTTTGAAGGTAAAAATTGCTCTGGACGGCTATTACCGAAGATTTGTTCAGGACTTTTCCAGGATTGCGGAGCCGATGACTAGGGTGACCAGGAAAGACGTAGAGTTCGTCTGAACAGAGGAGTGTCAGGCTGCTTTTGAGGAGGTGAATGAGAGGTTGACTACAGCTCCAGTGTTGATGTTGCCATCAGGGACAAGAGGATTTACCATCTATAGTGATGCTTCAGGAAAGGGTTTGGGTTGCATTCTTCAGCAGAACGGAAAGGTGATTGCCTATGCATCTAGGCAATTACATTCTCATGAGAAGAATTACCTTACCCATGATTAGGAGTTCGCAGCGGTTATATTTGCTCTAAAGCTGTTAAAATACTACCTGTACGGAGAGCGTGTGGAGATCTTCACGTACCACAAGAGCTTGAAGTATGTGTTTATACAGAAGGAGCTCAACATGAGACAGAGATGGTGGTTGGAGTTGATGAAGGACTTCGACATCTCTTTACAGTACCATCCAGGGAAGGCCAACATAGTCCTTGATGTCTTGAACAGGTATCCAGTGGCTATATACTTGACATGGAACAAACATTTATTGGTCGATCTTGATAGCTTGGGTATCGAGGTGCTAGTTCCTAGAGTTGCGGCACATATGTGGGGTCTACAGGTACAGTCAGAGTTGATGGACAGGATCAGAGCTGCACAGTATGAGGATAAGTCTCTGAGGAGTATCAGAGCGCAGGTTCAGATGGAATTGGTAGATGATTTTATTATTGCTAAGGATGGATCATTGCGGCACAGTACTAGATTGTGTGTGCCGAGCGGAGCATTGTGTAAACCCTCTCACCCAAAATAGGTATTTTGTGTATATTTTATATTATTATATTTATTATAGATTATTTTAAATATTAAATTACTTTAGAGTATTCTCTTAGTTAATTAGAAAATAATTTTTTTAGTATATTTACTTATGTAAATATTTATTTAGAATCATTTTTAGGCTATTTTAGATTTTTGGAGATTTTTCTAGAATTTTTAGGTAATTAAAACATAGGGAACGTAAATTTTTAGGACTTTCATGATTTACTATGAGACCATACTTGCATATTGTTCCTACCAAATATTTATTTTAGGTTAAAATATTTAATTATATTCTTCTGTAATTTATTTAGAATTTTAAGAAATTTATTTAGATTTTTAAATTTATTTAGGATTTATTTGGATATATATAGTCTTGATATTAGATAGATGCTAATTTAGTGTTAATAGATATTAATAAGATTATATATAAATTATTTGTATTATCTTTAATTCTATTTAAGATTATAAATTATTGAGATAAACTTAAAATTTATTTTAAATTAATTCATATCCTGAGCCTACTAGAAAAGCATCTCCATGCATATCCTATCCTTATTTGAACTTATCATAATCCTATCCAAATTAGCCAATTCTAGTCGTATTCAATTAAGTAGTGTCCACCATTATAGATACCTCATCCTTCATATTTTTTTCCCCAAACTTCTCTCTTTTTCGTCCAAAAAAAGTCAAAATTCGTCATAAATTCAGTCTCATTTTCTAGTAGTTATGACGACTTAAAAAGACGATATCTCCTAGCTCCGGACTCCAAACGCATTCCAGTTTTTTTTAGAACCATATAAAGGTTATTTTTCTGAATATATAAATTACTTTAATAATTTATAAACATATTTTCCAGAAAATTCTAAAAGTGCTAGTTGTCCAAAATCAGACGCATTTTTGTGTTTTCGAGATTTTGGGAGATCCCGAACTCGGAATTACGAGCCGTTTGAAGTTTCAAAATCTGACATGGTGAACTTCCATAAAATTATTTTTCCAGAATTTAATATACAATTTTAATCTACTGTAAAATTTGTGCAACGTAGACGTAAATAAAAAATTACCAAAAACTGTCATCTGTGCGCCCTTGTGGCCATAACTCATTACCGACTTGTGATTTTATGAAACCATCGATTTTGACATTCATATAGCGCTAAAATCTATAGGATTTTACACACAAATCTAGGATTTGAGTTGGTTGACTTTTTGGTCAACGGATTGCCTCGATTTGTGTGCCTCACAAATCCGTAAGTTGACTTTCTTTGGACCAAAATTAGGATTTAATAATAAAATCAGATTACAATAAGATTAAAATACTATTTTAGATTATTTTATTTAAAATTAAAATAGATTAAAATGGAGGAACCAATTCACCCACTTTTGTAACCTAACTTGTTTAATTTATGTGACGGGTAGATAGGACGATGCCTTGAGTTGGGAGTTCATTCTTTTTCAGACCAGGCAAGTATACCTTGCCAAATTGCTTATAGTACTATACATGCTTATTATATTTTCATATATTCATTATATGTGTTTTCTTTCAGTCATAATTATATATTATATATGTTGACACACACTTGACACATAGTATCATGGGAGGGGAGGACAATCATTAGGCGTATGGGCTACCCACTCTGGTAAACCGTAGTAACTACCACGCACTACGGGAGTTGTGTCGCGATGGTCGCTACCCTCGCGGTATGTCGGATGATGGTGTCACGATGGTCGCTACCCTCGCGATATAACGGCTGATGATGTTCATAGACGTGTGTGTGATTTGTGAGATAGATAGAGTATCCTACACCTACCCATAGTTCAAAATGATTGTCCTCACTATGCATTTTCATATAGATTATCTAGTATAGCGTACTTATATATTTTTAGTCTATTATGCATCTTTACTATATTCAATTGGCATGCTTCTATGTATCATGTTACGTCCCTCTGAGGACCTGGTCCATTTCCAAGTATAGACAATCATGACTATTCGCAGGAGCACGGATCATGACTTGCTACTTATCTCTCTTTCGAGGAGGTCTTCTCTTCGAGTCTCATTGTTCCTTAGATTTACTTGTTTTATTTCTCTTATATTCTAGTTGGTAGTGGATTTATCTCCGCCCAACTACTTATTCTTATCAAGCATTTTATACTTGATTCAGTTATATAGTTAATTAGTTATTTGATTCTGTGGATGAGATCTAGTTATGCCCTGTGACTTGTGACAATATATATACCACATGTGAGTTAACATTCATATTACAGCGTACGTGTGTATTATGGTATCCATATATTGGAGTTGCCATATACATACAGCTGGCATGCTTACATATTCATGGTCCCACGTATTTTGGGACTGGGGTATGACACATTGCGCGAGGAGGTTCTTCAGGAGGCACATTGATCTCAGTACTCTGTGCATCTAGGTGCCAACTAGATATATAGGGACATGCATGAGCATGTTTGGTGGTATGGTATGAAGCGGGAGGTGGCGAGCTTCATATCGAGATGTCTGGTATGCCAGCAGGTAAAGGTGGAGAGACAGAGGCCATGAGGACTACTTCTGCCTTTACCTATTCCAGAGTAAAAATGGGAGCATGTGACGATAGATTTTGTATCAGGGCTTCCGCATTCTCCAGGAGGTAAAAATACGATTTGGGTCATCGTAGACATGTTGACCAAATCAACCTATTTCTTGCCATTCAAAGTAGGAACAATTATGGAGAAGCTCGTAGAGATGTATGTGCGGAAGATAGTCAGATTACATGGAGTTCCTGTAAGCATTATCTCGGATCGGGATAGTCATTTCACCTCCCACTTTTAGAGGAGTTTGTAAGCCATCTTGGGCACCCAGCTCAAGTTTAGTATCACATATCACCCCCAGACAGACGGCCAGTCAGAGAGGACTATTCAGACTCTCGAGGATATGCTACGCACTTGTGTTTTGGATTTCAGAGGTTCATGGGAGGATCATCTTCACCTGATAGAGTTTGCTTATAACAACAGCTACCAGACCAATATTGAGATATCACCATTTAAGACGATGTATGGACAGAGATGTCGTACTCCATTATCCTTGGATGATGTTGGTAAGAGGGCTTTGTTGGGGCCAGAGATGGTTGTGGATGCAACGGAGAAGGTCAAGATGATTAGAGATAGACTTTATGTGGTACAAGACAGACAGCGGCATTGGGCCGATAGCCACTAGAGACCCTTGGAGTTTCAGGTTGGCGATCTGGTATTCCTGAGAATTTCCTCGACACGGGACATGATTCGCTTTGGTGGAGGCGGGAAGCTTAGTCCATGTTACATCGGACACTTCAGTGTTCTTGCGAAGGTCGGTGCAGTGGCCTACAGACTAGACTTGCCGCCTGTACTAGAGGAAATACATGATGTGTTCCACTTGTCACAGCTGAGATAATACATAATAGATTCTAGTCACGTATTGGACCACTCGGAGAGTGAGGTGGGCCCGACTCTTAGCTATCCATAGCAGCTAGTGGAGATTCTGGATCGCCGGGAGAAAGTGCTAAGGAACCAGACGATTCCTTTAGTTCGTGTCACATGGAGGCATCACTCTCCAGGTGAGTCTACCTGGGAGAGGGAGTATGAGATGCGCGAGCGATATTCCTATCTTTTTGAGCCGTGAGGTATTTTATTTTCTGTCATTGTGATTGCTTGTTCTAGTGTTAGTTCGTCTTTTAATTTCGAGGACGAAATTATTTTAAGGGAGGTAGAACTTGTAGCCACCTATTTCCATTAGAGGGGTAATTTAGTCATTTGATAATTATTATAAAATGTTATTATAATAAATTTTTATTATTAATTTTTATTGTATTATTTATTATTTATAGTATTATTGGGCCTTTGCATTAACTAGTTAGTTTGGACTTGTGCATGGACTTAGTTAGTAACCAACTAGTAGGCCCATAGCCCAAAAAATAAGTTATGACAAGGTTAGTAATTAATTAATTAGGATTAGTTAGTTAGATGATAGAATATTCCTTTCCATTAGTTTGATCACTTCCTAATTAATTAGGAGATACTTGGAGAATACATAAGAACCCACTAGAACCCGTTAGAAACTTGTAGAGGAGCCTATTGGATCTTTCCCAAACCAAACTGTAAACTCCCTCAAAAAATTTTAGGTAGACTAGATTTGGAGAGAATTTTGGTTTAGCTTCAGGTTATTTAAGGATTAGAAATTAGGATTATGTAGACTGGTTCTTTAATTCTAAACTCTTGGTGCATCTGACCGTTGCTACAATAATTGGAGCACAACAATAGCCTTTACTTTCCAACAAATATTTGCACTCTTGACCTGACAAGCCAACCTAGGCACTGAACATTTCTGTCACTCACAAACATACTCTTTTGTGCTCTATTTTAATTGCATAACTTTCAAATCATAAAAATCAATTATTTAATTATATACCTTGTACCTATGTCGTTGCCATCAATTTAGGGACACGAACTCAACCCGATTTGCCTAACCAATTAAAGGACTCAAGACTAATACCAAGCCTACACCGTACATGATATATGTGTCATTCCCAAATGAGATCCCAAGTACTCCCATTTAATTTAAGAGCACCTATGACACAACTTTTATTTAAATTGGGAAAATCGACTTAACCTAACCTCAACTTAACCCTCGCACGTATTCATAAAGCTCATACAAAACACCCAACACCCTCTCCATCCTACAAACCACCAAACACCAATTTTCTATATTAAATCCTCACTCTTTCTCCTTCATTTGTAAACATCCAAATATTAGGGACTCAAATGCAAAGAGGTTGCTAGGTTTCACACTCCTATTGGTATAAATCAAATGGAGAACCCCCCATCCTCATATAACCGGTCACCTCACTCTCACCCTTGTATTGTACTATTCACTCATGTAAAATCCTAGCCCTTGATTCAATCTCCCTTTATCACAACCACCCATTCCCCCTATATTAACACATACACACACACCCATCCCCATGTGGCCGGCCCTAATCCCAAGGAAACCTATTTTTTCTCACCACTCTCTCTCCTCCCCTTCCTCCCTCACAGCCGAACCCCTCCATTCTTCTTCTTATTCACCTCCATTTTCTTCATCCTCTTCTTCTTTCTCACCTCCCTACCAATTCGCCACCCTCATATTAATATCTACCAAAACCAAGTTTTCTATCACGTCGGATCACGACCTCGACGTCTGCGACCACCACTATGTCGTCTTTCCTGGACAGAATCTCGACGCAGCTAGTCGGAGAACCACTCCACCTTATCAACGTCATTTTTTGTTTCGTAATACAACCTTGCCTCATGGAAGCAGCCGTGATGAGCCACTACAATGCCGAGAATTACCTCCTCCATACAAGCTCGTACAGCTGTCCACATGCGTACCGGTAGCATTCAGTGGATACGTTGCTCGCATTGACAGTGCACCTCACCGGCGACTCTTACTGTTCCAGCCTTTGTTCAATCCCTCCTTGCTCGATCGAGCATCTGGCCGACCCTTTATTGTACTGTCCTCGTCGAGCTCACGTAGTAAGAACCACCAGTGGTCGTTAGCTTGGGACGAGTGACTCGTCGAGCGTCAACAGTGCATACAAGGCTTCTCCTCCTATGGGCCAGAGCAGCGGCAGAGTTGAGGAACCCCGGACCCTGGTCGAGGCAACATTCTCGACTCTCCAGCTTTATCGTACAGTGCTTCTGAGCCATCTTCATAACGCGAACACCACCATTAGCTCCCTTCTCATCATCATGCACATCGAGTATGCTCCCGAAGGCATTCTGTTTCCTGCGTCTGATCCCAACAAGCTAAGAGCCTCCTTCTTCTCTTGGGTTCTTTGGGCTCCTTGGACTCAGACTCTATACCAGTTCCACACTCTCAGCTTCTGGATCCAGATTTGTAGTATTGGTTATCGTTGAGTTCTTCTGGAGCTGCTGATGAGTATCTTCCCAATTTACAGGTACTTTGGGATCCTCGGACTTGGATGTTGTACCGGATCTTCGCCTTCAGCATCCTGATCCAGACAAGTGTACCTTTCCATTCTGGACCAGTTTTACTATTTATATCATCTATACATTGTGTGCACTTTAGATCGAAATTGTTACTTAGCGTTCAGGTCATATCCGAGTACAGACATTCGTCGGTAACGTCTATTATCGATTGTTAGATGTTTCTCGATACCTTTATGTACCAACTTGGTTACATCGGAACCCTAGGTCACATTCAGACACTATCATCGTGCCAGACTTCCTATATCCTGATAGTGTCAGCATGACCGGAACCTGTGATAAATATAGGATCGTGATTAGTACTAATTACTTCAGTATGATGAGACTATTTAGATAGAAGTTCAGGCTCAGCGAGCAGCAGATGCGTCTCATTGACCACATTGGGAAGAAAAGACAGTTACTAGACGATTGGGCTACTTTGCATACACTATATATATCATTATTTACGTAGAGATCCTGTATCCAAAGTCGTATTACTTACCGTGTGACTCTGTGATCGGAGCTACGGGTATGCACCATGTGTCTCTGTGCCTCGGAGCTACGGATTTATATTTGGAAAGCCCACGTGTCAAACATTATCTTCAAGTTATGTCTCACTTAGGTGGTTATTCTAGATTACACCGGCGTATCACATATTTCCTTTCTGTTTTACTATGGCATGCTATTTTTGTACCTTGTTACGTCCCTCTGAGGACACGGTTCCCTTCCAGGCATAGGCGAGGAGTACTACCCGGAGGAGTACAGACCGGGTGTATATCTAGGAGCAAGACTTGTTGCAGAGGACAAGATCCTTCCCGAGGACTTCGCTTGATCACCGGTAGTAACTTCATCTTGGGTCCGGTATCATTATCTAGTTTGAAGATATCGGCCCTAGTTATCTTATTGCTTTATTTCATTCAGTACTTGTAGTAGAGGGTTTGTTCCCGTGTGACTCTATCCATTTTATATTATGATACATTTTCAGACTTATTTTCTTTCTACATATTAGTAGACTTATTTTCTCTATGTATTTCATATTCTTATGTCTGTGGATGAGATTAGTTACACTGCTTTTGTTTTATATGTTGGGTTATATTATTGTATTTTATAGCTTAGGTGCACTCCTACGGTTCCATTAGATTGGGATGCCCATCGGAGTGTACCCGCTGGCCAATGCCACTTGGCTCAGTTCCTTATAATTGGAACTGGGGCATAATATGATTTTTGTGGTGGCCCATGCAGATCCGATTTAAATCATCTTGGTTTGTCACGTCCCAATCCCAAAATACGTAGGACTAGGAACACGTAAGCATATCCAGCCGTATGTATATGGCAACTCCAATATATGGATACCATAATACACACGTACGCTATAATATGAATATAAACTCACATGTGGTATATATATAGTGTCACAAGTCACAGATATACTAATCTCATCCACACAACAAGTCATAGAAAAGAAATAACTAAACTAGAATAATGAGTCTGAGTAATCCAAAATAATAGTCGGGTGGAGACATATCCACTACCAATGACTATATCAATACTAACATGAGAAAGAAGGATAAATCTCCAATATAAATGAGATAATATAAAGGTATCAGTAAAGCTATCCATCGCTAGAGATAATCAAAGATGCTCCAAAGGTAAGACCTCCTCGGGAGAGATAAGTAGTAAGTCCTGATCCGTGCTTCTGCGAATAGTCATGAACATCTATACCTGGAAAGGGACCAGGTCCTCAGAGGAACGTAACAAGATACATAGAAGCATGCCAATTTGAATACGGTAAACATACATAATGTTTGAAAATATATAAGTACGCTGTATAAGATAATCTATATGAATGCAAATGAGGACAACTTTTCGACGTATGGATAAGGGTAGGCTACTCGATCTAAGCCTCACAACTCACACACCCGTCAGGGGACATCAGAAATCGTCATACCTCGGGGGTAGCGACCAGTGCGACTTTACAAAAATTGACATACCTCGGGGGTAGCGACCAGCGCGACACACTACCGTAGTGCGAGCTATATACTACGGTTTACCAGAGTGGTTATAGCCCATACGCCTACTGATTGTCCTCTATGATACTAAGTGTCAAGTGTGTGTCAACATATCTAATATATAGTAATGACTGAAAGAAACTACACATGCAATAAATATACAAATATATAATAAGCAAGCAAAATACTGGAAGCAATTTGGCAAGGTATCTTGCCTGGTAAGAAAGCTGCAAAGTGTAACATCCAGGAGTCAAGCACACAGGATCAGAAGCTACGGCCTCAGAATGAACGCCGCCGGATGCTGAAATAAATATCATCAACGTTCCCAGAATAAGCGAGATAGCTAAAAAATACCACCCTTTCGTCCAATTTGGACACAGGGGCAAAACGATAATTTGGGTCAAAACAGGGTCCATATGTGGCCCACTTTGTACCGAAAAGCGTGCTAGGGATAAAGGTCTCTAAAAGGGACAAATTATAGGTTAAACAAATTCTAAACGTCAATACGAACTCAACGGTACGTCCAATTTTGGATTCATGTAGCCGAACACAAATTTGCCCAAAAAGTCAACCGTAGGGCCCACAATTAGGCGGCTTGGTCAACTGTCTCATAATTGCGTAAAACTTGGGTCACAGGACCAGCGTGATACCACGAATCCAATGGCGTAAGTTTCGTCGTATTATGACGAGCATACAAGAAATGGTACAATATTTTACAAAAGTCGCGATACGAAAACTTTTTGAGGATACGGGCTGATTCTGACGCGCACACGCGTCCGAATCAGTTTTTGCGAAAGCTCACGCGTCTGGACATACCATACGCGCCTTTCGGTACAATTGATACGCGATGGGGCAGTCCCGTTTGGTGGGGCGCACTCCGTATCATAATTTTTAATATTTTAAAAATCAAATTGTTGGTCAATTTGGAGGTCGAATAATTTTACACATAGAAGAAATTAACAAACACTAAAAGAACAGAAAAATTCTCGGTTATGTGGAGAAGAAAAACCCTTTTATTTGTGTCAAAAATAATAAACAGGTTGATGGCAAATTGGCTGTGAACATGGGGTTTTGGAACCAAAATTCTGAACTATTTTGGTCAGTTTTTTGGTCGATTTTTCGACCAATCCAGGAACAAAAACTCGTCCCGCTTGAATAAAAATCCTAGAGGGTTACGTTGTGAACGCATACGAACAAACTGCACGCAAAAATAATCAAAATTGAGGGAGATACATCACCTTGAAGATTGGTGCAAAACTGTGTACTTGTGCGCGCGGGGCGTGCGCGTGGGGGCGGCGGCGACGGTCGGCACGGGGTCGAGGCTAGGGTTAGGGTTTGGTTGAGTTAGGGTTTTGATTCTATTGTCATATATATATATATATATATTGGGAGGGGAAAGGGGTTCACGTTGTGGTGTTTGCTTAGGAATATGTTAGGCTTGTTTAGTTAGGAATATGTACTTTGTTTAGTTAAAGAGGGGCTCTGGGGGTTTAGGAATTAAGGAGTTGTTAGGATTAGTATTTAAGGTTTTTTTCTATTTCTTTTCTTTTATTTCTATTTCTTTTCTTTTATTTCTATTTCTATGATTATTATTATTTTATTATTAATATTAATATTATTAATATTATTATTATTATTATTATTATTATTATTATTTAATAACTATATATTTATTTATTTATATAGATGAGGCTAAAAATTCAAAAATAATATTTGTACACCAAATAAATTCTAGAAAATTACTTTGTACAGCTTTAACAAATTACTACGCCCAAAATATTTCATGAAATATTTTATAATTAATAATTAGATATTTATCTAGTTTTATAAGTCAATAATTATATTATCTAATTAACTAAGTAATTAATTAAATGGATATTCAACCAAATAGGATAATAGCAATTAATATGAAATCTTACAGAAAGGGGATCCACCTAATTTGACACAGAGAATTATGGGATGCTAATTGTAGGAAGTTGGGATTAGAAAATAACCATAATTAAATTATATATTTAATATCTAATTATTTAACACAAAATCTATGGTCGTTACATTAATGTCATACTAATGCCAAGAAGTCAAATTTCTGTGCCACGAAAAGATCCTACAGGTAGTGTCTCATGTGTAGGCTACTTCCTATGAAGGGCGATACAGATTTTGGAGCCATCCTATATTATTAATGTCCAAACCACGGTGAAGTATCCTAATAAAATTATTGGATTTTTTGATTAAAAAAATCTAAAACAAATACAAGAATACAAATACACACGAAATATCTATTTTTGGATGAGGGGGTTTACAATCTACCCAACTTAAAAGAATTTTGTCCTCGAAATTAAAAATAAGGCATGATTTGCTAAATCCTCATCATCGTAATCATTCTTCAAAAAAAAATTCTCAAAATTTAAAATAACTTAAATCTCCCAATCTAATCTTACTTGATCATAATCAAAAATTTACTTTGAGTTGATAATACAACTTTTACCAACTTAGAATTTATCCATCTATCACATAAGACTATATTTTTTAAGAAAAACTTTCTCAAATTATTTAATCGTGCTATTCAATCCTCAAAAGATTTTTACACCAAATGACTCACAGGTTGTGTGCCCTTAATTACAAAAGATAGTTATAAGATAATGTGATTGGCCTATAGGGTATATCTAGTACTCTCCGTGTATCAAACTTATACCAAGCACGAAAGTTCGTCTTTCCGAAATAGGGGAAGACGAAAAATAATAATAAGAATTTTAAGGAGGAGATGATAGAATACAAGTACGGAATTCAAATGGATTAGAGAATTCGAAAGGGAGTTGCCAAGATAGTTGTAGATTGAAACCTTATTTTGATAAATTCTTATTCGCATGTACACATCATAACAGTTATGTACCTGACATGATATGCTCTGACCAGTCTAGAGGGTAAGTATATTTTTCTAACAGGTTGAGTCAACTATATCTTAATCCATATAAAGTAGTAATACAAAGAGCGAACCAAGTGCACTACGGTTGATCAGACCATAATACACCGATTCTGATTTAGACAATGTATTAGTGTGGGCCCCCAATAATACATATGCCATGAACAAGCTCAATAAAAGAATAAGCTTATAAAACTAGGCTATAATAGCAGCATAAGTCGAGGTAGTAAAAATATAAGTACGCTTGATTATGATGGAGGAGGGTACAGAATAATCTAAGTTTACCAAGAATATCGGTGTTGTGCCTCTACAATTTTCATAATAACTCCTTGTCAAGGTCTCTAGTCGACCAAATGGGTGTATGGACCTCTAAGTTCTACAGTCTGGGTAAACACTATCTTTTTATGCAAGTCTATAGTTGGTGCCATTCATTTATATTTCATTAATGAGTCAACATGACTATGTGTTACTAGGTTATAAGGCATACTATCCAACTTACAAGGATTTAACTAATAGTATAATCAAACAATATAGTGTATATACCTGGTATAAGTCATCTTCCTAACCCCTATCAAGCACGAGAGAAGATTGACGTTGAGAAGGGATCAAGCAAGATGCAATCCAAGCAATCAAATAAGAATGCGAAATAAAATCAAGAGAGGTGATAACTAAGTGGATGAGATCCTATATTTTATCCTATGCGCAGGCTTGCTCGGTACAGTGACGTAACTGAGACAATATGCTCTCGACCTGCATGGGCCACCACAAAAACATGTCACACCCCAGTCCCGAAATACGTAGGACTAGGAACACGTAAGCATGCCAGCCGTATGTATATGGCAACTCCAATATATGGATACCATAATACACACGTACGCTGTAATATGAATATAAACTCACATGTGGTATATATATATAGTGTCACAAGTCACAGATATACTAATCTTATCCACACAATAAGTCATAGAAAAGAAATAACTAAACTAGAATAATGAGTCTGAGTAATCCAAAATAATAGTCGGGTGGAAACATATCCACTACCAATGACTATATCAATACTAACATGAAAGAGAAGGATAAATCTCCAATATAAATAAGATGATATAAAGGTATCAGCGAAGCGATCCATCGCTAGAGATAATCAAAGATGCTCCGAAGATAAGACCTCCTCAGAAGAGATAAGTAGTAAGTCCTGATCTGTGCTCCTGTAAATAGTCATGAACATCTACACCTGGAAAGGGACCAGGTTCTTAGAGGGACATAACAAGATACATAGAAGCATGCCAATTTGAATACAGTAAACATACATAATGTTTTAAAATATATAAGTACGCTGTACAAGACAATCTATATGAATACAAATAAGGATAACTTTTTGACGTATGGGCAAGGGTAGGCTACTCGATCTAAGCCTCACAACTCATACACCCGTCAGGGGACATCAGAAATCGTCATACCTCGGGGGTAGTAACCAGCGTGACTCTACAGAAATTGACATACCTCGGGGGTAGCGACCAGCGTGACACACTGCCGTAGTGTAAGCTATATACTACGGTTTACCAGAGTGGTTATAGCCCATACGCCTACTGATTGTCCTCTATGATACTAAGTGTCAAGTGTGTGTCAACATATCTAATATATAGTAATGACTGAAAGAAACTACACATGCAATGAATATACAAAAATATAATAAGCATGCAAAATACTGTAAGCAATTTGGCAAGGTATCTTGCCTGGTAAGAAAGCTGTAAAGTGTAACGTCCAGGAGTCAAGCACATAGGATCAGAAGCTACGGCCTCAGAATGAACGTCTCCGGATGCTGAAATAAATATCATCAACGTTTCCAGAATAAGCAAGATAGCTAAAAAATACTACCCTTTCGTCCAATTTTGACACAGGGGCAAAACGGTAATTTGGGTCAAAGCGGGGTCCAAATGTGGCCCACTTTGCACCGAAAAGTGTGCCAGGGGTAAAGGTCACTGAAAGGGACAAATTATAGGTCAAACCAATTCTAAACATCAATACGAACTCAACGGTACGTCCAATTTTGGATTCAGGTGAGCCAAACACAAATATGCCCAAAAAGTCAACCGTGGGGCCCACAATTAGGCGGCTTGGTCAACTGTCTCAGAATTGCGTGAAACTTGGGTCATAGGACCAACGTGATACCACGAATCCAAGGGCGCAAGTTTCGTCACATTCTGACGAGCATATAATAAATAGTGCGGTATTTTGCAAAAGTCGCGATACGAAAACTTTTTACGGATACGGGCTGATTCTGACGCGCACACGAGTCGAAATCAGTTTCTGAGAAAGAACACACGTTTGGACATACTATACGCGCCTTTTTGTGCAATTTGTACTCGATGGGGCGGTCTCGTTTGGAGGGGCGTGCTCCGTATCACAATTTTTAATATTTTAAAAATCAAGTTTTTGGTCAATTTGGAGGACGAATAATTTTATACATAGAACAAATTAACAAAAACTAAAAGAACAAAAAAATTATTGGTTATGTGGAGAAGAAAAACCCTTTTATTTGTTTTCAAAAATAATAAACAGGTTGATGGCAAATTGAGTGTGAACATGGGTTTTTGGAACCGAAATTCTGAACTATTTTGGTCAGTTTTCCGGTCGATTTTTCGACCAATCCAGGGAACGAAAACTCGTCCCGCTTGAATAAAAATCCTAGAGGGTTACATTGTGAACGCACACGAACAAACTCCACGCAAAAATAATCAAAATTGAGGGAGATACATCACCTTGAAGATTGGTGCAAAACTGTGTACTTGTGCGCGCGGGGCGTGCGCGTGGGGGAGGACGGCGGCGGCGGCTACGGCGGCGCGGGGCGGCGGCGACGGTCGGCGCGGGGTCGAGGCTAGGGTTAGGGTTTGGTTGAGTTAGGGTTTTGATTCTATTGTCATATATATATATATATATATATATATATATATATATATATATATATATATATATACAACGAGAGAAAGAGTGAGAGAAATACTGGGAGGGGATCTTTTGGCCTTAGCTTTCCTTTTGCTCCAAATCTGATGACTCCTCGTATGGGCGAGACTTTGAGAAATACCCGATCGCCTTCTAGAAACTCAAGTGGCCGTCGATGCGTATCAGTGTAGCTCTTTTGGCGACTCTGAGCTACCTTTAGTCTTTCTCGAATCAAGCGAATCTTTTGGACAGTTTGCTCCACAAGTTCGGTGCCAAGGATCTGTCGTTCTCCAACTTCGACCCAACAGATCGGGGATCTGCACTTTCGCCCATAAAATGCCTCATACGGCATCATCTGAATGCTGGATTGAAAGCTATTGTTGTATGCAAATTCGGCTAACGGTAAATGCATGTCCCAACTCGTCTTCAAGTCCAAGGCACAGATTCATAGCATGTCTTCGAGGATTTGGTTGACATATTCTATTTGGCCGTCTGTCTGTGGATGGTAGGAGAAGCTAAACTTCAACTTCGTTCCCATTACTGACTGCAGGCTTTCCCAGAAACGCGATATAAATCGACCATCTCTATCGGAGACTATGGATACGGGCACGCCGTAGAGCCGAACGATTTCGTTGAGGTAGATCTGAGCCAAGCGGTTGGCACTCCAAGTAGACTCGATAGGCAGAAAGTGAGCTGACTTGGTGAGGCGATCAACAATGACCCAGATGGCATCATTCCCCTGTTGCATCTTTGGCAAACCAACAATGAAGTCCATTGTTATATGTTCCCATTTCCACTCCGGAATAGCGAGGTTCTGCATCTCTCCGCCCGGCTTCTGGTGCTCGACCTTTACCCTCTGATAAGCCATGCAATGCGATACGAACAGCGCCATATCTCGTTTCAAGCCGTGCCACCAAAACGTCGTACAGAGATCTCGATACATCTTTGTGCTACCCGGATGAGAAGTATAACTAGCATAATGAGCTTCAGTGAGTATCTCTTTTCTGAGGGATGCATCATTTGTAACTCACAGTCTTCCCTTCACTCGGATCATCCCGTCCGTGCCTACCGTAAAGTCGGTTGCCTTTTCTGCTGACATAAGACTTTGCATCTTTTCCAGGAATATGTCATCCTTCTGAGCGGCCTTGACCCTTTTGTAATAAGTCAGGCTTGAGGCGCAGTTGAGCCACTTGCACCCCCTTCTTGTATCTAATTTTAAGTGTAATTTCCAAAGCTTCAAGATCTTGGCGTAGCTTATCATCAATTGCCAAACTCCCAATAAACAATTGACTCAGTGTATCAGCTATAACATTTTCCTTGCCAGGCGTATATCTGATCATGAGGTCAAAGTCACTAAGGAGCTCAAGCCAGCACCGTTGGCGAAGATTTAAATCTTTTTGTGTATAGAGATATTTTAAGCTCTTATGGTCTATATAGATCTCGCACAGTACACCGTAGAGGTAGTAGCGCCACAGCTTCAGCGCGAACACTACCGTTGCTAGTTCAAGATCATGAGTTGGATAATTCTTCTCGTGAGGCTTTAGCTGTCTCGACGCGAAGGCTATCACTTTATCCCTTTGCATAAGGACACATCCTAATCCCTTGCCTGAGGCATCACTATATATTTTAAAGTCATCCGGTCCGTCCGGAAGGGTAAGAATTGGGGCTAAGACGAGGCACTGCTTTAACTCCATAAACAAGTTTCACAGTCGTCCGTCCACATGAACGTTACTCCCTTCCGAGTGAGCTGAGTCAGGGGCGATACAATTCTAGCAAAATCTTTAATGAATCTCCGGTAGTAGCCCGCCAGACCAAGAAAACTTCGTATATCGCTAGCTGACTCAGGTCGTTTCCACTGCACAATGGCTTCTATTTTCTTCGGGTCAACTGAGATGCCTTGTGCAGAAATAATATGTCCTAGAAAGGATATATTGTCCAACCAGAACTCGCATTTACTTAGCTTGGCATACAACTTATTGTCTCGAAGGGTTTGAAGCACCATCCGCAGGTGTCCTGTGTGTTCATCCCTATTCTTTGAGTACACCAAGATGTCGTCTATAAAAATGACTATAAATTTATCGAGAAAGGGTCGGAACACTCTATTCATTAAATCCATAAAGGCAGCAGGGTCATTCATCAAACCAAATGGCATAACTGAAAACTCGTAGTGCCCATAACGGGTTCGAAAAGCAGTCTTGGATATGTCTTCTGGCTTAATCTTCAACTGGTGGTAGCCCGAGCGAAGATTAATTTTTGAGAACACCGTTGCCCCTTGCAGCTGATCAAACAGGTCATCTATCCTTGGCAGAGGATACTTATTTCTGATGGTGACCTTGTTCAGCTCCCGATAATCGATACAGAGGCGTAGCATTCCATCCTTCTTTTTCACGAAGAGCACAGGTGCGCCCCAAGGAGACACGCTCGGACGGATGAACCCACGATCCAGTAACTCTTGTAATTGGCACTTTAACTCTTTCGGTTCAGTAGGGGCCATTCTGTATGGAGGCTTAGAAATTGGCTGTGTATTCGGGAAGGTGTCTATGGTGAATTCGATCTCTCGGTCTGGTGGCATGCCGGGTAGTTCGCTCGAAAACACATCAGGGAACTCCGCCTCAATGCAAGAAAACTCGATATTTGCGTAGTCCTGTTATGTGTCCCGAACCGAAGCTAGGTATCCCTCGCAGCCTGAGTGTAGCATTCGCCGAGCAGATGTCGCAAAAATTACCATACAGGCCCTGGTCACATCAGTTGTTGGACTACTCGTGTAGCAGAATTCGGCTTCTCCAGGCAGGTGGAAGATGACTCGTTTCTCTGCACACTCGATAGTTGTCGAGCAGGCGCTGAGCCAATCCATTCCCAAAATGATATCATAGTCCCGTACATCTAGAACTAAAACATCTAGCGATAGCTTCCTTCCTCCAATACAGACGTAACCACCTTGGCATACTGAACGGACAGGTATTTTCGTGCTGGAGGGGGTGCTAACACTAAGGTCTAGATACAACGGAGTCATTTCTATATTATTTTCCACTGCAAAATTTGTGGATATGAAACTATACGTTGCACCAGAATCAAATAGCACACGTGCAGGTATGTTATTAAAAAGCAAAGTACCTGACACAACGGTGTCTGAGGCCAGAGCTTCCTCTCGTGTCATCGTATAGACCCGACCTTGAGCTTGGCGACGCTCTTGCTGAGGTGCAGCTCAGTTGGCCTGGGTTGCAGTAGCCTGATTTGGATGTTGAGGTGGAAGCTTAGAGGGGAGCGGACAATATCAAGCTATGTGGCCTTGGCCACCACAGTTGAAGTACATCCATTTCTTGCGGTAACATTTATCGATGGTGTGCCCCTGTCTCTTGCAGAAATCATAATATGGTCTCCGGTTCCCTTTCTGATGACCACCGTTGTTTTGACGCTTTGTAGCGGTATTTCCTCTTTTGTTGCTATGGTGTTTGTGATTGGAGGTATGTACAGCGCCAGCAGGAACATGAGGATACTGCGGTTCAAGAGAGAGGGCATGATTTAGGACTTCCCTCATCGTCTGGTATTGAGGAATGATCACGTGCACGTGGATAGCAGGACGCAGACCTCCTTCGAATCTCCTGGCATGACTCGCTGCATCAGGAAAATATGAGCAAGCAAATTTGGCGAGCTGGTTGAATTCAGTAAAATACTGCTTAACTGTCATGCTTCCTTGGCGTAATTGCACGAACTCGTTCTCCTTCTGACGACATACGGGAGGGGGTATAAACTCCTCTTCAAACGAGCCACAAAAAGTAGCCCATGAAATCGTCTCCTCATCATCGTCTGTTGGAAGAGACCTCTGATGCACGTTTCACCAATCGTGTGCATTTAAACGGAGCTGGAGTTGGGTACACACAACGCACTTCTACTCGGGAACCTCTAACAGTTTGAAGTGGTCTTCCAGTTCGGCCAACCAATCTAGAGCAGCTATTGGATCCTTAGTCCCTTTAAATGGCGTTTTACAAACTTTCTTGAAGTCGCCAAAGTCGAAAGCAGTCACATCCATCTTCCTTGGAATCTGAGGCATCTCGACTTCAAGTACTGGTTGATCCACCGGAGTCGCCGCTGTTGCCGCGGACTGGTTGGAGGCCAGGGTCTGAACAATCTGCTGCAGGGTATCTACATACTTTTGTTGGACTGAGAATCGGGCTTCTATATGGTCTTGAAACTGGTTATGTCTTTCTTCTGCTCGTTTCTTAGCCCGTTCATAATGAGCCTCCTCCCTCTGTTGGTTGGCTTCCAACATCCGCATCATTTGCTGAATAGGGTCAACATGAGACATGGCTCTCTGGCTCTGAGAACTTCCCGAAGTGCCAGAACTGCTTTCTTGGGCTTGCGTTTCGCCCGGTGCTAGTGCTGATGATTGCGCTTGTGTCATTCCTTCAAAAGAAGGTAAATTACATCAGGATCATAATATATTATGGACTCATTGTATGAACGTATCTCATTTTGTCCTTAACGAGTTTAAGAGTTCACACAGAGAATTTGATCTTTAAAGAAACTTTTCCAGCACGAGGGTCAAAGGAACTTGAAGCTGTGCTCTGATACCAACATATCATGCCCCGATTCCGTGGAATCGATAGTCGTCCCCCGGGCGTGATGCCATGCGGGCCTAGGTTGCGCAACGCACAAGGCTAACGTATTTTGCATAGCGAGCACATATTCAGAGTACGCAGATAAATTAAAAACACAAGTTGTAACATGGAAAAGTTCTCTTTATTGATAATGAACATTTATTACAAACTCTTGAACGAGTCAAAAGGGTCGCCGCACGGGCTTACAAAATGTTGACACAAAATGAGATAGTTGTCATTTATATTACATTCTTCTACTAAACTTCAAAATATAAGACCTCCTGGTGGGACAATGGCTTTCCCTCGGAGCCGCATTGAGTTAAGTTTGCTAGCTCCTGTCTTCAAAATACTTCAAAAGATGGCACGATCAGGACGTGCCTACAGCTGGACTGGATTGGGGAATGGCTTCGGCTCCTCGCTCGAATCTCCTTAGTACGGAAAACCTATTTCAACGAGGGTTAGCACATCGAAACGTACTGGTGAAGGCAAGCTAACCCAACTGTACCAATCAACAATTGTTTAGATGAAGCATGCATATTATTTGTGATCTTTCTATCTTGCCTTAGTTCATTTTACAAGCAAGCAATATACATAGAATTTTCAATGAAATAACTTGCCACCGTTCGGTGACATTTACCTGTTCGTCTGAACCACCTGCACAATACTTGCCATGTCCTTCCCTACCACGAAGACACAAGTTAGCTTGCAACAGGTTTAAATATACGAAGGGATCACTGGCATGATGCCACAAAGGACGGGTTATAGTCTCAAGACAAAAATGTTATACAACGCAGGTGGCGAGCCACGCTGCATAACACTTTGCCCCATAACATACGACTATACATAATGTTCCGTCCGGATCGGATCGGTCACGGTGTCCCGACGACCGTCTGCGAAAACCATAAGACCTTGTGCACAAGTTGTCCGTGATCAAACGGCATTCATTTGAATTTAAGGAAATACTAGCATGATACAAGTTCCATAGCATAAACGATTTTGCATAGTCTTTCTGATTAATATATATCGCATAGCAAAAAGGGGTGTTCTATATGCATAGCACAATTTATAGAAGAAGTATACATTCTAACTAAAATTGAAGCATATGATGAACATTCTAAAAGGACTAGCATGCAATGAGATAAACGTTCACAAGTTGATTGACAAGCATAAAGTTATCCAAGTCTATTCCTTTTTATCTTGACATCTTTTAGTTATTACTTGGTATAGTTTGATCGGGGCAAACAAGAATACAAGATTTTAGATGTGAAGACTTGGAAGAAGGGCCAACTGAATCGAATATAAGCCACTCACAAATTTGTTGGAAGGAAGAAGAAATGAGGTGCTTCAGGACTCTGCTCGCGCGTTGCCTACTGCTTGCTCTCCTGCATTGTCACGAACAGCTGATCAATACCTCTTTCACTCTTTCCAATATCGAAATTGAAGTGCAGTTCAACGAACAAAAACAATAAAATCCATCAAAATTGTTCAAGAAAATGCAAGCAAATCTGAAAACCAACTCAAGCACGAAAGTAACAAGCGACAGCGAAAACTAAGGCAACAAAAGATGCAGTGGAGAGGTCCCTCCTGACTCTGCCGCTAAGTCGATCCTGGGGGCACGGTCCGCTGAATATGGGAATCGATTCCGAAGAAGCAAATCCATAACGAGGATAAGATCTTGTTTCAATCTATCCCGATCGAACGATATCGTCTTGTATTTCTTAGCCGCGCTCCCCGAATAGGGGGAACGGGGCACCACAGAGAATGAATCGGAACTAGATACATCGATCTTAGTTCCAGCTTTAGTCGGCGCATATCGTGAATTTAAGATCGATGACGAAGAACCACCTGAATCTTCTAGACGAGCATCCACTAGTAGGAGTCGTAGGAGTCGTAGGACTCGTAGGTCGTAGATTTATGTCATATTATGCTTTGAAATGTGATGTAGCTTAAAAAAATTTGTTGAAATGCTTGTTAAAATGCTTGTTGAAATAATCTGTTTTCTTGTATAACTAGTAAATGCACGTGCGTTGCACGTAAAATAAATTTTTTTAATATTACTATAAAATAGTTTAAGTATTTAAATATATTTTAATTATAATTTATTATGGATATATGTCTATTTTTTATAAAATGTCTTGAAAAATTTAGTCGTCTAAGCTGTACGTATATTCTCACGTAATTAAAAATTAAAAATTAAAAATTAAAAATTAAAAATTAAGTAAATTGTAACTAATTATTTAATTACATACAATACAGATTTATACAGTAAAGATGTGCAAATGATTTAAGATACATACAGTACAAATATCATTCATCAGTACGATCTCACGATCAGTCACAATCACCCTTGGTAAGCATGATTGGTCCATTAATCATTTAAGTGTAGTAAGCGCACATCTAAAATTATCCTCGCGTTCGGCCTCCAAATAAACACATGCCATAGAAAATATGATATTTGTGGATGTGACCCCAACAACTTCCAAAAGTGGCATCCTATACTTTTTAGTTTTGTAGGTACAATCCATCAATGAAACATCGAAAAAGACACGCAACAAGTCCACGCTAGTCGGGTGAGCATAAAAAAGAGCATTCGCCCTATCTGTTTTGTCACGCTCCGATCTCCCGCAGGTAATCGGCCATCCCCGCTAGGCACGAATAACCGCGCCAGCGCTCCCGCGGGATGATCGCTTGACCCATCTAGGCGTGATGTCGCACGAGCGTAAGTCGTGCCAGTGCAAGACCGTGATATGAACAGGCGGTAAGAGATCTAAGCCACAGAGTCGCACAGATTGTCCGAGTGCAGCGGAATTATAAACGCATAGGCAATTGGTAACAAATTCACAGAGTCGTCAATAGCGGAATTATTGAATAACATAAGTATAGAAGTAAAGCAAACTCTTTATTGATATTGAACAAGTGTTACAGGCAGCGCTAGGCCGAGATTACAAGTCGCTCAAGCCTCTCTGTCTCTGAAACAGTAAAAGCATGCCAAGTGGCTATATTTATGGAATGATACATAGTCAATATTCCAATATTATGTCTGGTATATGTGCTTCAGTTCCGGACGCAACGTTCCAAGGATCCAGAGTGAACTCCACGCCTTAGCACTCACGAAGGGGGCATCCATACCGAACAAGGATCTCCCGCACCCTGCAAGCAATCTGGTGGGTTATCAATACATGAATGCACTGGTGGGGAGACTACTCGCTCGCTCGACAAATCCAAACACGTTATATAGGTTCCGTGCACCATCTATTAAGTTATCTTTCTAGTCTTGCCATAGGATCAGTTTTATGGCAATGATAAAAAGCCTAATTCGTGTGGCATTACGCCGTGTGATATAAAGGAATATGGCGAGACTTACCAACTTACTATCCGTTCTTTCATGTCCAAGGCAAACCAAGTTAAAATAAGCATGAGCATATATAATGAAGTCCAGGGGCAAATAACATATACAAACACAAGTGTAGTGAACGTGGTTACATTTCGGGCGCACTAGTATACAGGTTATCCAGAAGTGTTGCAAAGGATGTTCTAGTGTTCCATATATACAATTGTGTTATGATCGTTCTGGTATTTTAGATGTTTTCGATGCGATGCAATAACTCGCACACGGATTGCCGCTAAGCGATGATGACTTATCTATATGAACAGGAGATCGCTGGCATAGCCATAAAAGACGAGTTTGTAAACACCCAGATTTTTCAGAATAATTTTAATAAAAAATTTCCCGGATTTTTCGATATTTTCTGGATGAAGAGCCAAGGTAATTTTGATCAAAGGATTTTTAAATGCAGTTTATTGGTGTTAAAATATTATGGAAATAAGATTTTAAGGTGTAAAATAGAAAACTGGACATGTGGTATTTTTCGGCGAATTTATTGGACTCCGAAAACGCATTTTATGACTTATAAGCTATAGGTTATATAAAACCGATTTAAACCCACCCAAACCATAGCTCGAACCGAACCGCTGCGTAAACCAAAAACAAACCGGCTAAATGGGTCAGGTCAGGTCGGGTCGGATCCGCGCCAAACCCGACCCGGACCGAAACGCAGGGAAAACCCTGGGCTCCGCCGGTTATACTGTAGCAGTATATAATCGACGCCCTCGACTTTCGTGTAGACGCCGCCAGCCCTCCGAAACCCTATTTCCGTAGTTGTCGCCTTTTGAGCATCCTCCCAGACTGTCGTCTCCCCCGCGCTCGACCCCGGCAGCGCAGACCGCCGCTTCTTCCCCCAAGTCCGCGAGCACGGCCGACTTCCCCAACTCGAGCGCCGCCGCTACACGTTTCCTTGCCTCGACAGCCTCCGAACTTTCCTATCTCCGCTAGGCCAGTCGACCCAGCCGACGAACCGACCAGATGGTGCGTAGCCCCGACCCCGACAGCTTCCACCGCTCGAGACCCGCGGCACCGAACGACGCCGAGCCTCCGCCAGCGGCTGAACGCTCCGACCAGACTGTGCGGAGCCGCTGCCCTAGCCCGACCGCGAGCCTGACCCCTTCGGCGGAGCCCCTCTATTGTCTCGTTCAGAGCCATAGCTCGGACTCACGGCAGACACGAGGACACGTCCAGGACACGAAGATTGACTCTCGGATACGTGGAATTCAGCGTTCATGGAGCCCTGTTCAGGTACCGATTTCTCTCAACTTGCAACTCTATTTTAGTTTTCGTCAGTTGCTACGCGTAGACGATATAACCCTCTCGGTGCCCGTGCAACCCGCTCGGTGCATCGCGTCCTGTGGTGATCACACACCGCGATCCAAAAACAGGAAAAATAATGTCCTGTTTTACCCCGGAACTGAGTGCGCCCTGCCAAACGGGACGACTTAGTCGCACGCGGTCTTTACCGAAACGTGCGCGTCGTTGATACGATCGTGTGGGATTTCGCAGAAGTCGATTCGGATGTGCGTGCATACCAAAATCAACGCGTATCCGCCGACGACACCATGTATCCGTCCTTTCTGGAATATGCTGTAACTTTGTGTACACATGTCGGATCAAGATGAAACTTACGCCATCGGACTCATAGCAATACGCTGGTCCTGTGACCCAAGTTTGGTCCGATTCTGAGAACGTTGACAAAATCGCGTATCGTGGGCCCCACAGGCTCCATTTGACGGGCGATTTTGTGATCGGCTCATCGGAATCCAATTCTTTAAGTTCCGTTGGGTTCGTATCATCGTTCCTGACTTGTAGACACTGAGTTTAAGGAATTTGGAGACCTTTGACCCTGACACGCTTTTTGGTACAAAGTGGCCCACATGTGGACGCCGCTTTGGCCCAGAAATGACCTTTTTGCCCCTGTGTCCAAATTGGACGTAAAGACAGGCGTTTTTAGCTATTTGACATCTTCTGAGACTATTGGTGATATTTATTACAGCTTTGGGAGCATTACCTACCGGATCCACTGACACAGGGACAGTTGTTGGTATTCGGACATCAGGCAAGTGTACCTTGCCAAACTCTGCAGTATTGTTATATATATTCCTTGATTCATTTATATTGTTGTGCATGCTTAACCTAGGACCGTTTGACGTACTTAGCGTCCGATTATCAGTCGGGTGTCGACACCGTACGCGGTGTTGAGTATCGTCATCTAGAGATGGATATTCGTGACACTTTATCTTCTCGTACTTGTCTTACCAAGTACACTATGACCCAGGACACTTGACACTGTTCATGAGACAGGATCTTCCCGAGATATTCGTGGTGATTCTGTATAGGATACAGGACTTGACAGAGATACTATATTCTTAGATACACTATGACTTATTGCATTAGTTATGATCCCGCTGACATGGACATGAGATGTTATGGTCATGATATGCGTGGTTACATTGGGTGGGGAGAGACACACAGACTATAGGCTGATCATATATATACACCCCTACTATTGTGAGGCACAAGACTCTGAAGCCCGAGCTTGGCCCATTACTCATTATTACTGCTGCTACCGGCTCTCCGACACAGAGCTTGTAGTGGCTTCAGCCTGAGTTCTAGTGCTGCTCTCATCTTGCATATCACTTAGCTGGTTATTTAGTATTCCCTTATTGTTCCATCTATTGCTGGAGAGACCCACAGGCTACAGGTTGATTATGTTATGCCGGCTACTCAGTCTCCCGCTGAGCTAGACCACCTCATGATATCACTGCTATCGGCTCCCCTCCACAGTGCTTGTAGTTGTTTCAGCCTGAGCACTATTGATGTTCTTTCTTGCATTTCACACAGATGGTTACATACTTACCCTATTATTCTCATTATTTGCTGTACTGCTTATATTTTGGCTTGTCTATTTTCTTGTACCTTGCTATGTCCCTGAGGACCTGGATATGGATTATGTTCCCAGGATTTGAGGACGAGATTTATCCTGAGGTTTACGGGACCGCAGCAGGAGCTGATCTAGGAGCGGTACCACCATCTGAGGATGAGGTGTTAGCTGAGGACTTTGCCTGAGCATCCATGTTCCGTGCTCAGTATTTATTTATTTATTTCAGTCATTTATCTTTCTGGTCTGTTGAACCATTGTATTAGATATTTATCGGGTTGTTCCCCGAAGTTCCTTATTGAGACAGATGATGATTACATTCCTTATTTATATTCTGTGGATCATACTTTTATACTTTGTATGGATGAGATTAGTTGTGCCTGATTGTCGTAGACTTGATTTTACAGCTTAAGTATGCCCTGATGGATCCATTAAATTGGGTTTGTCCATCGGTGCATACTGCTGGCCATTGCCATGTATCTAGTCCCTCGGTATTTTGGGACTGGGGCGTGACATGGTTTTTGTGGTGGCCCATGCAGGTCTACGACAAAATTATTCGATTTCAACTTAGGGACTAAACCAGCCTGCCCTAAGGATAAGATAGATTATAGGATCTTATCCACTATTTGAACCATTATTGAACTCTATGTCGAACTCGAAATTGTGACTTGATTTGCATCCTGTGTTGATTCCTCTGTGCGTTCTTACAGTTACTCTTTTAGTTGCAGAGTAATGGATCCCAGGAACAGAGAAGAGATTCCTTTGGATACGCCACACGATGCTGTGGTTACTTATATAGACGGAGTGACTCCAAGGAATGGAGGACAAGCATCGCACAGCGATCAAACCGGTCAGCCTAATCCAAGGTTCCGGAGAGATGACATCCCACCTCCACCACAGTTCACTCCTCAGATGCCAGTTTTCCCGCCAGGACAAGCCATGGACGGGCAACAGATGTTCCAGATGATGTATGCTATGATGCAAGCGTAGCAGCAGATTCAGCAAGAGGCCCATCGGCAGGAGGCCGAGTATCTGAGAACCAGCCTGGTATCCGCATTGGAGCAGGCAAATCCACCAGCGAGGCGATCGACGACAGGATCTATCACCGACTTCCGTCAGCTCAAGCCTCGTACATTTTCTGGTAAAGAGGGGCCAACAGAAGTTCATGAATGGCTCACAAACATACAACATCAGTTGGAAGCCGCTGAACTTCTGAGGGAGAAGTGGATGACTGCAGTCAGAATGCAGTTAACTGAGAATGCACATCACTGGTGGTTAGCAGAGGAGAGGAGGCTCGGGCAGGACCGAGTCACTTGGGAAGAGTTCTCCAGACTCTTCAAAGAGATGTATATTCCCGCAGTAGCACGGTCAGAGCTCAGAGACAAGTTCAACCGCCTTATCCAAGGCAATATGACAGTGGAAGAATATAACGCGGAATTCATTCGCCTCAGTCGCTTTGCCCCAACCTTGATTGCGACAGAGGAAGAGAAGGCTGAGAAATTCTTTGACGGGCTGAAGTTCGAGCTCCAGAGATTGATTGGATCGGTAGCACCTACATCTTATACCGACGTTCTCGCCGCAGCACGACGCATGGAGCGCGTCACTAGAAGGGAGTCGAACCTGAAGAGGCCTATCAACTCAGCACCATCCCGGACAGCACATGGGGATTCAGCAAAACGGACCCAGAGGAGTATGCCAGAGAGGACAGCACACAGGACCATATCTCTCCCTACTTGTCACCACTGCGGCAAGATATGTCACATTGAGAGAGAATGCAGACGCAAGTTAGGACTCTGCCTGGCTTGCGGGTCCAACCAGCATCAGACCAGAGACTACATCGAGCGTAGAGAGGGAGCACCGAGATTAGCTTTACCTGCTCCACGACCAGCTTATCCAGCAGTAGGAGCACAGCAGGCAGGAGTTGGAGGCGTCAGGCCACCAGCCCCAGGAGGGAATCAGCAGAGACCACCCCTGGCACCACAGTCAGCTCTATTTCAGCAGGTTCAGCAGCAACAGAGAGGTCCAGCTCAGGGACGAGGACAGGCATTCACATTAGCTGTTGAGGAGGAGGCTACCGCAGGCGAGGTCATCGCAGGTACTATTTTAGTAGCTTCATTACCAGCTGTAGCATTATTTGATTATGGAGCATCGCATTCATTTATAGCAGCTAGCTTTATACCCACCCATAGAGTAGCTACCGCACCTCTCCCGAAGATGAAGAGAATTCTTACGGGAGGTAGAATTATTCCGGTTAGTGACGTCTGTAGATCATGTTCTGTAGTAGTTTGTGGCAGAGAAATGCGAGCTCAATTCCTAATCTTTTCCATGCCGGATTATGATGTTGTACTTGGTATGGACTGGTTAAGTCAGTACCATGCGACTCTTGATTGCCGACTTGGGCGGGTTATATTTAGACCGCCTGGACATCCAGAATTTGAGTTTCTTCGAGGAGAAGTAGAGCAAGGAGTTCAGCCTACTCTTAGGGTACTCTCTGTAGAAGGGGAGACAGGTTACCCAAGAGTCATCTCAAAATTTGTGGATGTATTTCCCGATGATCTTCCAGGTTTACCGCCTGATCGGGAAATAGAATTCACAATAGACTTAACTCCAGGAGCAAAGCCTATCACTTCCTCAGTATATCGGCTGGCACCTAAGGAGTTAGTGGAGTTGAAAGAACAGGTTGACGACCTTCTGGAGAAGGGTTTCATTCGGCCCAGTGTTTCACCTTGGGGAGCACCCATATTATTTATGCCAGAGAAAGATGGAACGGTACAGTTATGCATTGACTACCGGGCACTAAATGCTGTGACCATCAAGAACAGGTATCCCTTGTCACGCATCAATGATCTATTCGATCAGTTGAGTGGTGCAAAGGTATTCTCAAAGATTGACCTTCGATCCGGCTATCATCAGATCAAAGTAAGGAAGGAAGACATACCGAAGACAGCTTTCAGGACCAAGTATGGACATTATGAGTTCTTGGTGATGCCGTTTGGTTTAACCAACGCGCCAGCAGTGTTTATGAGTTTAATGAACAGAGTCTTTCATCAGTTCTTGGATAAATTTGTGGTGGTGTTCATTGATGGCATTCTCGTATATTCCAAGAACCATGAAGAACACGAGGAGCATCTCAGAATCGTGTTAGAGACCTTGAGGCAGGAAAAGTTATATGCCAAACTCAGTAAGTGTGAGTTCTGTATGGACAAAGTGCCTTTCTTGGGACATATCATCTCAGGAGAAGGACTTTCAGTGGGTCCAGAGAAAGTTGCGGCAATAGAGACTTGGCCTACACCCACATCAGTTGCAGAGGTGAGAAGTTTTTTCGGACTTGCGGGATATTACCGAAGGTTTATAGAAAATTTCTCGAGGATTGCAGAACCGATGACGAAGCTGACACGCAAAGACCAGGAGTTTATATGGACAGAAGACTGCCAGAAGGCCTTCGAAGAATTGAAGAGAAGATTAACAACAGCACAAGTCTTGACTCTTCCTTCAGGGTCAGGAGGTTTTGTTGTTTACAGTGATGCATAAGGCAGTAGACTAGGATGTGTTTTGATGCAACATGGCAAAGTTATTGCTTATGCATCAAGATAGTTGAAGGTCCACGAGAAGAACTACCCAACACATGATCTGGAGTTAGCAGCAGTTATATTTGCATTGAAGATTTGGAGGCACTACCTTTATGGTGAGAAGGTAGACATCTTCACAGATCACAAGAGTCTGAAGTATGTATATACTCAGAAGGAGCTTAACATGAGGCAGAGACGTTGGCTTGAACTGATGGTAGATTTTGACATAGATCTGCAGTACCATCCGGGAAAGGCGAATGTCGTAGCAGACGCACTCAGCAGAAAGCCTACGGCTTATTTCTTGATGATGCAGCCCGAGTTATTGAGAGATCTATAGGAGCTTCAGATAGAGGTTGTCTTACCAGGACAGAATGGCTTGATGGCTAATCTTGAAGTCAAGTCATCACTCGTGGAGAAGATTAAATAGGCCTTGCCCACCGATGCCAGATTTTGAAAACTGAAGGAGAGGACAGAAGCAGGCATGCAGACAGGACTTCGCATACACGAAGACGGGACATTAAGATTTGGAAATCGCCTGTATGTTCCAAATGGAGAATTGAGACAGGAGTTAATGACTGAAGCACATAGCTCTATGTACTCTGTTCATCCAGGAGGAACCAAGATGTACCAAGACTTGAGACAGTATTATTGGTGGCATGGAATGAAAAGGGAGATTGCAAGGTTTGTGGCTAATTGCTTGGAAACACCACTCTCCTGGCGAATCGACTTGAGAACGAGAAGATAGTATGCGCCAGCGTTACCCCCACTTGTTCGAGGAGGCAGTTGTAAACTAAGCAACATTGTATTTCCATAATTCTTTTGTTAGTAGCTTATCCTTGATTGCGAGGACGCAATCCTTTTAAGGAGGAAAGATTGTAAACACCCTGATTTTCAGAATAATTTTAATATAATTTTTTCCGAATTTTTTGGTATTTTTTGGATGAAGAGCCAAGGTAATTTTGATCAAAGGATTTTTAAATGCAGTTTATTGGTGTTAAAATATTATGAAAATAAGATTTTAAGGTGTAAAATAGAAAACCGAACATGTGGTATTTTTTGACGAATTTATTGGACTCCAGAAACGTGTTTTATGACTTATAAGCTATAGGTTATATAAAACCGATTTAAACCCACCCAAACCATGGCTCGAACCGAACCGCTGCGTAAACCAGAACCAAACTGGCTAAATGGGTCGGGTCGGGTCGGATCCGTGCCAAACCCGACCTGGACCGAAACGCAGGGAAAACCCTGGCCTCCGCCGGTTATACTGTAGCAGTACATAATCGATGCCCTCGACTTCCGTGTAGACGCCGCCAGCCCTCCGAAACCCTAGTTCCATAGTTGCCGCCTTCTGAGCATCCTTGTGGTGGCCCATGCAGGTCGAGTTAGCCGTTTCGGTTACGTAACTGTACCGAGCGGGCCTGCACCTAGGATTAGAATTTTAGATCTCATCCACACTTGACTATAATTTACCTTCCTTCCAACAATTCCTACTTAAGTTCTTGCATCCTGCTTGATTCATGTGCTTTTCTTAATCCTTCGTCCATCTCTTGCAGAGAGATGAGTTTGCGTAACGGGCATGCCGCCACCGGGGACAACACGTCTCCAGGGGACGACGACCAACCACTAGGAGTGACCTTAACGACACCTCTTCTTCCCGGACCGGATGGACTGACTAACAATCAAATTCCATCAACTCCTTCCACGATACCTAATGGGACATTTCCAGCTCCACTAGCACCGCAGGATGGCCAAACACAGCTGTTCCAATTCTTCTAGATGATAATATAAGAACAAAGGCAGCAGGCAGCCGAGCAGAGGCAGCAAACAGCAGAGCAAAGGCTAGAATTTCTGGCAGCGCTTGAGAGAATGGCTGCACTAGCCCCTGCACCAACCCAGGCACTAGTTTCAGTACCACAAGCTCGGGCTGGTTCAGTCAAGGACTTTGTGCAGATGGGCCCTAAGCCATATAATGGCAATGAGAGTCCAGAGGAGACCACAAACTGGATTGCCAATACCAAGAAGTTGTTAGAGGTATCACAATTACCTTCTGACCTATGGATGATAGGCGTGAGGACTCAGTTAGAAGGCAACGCGCATCACTGGTGGGAATCAATGGAGCGCCAGTTGGGTATGCGACAGACTTGGGAACAATTCTTGGAGTGCTTTGAGAGGAAGTACTTCCCGGATACAGTAAGGGACGCATTGTACGATCAGTTCCTCCATCTAGAGCAAGGAGACAAGACGGTTGATGAGTATGACGCAGAATTTAGCCGTCTCAGTAAGTATGGCACAGTCCTAATACCTAATGACTTGGAGAAGGCTAAGAGGTTTCACCGTGGGCTGACTCAGGAGCTCCAGCACTATACTAGCTCACAGTCCCGGATCTCTTATGCCGAGTTATTGACAGAGGCCAGAATCCAGGAGGCTATCAGCAAGGAAAACGGAATTCAACAGAGAAGTCACCAAGGACCAGTAAGGACACAGCAAGGAGGACCCATTAGACACCCTTTGACACGCCAGCAACCAGATAGTGCTGCACCATATCCAACCAAGGACCCCCGTACTTGTCACTTTTGTGGTAAGGTAGGTCATATTCATAGAGACTGTCATCGTCGATTGGGGCTGTGCATGATATGTGGATCAAGTCACCATCAAACCCGAAGATGCCCTCAGCAGAACCAGAGGTCTATGGCAGTAGAATCAGGAATACCGCATACACCCTCAAGTATAGAAGACCAAAGGGACCCACCACTGCTTCTACAGTCTGCACAAATGGAGGGGACTAGACCCCAGTTGAACAACCAAGGACAAGGCCAAGCACTCATTATGACAAGTATGGGAGAACAGACACAGGAAGCCGTAGATACAGGTACGACCTTTTAGTTATAAATGTCTTTGCATACTCATAACCCCATTGTGACACAAGATCTTAGATGCACAAATTGATATAGAATTATATATATGGTAGCCTAGCAGTTATGAGGATATATTTCTATTCTATCCAGATGGCATACATGCGATGCTAATGGATGACGGGAGTAGCAGTAGTAGTATTCTTCCCCTATCCTTATCTCGCCCTCTTGGGGTGACTCATCTTCTCCTTTTATATTCATTCTTTATCTCGTACGTAACTCTTCCAATCATAGTCATATCTTTCGTACCATTATGAATTGTTTGATTCATATCAATCTCACCCCTATTTTGTTAGTTAAACATAAATGTGTTAGTAATGCTTGATAACTAAGGATGAGTTCTTAATATATATATGCACTATAGCAATGTCTGTATTCTTTATTAGTTTAACCCTTAAGTAGCACCATGTAGCATAGAAGAAATTGTTAGATCATTTGAGCTAGATCATACCCCTAATAGTTAGTCAAGACCTTAAGTGTTCCCTAAAACTTAGACTATGCCTAGGAAAGAGTTGAAGGCACTTGTTACGAACTGATGACTATGACAAATCGCTGGCAAGGTAGCGACAGTTGCCGCCAGACGATTATGGTAGAATAGTCGAATTACTTGCAGCCATACTGGCCAGGTGGCGAGGCAGTATTAGACTATGATACTTGACGGTTATGGAAAAAAGTCATAGTTATGAGATTCCAGACAGGTATCCCAAGATTCTCGACCCAATAAATATAATTGCCTTACAATCTAGACAACACCTTCAAAGAATGTGACTACTAGTAGGATCTTGTAAGTTGGGTAGTGTAGATGAGTTATAGAATAATAAAATAGTGGTTGGACAATAGATGAGGAAGTGTTAGAATGGCAAACTATGAGTTTTAGGAGTCCTACTAGATACCAATGTAGTGTAATAGTTATAGTTATCATTATGAATATGGGTTAGTGTCAATTTTGAGGACAAAATTTTTGTAAGTTGGGTAGAATGTAAAACCCCTATTTTTAAAAAAATTGTATTTATTATTTTTTATTAATTAATAGTTTAATTATGGTAATTATGTGCTAAATAGGAGAAATAGATTTTTAATAATTTTTATATTAGGTGTTCGGGCCCTTAGATGATTTGTGGGACCATCAGGAATTTTTTGGAATTTATTCCATGTAGGAGACCCCTTGAGCAGTTGCTAGCCTAACGATGTGCAATACCCTAATCTATAAGTTTTCTTATGTGTGAGTATATATATATATATATGTATATACAAATATATGTATGTATATATTTAAGAAAAAGAAAAGAAAGGAAAAGAAAAGAAAAGAAATAATAATATAATAAGAACTAATAAGTAATACTAATATAATACTATACCTAGGAATTCCAACTTTTGCTAGCAATTGCTAGCAAATGCACAGCAAGTTAGAAGCTTAGCAACTTGCTAGTATTCATAATCAAGCAAAGCTTAAGCAAGCCAGCAAACGCAGAGTGTGCGCCCCCCCCCCCCCCCCCCGGACCTATTATATATATATATATATATATATATATATATATATATATATATATATATATATATATATATATATATATATATATATATATATATATATAATATCTCTTCAAAAATTCTAAACCCTAAATATTCAGACCTCCTCTTCCCATCTAGAGCCGTCACCGCAGCCAGAGAAGCCCCACCAAGCCATCCAACCATCCCGTCGACGCCGACCTCGCGAACTGCAGTTTCCCACTCGAGGCACCTTCGCTCCGGAGTGATTTTCCGTCGACTCGCTCAACCAAACGCTGTTCCGTTTTCATCGGTAACCCTCTCCAATATTTGTTTTATAGTCAACCTCGGAAAACGTGTGCCCTTAGGTGAAAAACAGCGTCCAAGTCGGTACGAGCAAACAGAATTCTGGGATCGCAGAATTTCAGAATGACCACTCATATTGCCGAGTTCGTATCTCCCACCACAGAGATCCGAATTCGGTGATTCTTTTTGATACCTGTAGAATTCCTGACCTAGTTTAATTTCTGTAAAATAATCCTATGCTATTAGTTGCTGTGGACAAAATTATATTCGTCACAAAATTGCGCGCACCCACTTTTTTCAGATTTCCAAAAGTTGGAAAATGGAGCGCGCCCCACCATGTGCCAAGTGTACCGAATGGTGCACGCAGCATAACTGGACACGTGAAAATTCGTGGGGACTGATTCGGACGCGTGTGCGCGCCGGAATCAGGCCGTATCCGCGGACACACACCGTGTCGCAACTTTTGTGGAACTCGCGTGTATTTTGTGCACGCTTGTCAGATTGCGACGAAACTTGCGCCACTGGACTCGTGGTAACGCGCTGGTCCTGTGACCCAATTTTCACGCATTTCTGAGACGGTTGACCAAATCGCCAATTGGCGGGCCCCACAGTTGACTTTTTGGACAAAATTGTGTACGGCTCATCGGAATCCACATTTGGACATACCGTTGGGTTCGTATTGACATTTAGAGTTGTTTGACCTATAGTTTGTCCTATTTAGAGACTGTTACCCTTGGCACGTTTTTCGGTGCAAAGTGGGCCACATGTGGACCCCGCTTTTATCCGAAATTACCATTTTGCCCCCTGTGTCCAAATTGGACGAAAGGGATGGGCTTTTTAGCTATTTTGCTCATTCTGGGAACGTTGGTGATATTTATTTCAGCATCCGGAGACGTTCATTCTGAGGCCGTAGCTTCTGACTCTTGGTGTTGACATTGGGACACTACATTTTGTAGCTTCTTGCCAGGCAAGATACCTTGCCAAATTATTTACAGTACTTTGCATGCTATTTATATTTCTTTTTATTTATTTTATTTCTGTATAGTTTTTGCATGTGTAATTTTTCTCCAGTCATTACTATGTATTAGATATGTTGACACACACATGGCACCTAGTATCATGGAAGGACAATCATTAGGCGTATGGGCTTTTAACCACTCTGGTAAACCGTAGTATATAGCTCGCACTACGGGCGTGTGTCGCGCTGGTCGCTAGTCCCGCGGTATGTCGATTTCTGGAGTCTCGCTGGTCGCTACCCCCGCGGTATGTCGATTTCTGATGTCCATTGACGTGTGTGTGAGTTGTGAGGTAGATCGAGTAGCCTACCCTTGCCCATACGTCGAAAAGTTGTCCTCACTTGCATTCATATAGATTGTCTTGTACAGCGTACTTATTTATTTTCAAATTATATGCATGTTTACTGTATTCAAGTTGGCTCGTATTTTCTGTATCTTGTTACATCCTTCGGAGGACCTGGTCCTCTGCCAGGTGTATCTGCTCTTGAGTATTTGCAGGAGTACGGGCCTGGACCTGACGCATTCTTTTCTGTCGAGGAGGTCTTACCTTCTGAGTATCGTTGATTATCTAGCGATGGATTCTTTTAGCTGATACACTTCTGTCTTCATATTATTTTATATTAGAGATTTTATACTCCTCTCTCATTTTAGTTTTGGATATAGTCATTGGTAGTGGATTTGTCTCCACCCGACTATTATTTTAGATATTTCAGACTCCTTATTCTAGCTTAGTAATTCTTTTCTATGACTTGTTATGTGGATGAGATTAGCATATCTGTGACTTGTGACATTATTTATACCACATGTGAGTTTATATTCATATTACAGCGTACGTATGGGTTATGGTTTCCATATATTGGGGTTGCCATATCCATGCGGCTGGCATGCTTACGTGTTCCTAGTCCTACGTATTTGGGACTGGGGCGTGACAATCCTCCCAGACCGCCGTCTCCCCCGCGCTCGACCCCGGCAGCGCAGACCGCCGCTTCTTCCCCCAAGTCCGCGAGTACGGCCGACTTCCCCAACTCGAGCGCCGCCGCCACACGATTCCTCGCCTCGACAGCCTCCGGACTTCCCCATCTCCGCCAGGCCAGTCGACCCAGCCGACGACGAACCGACCAGACTGTGCGTAGCCCCGACCCCGACAGCTTCCACCGCTCGAGACCCGCGGCGCCAAACGACTCCGAGCCTCCGCCAGCGGCTGAACGCTCCGACCAGACTGTACGGAGCCGTTGCCCTAGCCCGACCGCGAGCCCGACCCCTCCGGCGGAGCCCCTCTGTTGTCTCGTTCAGAGCCATAGCTCGGACTCACGGCAGACACGAGGACACGTCCAGGACACGAAGATTGACTCTCGGACACGTAAAATTCAGCGTTCACGGAGCCCTGTTCAGGTACCGATTTCTCTCAACTCGTAACTCCGTTTTAGTTTCCGTTAGTTGTTACGCGTAGACGATATAACCCTCTCGGTGCCCGTGCAACCCGCTCGGTGCATCGCGTCCTGTGGTGATCGCACACCGCGATCCAAAAACAGGAAAAATAATACCCTGTTTTACCCCGGAATTGAGTGTGCCCTGCCAAATGGGACGACTTGGTCGCACGCGGTCTTTACCAAAATATGCGCGTCGTTGATACGGTCGTGTGGGATTTTGCAGAAGTCGATTCGGATGTGCGTGCACACCAGAATCAACGCGTATCCGTCGACGACACCTTGTATCCGTCCTTTCTGGAACACGCTGTAACTTTGTGTACACACGTCGGATCGAGACGAAACTTGTGCCATCGGACTCATAGCAATACGCTGGTCCTGTGACCCAAGTTTGGTTCGATTTTGAGAATGTTGACAAAATCGCGTATCGTGGGCCCCACAGGCTCTACTTGACGGGCGATTTTATGATCGGCTCATCGGAATCCAATTCTGAAAGTTCTGTTAGGTTCGTATCATCATTCCTGACTTGTAGACACTGAGTTTGAGGAATTTGGAGACCTTTGACCCTGACACGCTTTTCGGTGCAAAGTGGCCCACATGTGGACACCGCTTTGGCCCGGAAATGACCTTTTTGCCCCTGTGTCCAAATTGGACGTAAAGACAGACGTTTTAGCTATTTGACATCTTCTGAGACTGTTGGTGATGGTTATTACAGCTTTTGGAGCAGTACCTACCGGATCCACTGACACAGGGACAGTTGTTGGTATTCGGACATCAGGCAAGTGTACCTTGCCAAACTCTGCAGTATTGTTATATATATTCCTTGCTTCATTTATATTATTGTGCATGCTTAACTTAGGACCGTTTGACGTACTTAGGGTCCGATTATCAGTCGGGTGCCGACACCGTACGCGGTGTTGAGTATCGTCATCTAGAGATGGATATTCGTGACACTTTATCTTCTCGTACTTGTCTTACCAAGTACACTATGACCCAGGACACTTGACACTGTTCATGAGACAGGATCTTCTCGAGATATTCGTGGTGATTCTGTATAGGATACAGGACTTGACAGAGATACTATATTCTTAGATACACTATGACTTATTGTATTAGTTATGTTCCCGCTGACATGGACATGAGATGTTATGGTCATGATATGCGTGGTTACATTGGGTGGGGAGAGACACACAGACTACAGGCTGATCATATATATACACCCCTACTATTGTGAGGCACAAGACTCTGAAGCCCGAGCTTGGCCCATTACTCATTATTACTGCTGCTACCGGCTCTCCGACACAGAGCTTGTAGTGGCTTCAGCCTGAGTTCTAGTGCTGCTCTCATCTTGCATATCACTTAGCTGGTTATTTAGTATTCCCTTATTGTTCCATCTATTGCTGGAGAGACCCACAGGCTACAGGCTGACTATATTATGTCGGCTACTCAGTCTCCCGCTGAGCTAGACCACCTCATGATATCACTGATATCGGCTCCCCTACACAGAGCTTGTAGTTGTTTCAGCCTGAGCACTATTGATATTCTCTCTTGCATTTCACACAGATGGTTACATACTTATCCTATTATTCTCATTATTTGCTGCACTGCTTATATTTTGGCTTGTATATTTTCTTGTACCTTGCTATGTCCCCTGAGGACCTGGATATGGATTATGTCCCCAGGATTTGCAGACGAGATTTATCCTGAGGTTTACGGGACCGCAGCAGGAGCTGATCTAGGAGCGGTACAGCCATCTGAGGACGAGGTGTTAGCTGAGGACTTTGCCTGAGCATCCATGTTTCGTGCTCAGTATTTATTTATTTATTTCAGTCATTTATCTTTCTGGTCTGTTGAACCATTGTATTAGATATTTATCGGGTTGTTCCCCGAAGTTCCTTGTTGAGACAGATGATGATTACATTCCTTATTTATATTTTGTGGATCATACTTTTATACTTTGTGTGGATGAGATTAGTTGTGCCTGATTGTCGTAGACTTGATTTTACAGCTTAAGTATGCCCTGATGGATCCATTAAATTGGGTTTGTCCATCGGTGCGTACTGCTGGCCATTGCCACGTATCTGGTCCCTCGGTATTTTGGGACTGGGGCGTGACATGGTTTATATTCTATGAACGAGGATGGTATGCAACTAAAGTACAATGAGGTACCGCATGCCATCCCGTCCAGCACATGAGACTATCATGAAGTTCCATCAGGGTCAGATCGGCCCCGGTGCCCCGGAGACCGTCGTGGAACCCAAATTTAAAACCTTGTGCACAAGTTGTCCGTGACATGCAAGTCTTGGATCATTCTATTTTTATAACCTGACATGATAATCCATGATTCTTGTTCTGAATGAGCATTTGCTCCACGAGCTATGATTCTTGGATTATTGACTTGGTGCAAATCCCCTGGTTCAAAAATATTGCCTTAGCGACCTAACGGTCCCGAATAATTTCAGGTTCATACTTGCACGGAACAACTATTCGATAGTCTTCCGAAGAACTTAGATGAATGCAATACAAAGCAGTGTTTACTTGATTGTGGCATAAGTTTCATTGTGGCAAGTATTGGATCGAGGCAATATTACAAGTTAACATATAGTAGGCAAGCAGGCATTTTTATGAAAACATAAGCATTTGCGTTGGCTCGGTGTAAACCCCCAGATTTTTTCAGAATTTAAAAATAATTTTTCGAGAATTTTCTGTAATTTTTAACTAATTAAAATAAATAATTTCTGGTATTAAATTAATTTTGTGATTTTATTAAATATTAAAATATTATGAAAATAATATTTTTGGGTGTAAAATAAAATATTAGACATAGGATAATTTTTTCGAGAATTTATTGGACCCCAGAACTATTTCTAAAGACCTAAAAATTAATATTTTCATTAAACCAAAATAAACTGAAATAAATCGGTTTAAATCCTGAACCCAACCGATTTAAATATAAACCGAACCGAATCTATTAAACCAACCCTAGCAGGTCGGATTCGGATCTGAACCCGACCCGCTGACCCATTATCTGAACCCATTACCTATCGGATCGGGTCGGATCCGAATCCAACATCCAAACCCGACCCGACCCGAATCTTAATAGCTATAGTAACCCTAGCCCCCGATTTCCACTCCGCCGTTCGACTTCCCCGACCGCCGCGATCCCCGCGGTCATTCACCCGCCGCCTCGCCTACGCCCCTCCGTCTCCCGCGCCTCTCCACATCCCTAACCGTCGGCCGGCCGCCCGTCTCCCCTCCCTCAACAGCCGCCGACCCCCAGCTCTATAAAAACTGACCAACCCAGCTCCCATCCACCACCTCCACAAACGTCGTCGGCCACCGCACTCCAGCTTCGGCCACCCCGACCCGACGAGCCCCCGAGCCCCTGCCGACGACCTCCGCAGCTACCCCGGCGACCACAGCACTCGCAACAGCCGCAGCCGCCGACGACGAGCACCGTCGCGCCTCCTCGCGAACGCAATTTTTACAGTCGATACCGACCCCCTGTTCAGGTGAGAATTTCTCTCTCCTCGTCGCCTCATTTTCTGTTCTGTCAAATCATGCGCGTACCCTGCGTGACCCTCTCGAACCCCGTGCAACTCGTTCGGGGTATCGCGTCTTGTGGCGATCGCAAACTGTGATACAAAATCAGGAAAAAACATCCCTTTTCTGAAAATTCAGAAAATGTGCCGAACTCCCCAGTTCGCGACCGTTTTGCGAATAACGTGTTAAATGTTTTCAAAATTTGCTTGAACAGTAATTTAGACCGTATAACCTAGTTTTAAAACCCTATATTAGTGTAATTTATCGAGCTGTAATTTACATATTTTTTTAGGGTGAAAATGACCAAAAACTTGGTCTTTATAAAATCCTAATTTTCTCGGAACTGGGTGCGCCCCGCTAAACGAGGCGACTTGGTCGTGTGCGAACTTCACCGAAAGGTGCGTACCGTCAAGACGGACGTCTGGAATTTCGGAGAAGTTGATTTGGATGTGCGTGCACACCGGAATCAACGCGTATCCGTCGACAACACCCCGTATCGGCTCTGTTCTGAAACTCATTGTAACTTCGTGTACGCTCGTCGTTTCAAAACGAAACTTGCACCATCGGACTCGTAGCAATACGTTGGTCCTGTGACCCAAGTTTGGTTCGATTCTAAGAACGTTGACAAAATCCCGTATTGTGGGCCCTACGGCTGCACTTGACGGACAATTTTGTGATCGGCTCATCGGAATCCAGTTCTGGACATTCTGTTGGGTTCGTATCGTCGTTCTGGACTTGTAGACACTAAGTTTGATGAATTTGGAAAACTTTGTCTCTGGCACATTTTTTAGTGCGAAGCGGGCCACATGTGGACCCCACTTTGACCAGAAACTGTCATTTTTGTCCCTGTGTCCAAATTGGACTTATGGACAGGCTATTTTAGCTATTTGATATCTTCTGAGCATGATGGTAACATTTATTCAGCAACCGGAGGAGTACCTGCAAATTCTGCTGATACCAGAGCAGCAGTTGGAGTCCGAACCCCAGGCAAGTGTACCTTGCCATACTTACAGCATTTGTTTATACTATTCTCTTGATTTATTAATGTAGTATCCATGTTCGACTTAGGACCGTGTGACATTACTTAACGTCCGAATAATATTCGGGTGTCAACGCCGTACGCGGAGTTGTGTAACGTCACCTAGAGATGGATATCGAGACCCTATACATTTTCGTGCTTGCATTATCAAGTACATCATACCAAAGGACACCTGACACTATTCATGAGACAGAATCTTTCTGAGATATTCATGGTGATTTTGTATAGGATACAGGTTTTGTGACATATACTTTATACACATGCATAGATATCATTATGACTTGCTGCATTAGATATGATCATGCGTGTCATGGACATGAGACGTGTGATTACATTGGGTGGGAAGAGACACGCAGGCTACAGGCTAATTTTATATATGTATTTATTATTGTGTGAGGCCTTAGACTCTACATCAGAGCTAGGCACTCTACTAGTGATATCATTGCTACCGGCTCCCCGACACCGAGCTTGTAGTGGTCTCAGCCTGAGTTCTAGTGATGCTCTCAACTTGCATATCACTTAGCTGGTTATATAGTTTACCCTATTGATTCATTTATTGTACTGCATTTATTTTGGCTTGAGTTATCCTTGTGCCTTGCTATGTCCCCTGAGGACCTGGAATCTGGATTATGTCCCCAGGTTTAGCAGAGAAGATCTACCCCGATGTAAACCCAAGAATTTTTTAGAATTTAAAAATAAATTTTCAAAATTTTTCTGGAATTTTTAACTAATTAAAAGTAAATGTTTTCTGGTATTAAATAATTAAAATATTGTAAAAATAATATTTTTGGATGTAAAATAATTAATTAGACTTAGTATAATTTTTCGAAATTTATTGGACCCCAGAACTATTTTTAAAGACCTAAAAGCATAGTTTTAAATAAAACCAGAATAAACCGATTTGAACCAAGCCCTAAATGAACCGAACCAACCCAAACTGGCCCAATTCCTGAACCGGGCCCAAACCCTTGTGGGTCGGGTCGGATTCGGACCCTAACCCAGAACCCGACCCGAACCCAATACCCAATTTTCTTCAGTAACTTTCCCCCGACTCCTTCGCCTCCCTGGCCCGCTGCCGGTGATGCTCCGCCTCCCCGACCGTTCTCCGTGACCCGTCGACTCCCCGCCGTCCAACCGCCCCAACCTACTCGCCTCCCCAATGGCCGACCCCTCCGGTCCACCTCCCCACAATCGCCGCGGCCAACCCTATTTAAACCGAGCACCACCAACACCTTCACCATCATCCGTCGTCCACAGACACCGCCACCCCTCCGGCGACCTCCGACGAACTCTCAGGCGACGACCCCGCCGCCGACGATCCACCCCGCAGTAGCCGCAGCAGCACCGCCACCGTCGGCCGGCCGTGCCTCGCCGCGACCGTCCTAGTGCACGAACCTCAGCAAGGTACCCGTCTTCCCACGTGTGTAATTCCATGTACGTTGACCCATTTTCCATTCTGTCGAATCCTGCGCGTAGACCGCGTGACATCCTCGAAACCCGTACAACTCGTTCGGGGTATCTCGTCCTGTGTCGGTCGTAAACCGCGACGCAAAAACAGGAAAAACAACCCAATTTCTAAAAATTCAGAAATCGTCCTGAACTCGCAAGTTCACGACCGTTTTGCGACCAACCTGTTAAATATTTTCAAAATTGGCTTGGACAATTATTTAGACCATATTACCAAGTTTTAAATTCTATTTTTAGTTTATTTTATTGAGTTATAGTTTGTTATATTTTCGAGGGTGAAAATGACCAAAAGATTGGTTATTTAAAACCCTGATTTTCTCGGAACTGGGTGCGTCCCGCTAAACGAGACGACTTGGTCGTGTGCGAACTTCACCGAAAGGTCTGCACCGTTAATACAGACGTGTGGGATTTTGCTAATGCTGATTTGGATGTGCGTGCATACCAGAATCAACGTGTATCCGTCGACAACACTCCGTATCGGCCCTGTTCTGAAACTCGTTGTAACTTCGTGTACGCTCGTTGTTTCGAAACAAAACTTGCACCATCGGACTCGTAGCAATACGCTGGTCCTGTGACCCAAGTTTGGTTTGATTCTGAGAATGTTGACAAAATCCCGTATCGTGGGTCCCACGGCTCTACTTGACGGGCAATTTTGTGTCGGCTCATCGGAATCCACTTCTGGATATTCTATTGGGTTTGTATCGTCGTTCTGGACTTGTAGACACTAAGTTTGACAAATTTGGAGAATATTGTCTCTGGCACATTTCTCGGTGCAAAGTGGGCCACATGTGGACCCCGCTTTGACCAAAAACTGTCACCTTTGCCCCTGTGTCCAAATTAGACTTATGGACAGGTATTATTTTTAGTTAATTAGAATTAGTGCAACTTTTTAAATTTATTTATTATATATTCTATTGATTGTACACCTGTTTATTTCACAATAATTTAGGGCATCACACTAGCTGTTAACCCTAAACTAATTTCACATCCCTGCCCTAGACTTGCTAGACTACATTTTCTGTATTTTTAGCAACTCCCAGAAACCTCGTTTTGTGCTTCGTTTTAGTCGCACAAATATCGTTACAAACGTACGTATTTAATCCCTATTTTCTACTCTTTATCCACCTCTGTATCCTAGAGATTTGAGGACCAGTAGGCACCTGTTTTGCCCAACCAAAAATACGATAATATTCTACACTAATTGTATTACAATTATTGTATTGACACCGTAGAAAAATTATGACCCTAACTGCCCTTAAATAATTAGTGAACACCGTGCGCAGTATTTATTAAATAATAAATACGGTGACCCGTATCACCTAAGAAATCAGACCCTGCATCTGCCCAGACTCACCCCACACAGTTCAAAACATTCTCCCCAGCATTTCCCCTCAATTCTGTGAATTTTGATAATTTTTAGAACCAGGTGATTTTTCAGACAAATTGCATAATTGCGCAAATTCTCAATTTCTGGACTTTTATGCAAATTGTGAAAAGATTAGGGTTTTTATGCAAAAATGCATGCTAGGTGGCAACACCCTATTGGCTAGACAATAGGTGGCATGGGACCCACAGAAAAATCTGCTGAAAATATCCCAAAAATACAAAATTACCAAAATACCCCCAAAGTTCTACATATTTACGAAATTGCCATTATCCTAAAATCTATATAAACCCTAAACACCCCCCCTTCTCTCTCATTCCCAGGCTCCCCTCGGCCAGCTCCGGCCACCGCCCACCGCCGGACCACCCCCACTCGACTCGCCCCTCCCTCGGCTACCTCCCCGTCCATCGCCACCCTCTCCGACCACCGCCTCCGCCGCCCTGAACCACCGCAGCACCCCTCCCCTCCCTGCCCGACAGCAGCTCCTCCCCTCCCCGACGCTCCTCACCGCCACCCCGACCACCGTGGGCCACCGCCACCACCACCAAACACCTTGCCATCTCCTCCTCCACCGCCCTGACCTACCCCCACCGCCCCACGACGGCCTCCGCCGTCGACAACTCCCCCGCAAGCCACCACCGCCTCTCCCTGTCATCCTCCCCGAACCACTCCCCGACGCTTCCCACCGCCACTCCGGCCACCCCTGACCACCTCCACCCACCCCGACCTGTTCGCCACCTCCTCCTCCACCACCCCGACAGCTTGCACCGCCGCCCCCGCCACCGCACGCGGCGCTGCAGCTGCCGCAAGCTGCTGCTGCTGCTGCTACTGCTAGCAGCTACTGCTACTGCCATTGCTCCTCCGGCCGGCCGCCGTCGACTCCGCCGCCGTCCGGCCGCCGTCGACGACCAGTGGACCCCACCTGTCAGTAGGTAAATTCCTAAACCCTAATATTTATGTAATTACATATATATCCCTATATGTATATATATATATATGTATATATATATATGTATATATATATGTAAATTTATATGTATAATTATTATATATGTGTATTATACTATTAATATATATTATATATATACTGTTATTTATACAGTGTATTATACTGTATATTATAGTATTATATATATTTACCAAATATATGTATATTTATCTATTATTATATATATGTATATATGTATATGTATATGTATATTTATATATATACTATACAATATCATGTAATTATTAATATGTGTATAAATTCTGTTTTTTTACTTATATATATATATGTAATATATATAAATATATGTATTCATATATTTATATCAAGTATATTTATATGTATATATATGTCATATTATATTTATAGTATATATATGTATATACTATGCATTTCCTTTTTATTTATCTATATGCACTTTTTCTATTTATTAAATATAATATTACTATATATCAGTGGTCACATATAGACCCTAAATAATATTATTATACTGCTATATATAACAGTGGTCACCTATAGACCCTGATATTATATATTGCTGAATAAATACAGCATTTATATATATATTTTAATTCCTGCACTGTCATTTCTATTTATTATATATATATATATATACCTATGTATATATATATATATGATCTATAATATATTACATATATTATACTGTGCTGGATAATACAGTACATAAATATACATATGTATTTACTTTTCTGCCCTGTCTTTTATTTATTTATATTTATTATATAACACAGTGGATATACCCTGCTACTATATACCTGCATTGGTCTGTTCTTCATATACTGCTATATATATTATATTATATCTATATATATACTATATATATATTATATATGTGTATATAAGTATATGTATATATATATATATATATGCTTATTATTACAGCCTTGTTATTCACGAACCCTGTCTATTTTAACAGAAACCACCTTCAGCACAGCCAGTGACCCCCTGTCATCAGCAACCTTAAACCTGACTGCAAGATCAGGTTATCAACACTATCAGGGAGTAGGCAAGTATACCTTGCCAAGTTTGTACTGCTTAAATATTAAATGTTAAATGTTCTTATTTAAATTCAATTATTGTCATATAATACTGCTCCTGAAATTACATATAAATGTATCTGAGATTGCCTTGGGTACAGTCAACAGATACGTTGGCTTAGGGTAATCAATGTAGTAGTTACAGACTTACCAACAATTGTGAGAGTATTCTAATATTCTCCTAGACCCTATCACGGGAACACGCAACATGGTTGCAATGCATATTGGGATGCGAGCTGCGTATTTGATTTGCTACCAATACGTGTGACCCGCATCACGGATTAGAATAATTTAGGAAATATACGACTTGACATTTAGTTACATTGGGAGGGGAGAACAACTAAAATACGTATGGGACACCCACCTCTTTACCATGTACCGCACTCGACGGAGTGATACGGATGATATATGTATATATTCATGTGACCATTCTCATCGTAGATGAAAAATTGTATAGTGCCCTTGAACGGGGGCATATGTGGCATATACTAGCCTGTCACTACAGATTAGTGAATTACGTCAGCATATGTCTAGCCACACATTTCCCATACGTACTAGGTTGTCTCAAATTGCATTTCACTTAGATGGTTAGCACCCTGTACTTATTTTATTCAGTAATTTATTTATTCAGTATTTACATTACATGGCATGTCATTTTTTGTATCTTGTTACGTCCCTCTGAGGACCTGGTTCCCTGACCAGGTTTAGCTGAGACATTCCACCCCACAGTACCTGGACCTGGACTGGAGTCTGGACATGCCCTTGAGATGGAGTTAGAGGAGATGCCGTCAGAGTCTACCTGAGTACACCTGGAGTTGGAGCTACATATTTTGAGGATGTTGCGCTAGTTTATCTTATTTCACTCCTGCTTACTTTTGTAGTGGGATTGTTCCCACCTGACTTTATCTGGGTTGTATATGACATTTCAGATTTAGCATCTATATATATATTCAGCACTTTCCCTGTTATTCTTGTGGATGAGATAGATTTACCTGTATTTAGACTTGTAGTATTTTAGGACAGCGTAGCACATCACTTTGGGTCCATTAAATTGGGTAATCCCTTAGTGACGTGTCAGCTGGCCAATGCCACGTGGCCTAGTTTCGTATATTTTTGGGACTGGGGCGTGACACGGTTTTAGTGGTGGCCCATGCAGGTCGAGTTAATTGCTAGTAACATGATATCATGTTCAGCAAACCTGCAATAGGATAGGAATACTAGGTCTCATCCACACTGACTTCATCCATAAATTTTGCATCCTGCTTGATTATCATCTATTAAATCCTTCGTACTTTTCTAATTTTTTTTATCTTTTTCATAAATATGGACATACCCGGGGAAACTGCGATTGATGGAACTGACCAAGCAACAGACCTCTCGCCAGATGTCCAAGGGATACCAACCCCGAGAGACCAATCTCCGAGAAGGATGCTGGTCAACCCAACAACCTCGTACCTTCACCAGGATCCGACCCAGGAAGCAACACCAGTCCAGCAAGAAGGGCAACCTTCTCAGGCTCCAACACTGCAGGCGGAGATACCTTTGCCTCCACCTCCAGTTCTCGCAGCCCTGATGCCACAACTTGAGGAACAATCTCAGATGTTCCAAGCCATATTGCAGGCTCAGTGGCAACAGAATGAAGTCCTGAGACAATGCTTGATGACGATTCTGGAGAGGACAACTGCTTTAGCACCAGCCCCTGTCCAACCCGCTAGCACTGTTCAAGGCTTTAGCCGGATGAGCCCGAGAACTTTTAAGGGCAATGAAACTCCGGAAAAGATCTCAGACTGGATCTCCAACACGGAAATACTGCTAGAAGGTTCATAACTTCACCCTGACCTATGGATGACCGCAGTAAGGACCCTACTCCTCGGCAACGCCCATCACTGGTGGGAATCTATAGAGCGCAGCACGGGCAAGAACCATACTTGGGAGCAATTTCTGGAATATTTTAATGCAAAATATTTCCCAGCCACGGTCAGAGATGATCTGTACTCCCAGTTCCTGCATCTGGAACAAGGAAACATGACCGTCGACGCCTATGATGCAGAATTCAGTCGACTAAGTCAGTTCGGTGCCATCCTAATACCTAATGAGCTGAAGAAGGCCATGAAGTTCCATCACGGCCTTACCCCCGAACTCCAAGGGTATACTACGGCACAGTCGAGGATTTCATACGAAGAAGTTCTTTCAGAGGCAAGGATACAAGAAGCCATTGGCCGAGAAGCAAGATGCTCAAATCCAACCATATCAGCCATAGACCAGACAGGAGCAGGAGGACCAATTCGTCACCTGGGAAATCAGGCACAAGACAAGACAGGGCCATATCAATACAAGGAACTTCCGACTTGTCACTATTATGGCAGGAAAGGACATTATGCCAAAAACTGCCGAAGGAAGTATAGACTATGCTTGATATATGGAGATAATCAACATAGGGCTAGAGACTGCCCACAACACAGAGAAGCAACACTTCGGACTGGGCAAGGACCAGCAGCACCAGCCCAGAGAATGCAACCTCCTACTAGAGGTCAGCATTCCCCAGCATCTGGAAGATTTCAGAGGGGACCACCCTTAGCCACCCAAGACACGCAGTACTACCTAGCCAGACAACAAACCATTAGACGAAGGCACGAGCAGGCCTTTGCACTAGCTGCAGTTGCAGAAGAACCGGAAGGTGAAACCATTTCAGGTACCCTTATAGTTGCATTATTACCAGCAAACCGCATATTTGATTCTAGAGCTACACTGTCTTTCACATCTAGTAGTTTCGTACTCATGCAAATAGTCAGGTTTACCGGAAGAGGCATTGTTCCAGTTACCAACATTACTAAAGCATGCTAGTAGTCATGTATAATAGCGTAATGAGAACGCGATTCCCGGTACTTTCAATACCAAACTTCGACGTTGTCTTAGACATGGACTGGCTAAACCAAGTTCACATACTATCCTAGACTACAGAAAGAGAAGCGTCATCCTTAGACCACCAAGTTACCCATTCGGATATCAGGATTAAGCAAACACATCTAGGTAGATTGCTAGACGTTGATTGTTAGGCTCAAAACATGTGAATGTAGTAATAGCTGAATACTACAGGTAGTTTCCAAATTAGATTTGATATACATGACTTATTAGGGTAGTCAGTAACTTCTAGTCTTGTGTTTTCACCAATAGATTAATTTCAGCTAGTATCAGGAATAGATCAATTAGACTGAAGGAGAGAGGGTAGACAGATGTTAGTCTTGAGAAAAACATCAGAAAAACTACCAATAATATGCAACCTGTTGTAAATCTGGTGATACCCATATAATCTGGATAAAGGGTACACATAGAGTAGAATAGGAAGACATATGTTTTCACCTACCCGAGAAACTATCAGACTTGGAAGAAGTGGAAAACTAAGCTCGAGGTACGTCATACCCTTCGATGTGTTGGAACGCATCAAAGAAGTTGTTTACAAGATAGCATTACCTCAGACATTGGAAGAAGTATATGACGTCTTCCACATATTCCAATTAAAGAGGTACGCTCTGGATACAAGTCATGTGCTTAAATGCGGACAACCTATAGTGTACATTAAGGTTGTAGAACTTAGAAAACCACACCTCTTTTGGGTCAACTAACAACCTAGACTAGAAGTTAGAGATTATAGAATCTTGTCTTTTTGTGAATTTGAATTGTTTTGTACTTCTCATATCCTAATCTAGCGTACTTATATTTGCTATACTACCTTAAATTATACTCTGCTATTATAGCCTAGTTTTGCAAGCTTATTCTTTATCAAGCTTGTTCATTAATTATGTATTATTGGAGTACTACACTAATACATTTCAGAATCAGTGTATGACGGTCTGATCAACCATAATGCACTTGGTTCGCCTTTCGCATAACTACTTTACGTGGATTGAGATATATAGTGATTAGTAGACAGAGGTACTTAGTCTATGCGCATATCGTACCAGCTACATAACTAGGCTAATACGAATATGTGAATAGGGAGTACCAGAATAGCATTTCCATCCACAACTGCCTTGAAAATTCCCATTGAATTCTTTAAACGCCTTGAATCTCCATACTTCTAATCCATTACCCCCTTGAACTCTTGATTACTGTTTTCCGTCTTTCCTTATTTCAGAAAGAAGAAACCTCGTATATAGTATAAATATGAAGTGTATTGTTCCATAGCCATTTTTATAGTTTTTGGGGAATTACCAAACCCTATTAATAGATTAGATTACAGTTTAACACTGTTCTTATTTTTAGAATGATTTCTGTTACCTACCTTACGTTGTTTTACGTTCCTCTAGTTCATATTGCATGAAAGCATCATGCACCAGGAAAATCAACCTGGAAACGTGTAGAGGATATCCGATAATATTTCCCCATCTATTTTCAGATCAGGGTATGTCCAAAATATTTCAAATCAAATCTTCAGCTATGTTTATGTCCTCATATTTATATCAATCAATCAAATTTTTCGTTCTTAATATATGTTTGTTTTTATTTCGAGCACGAAATATTCTAAGGAGGATAGATTGTAAACTCCCTCGACCAGATTTTATAATTTTAATATTATTTTTAGTTAATTAGAATTAGTGCAACTTTTTAAATTTATTTATTATATATTCTATTGATTGTACACCTGTTTATTTCACAATAATTTAGGGCATCACACTAGCTGTTAACCCTAAACTAATTTCATATCCCTGCCCTAGACTTGCTAGACTATATTTTTTGTATTTTTAGCAACTCCCAGAAACCTCGTTTTGTGCTTCGTTTTAGTCGCACAAATATCATTACAAACGTACGTATTTAATCCCTATTTTCTGCTCTTTACCCACCTCTGTATCCTAGAGATTTGAGGACCAGTAGGCACCTGTTTTGCCCAACCAAAAATACGATAATATTCTACACTAATTGTATTACAATTATCGTATTGACACCGTAGAAAAATTATGACCCTAACTGCCCTTAAATAATTAGTGAATACCGTGCGCAGTATTTATTAAATAATAAATACGGTGACCCGTATCACCTAAGAAATCAGACCCTGCATCTGCCCAGACTCACCCCACACAGTTCAAAACATTCTCCCCAGCATTTTCCCTCAATTCTGTGAATTTTGATAATTTTTAGAACCAGGTGATTTTTCAGACAAATTGCATAATTGCGCAAATTCTCAATTTCTGGACTTTTATGCAAATTGTGAAAAGATTAGGATTTTTATGCAAAAATGCATGCTAGGTGGCAACACCCTATTGGCTAGACAATAGGTGGCATGGGACCCACAGAAAAATCTGCTGAAAATATCCCAAAAATACAAAATTACCAAAATACCCCCAAAGTTCTACATATTTATGAAATTGCCATTATCCTAAAATCTATATAAACCCTAAACACCCCCCCTTCTCTCGCATTCCCAGGCTCCCCTCGGCCAGCTCCGGCCACCGCCCACCGCCGGACCACCCCCACTCGACTCGCCCCTCCCTCGGCTACCTCCCCGTCCATCGCCACCCTCTCCGACCACCGCCTCCGCCGCCCTGAACCACCGCAGCACCCCTCCCCTCCCTGCCCGACAGCAGCTCCTCCCCTCCCCGACGCTCCTCACCGCCACCCCGACCACCGTGGGCCACCGCCACCACCACCAAACACCTTGCCATCTCCTCCTCCACCGCCCTGACCTACCCCCACCGCCCCACGACGGCCTCCGCCGTCGGCAACTCCCCCGCAAGCCACCACCGCCTCTCCCTGTCATCCTCCCCGAACCACTCCCCGATGCTTCCCACCGCCACTCCGGCCACCCCTGACCACCTCCACCCACCCCGACCTGTTCGCCACCTCCTCCTCCACCACCCCGACAGCTTGCACCGCCGCCCCCCGCCACCGCACGCGGCGCTGCAGCTGCCGCAAGCTGCTGCTGCTGCTGCTACTGCTAGCAGCTACTGCTACTGCCGTTGCTCCTCCGGCCGGCCGTCGTCGACTCCGCCGCCGTCCACCCGCCGTCGACGACCAGTGGACCCCACCTGTCAGTAGGTAAATTCCTAAACCCTAATATTTATGTAATTACATATATATCCCTATATGTATATATATATATATGTATATATATATATATGTATATATATATATGTAAATTTATATGTATAATTATTATATATGTGTATTATACTATTAATATATATTATATATATACTGTTATTTATACAGTGTATTATACTGTATATTATAGTATTATATATATTTACCAAATATATGTATATTTATCTATTATTATATATATGTATATATGTATATGTATATGTATATGTATATTTATATATATACTATACAATATCATGTAATTATTAATATGTGTATAAATTCTGTTTTTTTACTTATATATATATATGTAATATATATAAATATATGTATTCATATATTTATATCAAGTATATTTATATGTATATATATGTCATATTATATTTATAGTATATATATGTATATACTATGCATTTCCTTTTTATTTATCTATATGCACTTTTTCTATTTATTAAATATAATATTACTATATATCAGTGGTCACATATAGACCCTAAATAATATTATTATACTGCTATATATAACAGTGGTCACCTATAGACCCTGATATTATATATTGCTGAATAAATACAGCATTTATATATATATTTTAATTCCTGCACTGTCATTTCTATTTATTATATATATATATATATATACCTATGTATATATATATATATGATCTATAATATATTACATATATTATACTGTGCTGGATAATACAGTACATAAATATACATATGTATTTACTTTTCTGCCCTGTCTTTTATTTATTTATATTTATTATATAACACAGTGGATATACCCTGCTACTATATACCTGCATTGGTCTGTTCTTCATATACTGCTATATATATTATATTATATCTATATATATACTATATATATATTATATATGTGTATATAAGTATATATATATATATATGCTTATTATTACAGCCTTGTTATTCACGAACCCTGTCTATTTTAACAGAAACCACCTTCAGCACAGCCAGTGACCCCCTGTCACCAGCAACCTTAAACCTGACTGCAAGATCAGGTTATCAACACTATCAGGGAGTAGGCAAGTATACCTTGCCAAGTTTGTACTGCTTAAATATTAAATGTTAAATGTTCTTATTTAAATTCAATTATTGTCATATAATACTGCTCCTGAAATTACATATAAATGTATCTGAGATTGCCTTGGGTACAGTCAACAGATACGTTGGCTTAGGGTAATCAATGTAGTAGTTACAGACTTACCAACAATTGTGAGAGTATTCTAATATTCTCCTAGACCCTATCACGGGAACACGCAACATGGTTGCAATGCATATTGGGATGTGAGCTGCGTATTTGATTTGCTACCAATACGTGTGACCCGCATCACGGATTAGAATAATTTAGGAAATATACGACTTGACATTTAGTTACATTGGGAGGGGAGAACGACTAAAATACGTATGGGACACCCACCTCTTTACCATGTGCCGCACTCGACGGAGTGATACGGATGATATATGTATATATTCATGTGACCATTCTCATCGTAGATGAAAAATTGTATAGTGCCCTTGAACGGGGGCATATGTGGCATATACTAGCCTGTCACTACAGATTAGTGAATTAGTCAGCATATGTCTAGCCACACATTTCCCATACGTACTAGGTTGTCTCAAATTGCATTTCACTTAGATGGTTAGCACCCTGTACTTATTTTATTCAGTAATTTATTTATTCAGTATTTACATTACATGGCATGTCATTTTTTGTATCTTGTTACGTCCCTCTGAGGACCTGGTTCCCTGACCAGGTTTAGCTGAGATATTCCACCCCACAGTACCTGGACCTGGACTGGAGTCTGGACATGCCCTTGAGATGGAGTTAGAGGAGATGCCGTCAGAGTCTACCTGAGTACACCTGGAGTTGGAGCTACATATTTTGAGGATGTTGCGCTAGTTTATCTTATTTCACTCCTGCTTACTTTTGTAGTAGGATTGTTCCCACCTGACTTTATCTGGGTTGTATATGATATTTCAGATTTAGCATCTATATATATATTTAGCACTTTCCCTGTTATTCTTGTGGATGAGATAGATTTACCTGTATTTAGACTTGTAGTATTTTAGGACAGCGTAGCACATCACTTTGGGTCCATTAAATTGGGTAATCCCTTAGTGACGTGTCAGCTGGCCAATGCCACGTGGCCTAGTTCCGTATATTTTTGGGACTGGAGCGTGACACGGTTTTAGTGGTGGCCCATGCAGGTCGAGTTAATTGCTAGTAACATGATATCATGTTCAGCAAACCTGCAATAGGATAGGAATACTAGGTCTCATCCACACTGACTTCATCCATAAATTTTGCATCCTGCTTGATTATCATCTATTAAATCCTTCGTACTTTTCTAATTTTTTTTATCTTTTTCAGAAATATGGACATACCCGGGGAAACTGCGATTGATGGAACTGACCAAGCAACAAACCTCTCGCCAGATGTCCAAGGGATACCAACCCCGAGAGACCAATCTCCGAGAAGGATGCTGGTCAATCCAACAACCTCGTACCTTCACCAGGATCCGACCCAGGAAGCAACACCAGTCCAGCAAGAAGGGCAACCTTCTCAGGCTCCAACACTGCAGGCGGAGATACCTTTGCCTCCACCTCCAGTTCTCGCAGCCCTGATGCCACAACTTGAGGAACAATCTCAGATGTTCCAAGCCATATTGCAGGCTCAGTGGCAACAGAATGAAGTCCTGAGACAATGCTTGATGACGGTTCTGGAGAGGACAACTGCTTTAGCACCAGCCCCTGTCCAACCCGCTAGCACTGTTCAAGGCTTTAGCCGGATGAGCCCGAGAACTTTTAAGGGCAATGAAACTCCGGAAAAGATCTCAGACTGGATCTCCAACACGAAAATACTGCTAGAAGGTTCACAACTTCACCCTGACCTATGGATGACCGCAGTAAGGACCCTACTCCTCGGCAACGCCCATCACTGGTGGGAATCTATAGAGCGCAGCACGGGCAAGAACCATACTTGGGAGCAATTTCTAGAATATTTTAATGCAAAATATTTTCCAGCCACGGTCAGAGATGATCTGTACTCCCAGTTCCTGTATCTGGAATAAGGAAACATGACCGTCGACGCCTATGATGCAGAATTCAGTCGACTAAGTCAGTTCGGTGCCATCCTAATACCTAATGAGCTGAAGAAGGCCATAAAGTTCCATCACGGCCTTACCCCCGAACTCCAAGGGTATACTACGGCACAGTCGAGGATTTCATACGAAGAAGTTCTTTCAGAGGCAAGGATACAAGAAGCCATTGGCCGAGAAGCAAGATGCTCAAATCCAACCATATCAGCCATAGACCAGACAGGAGCAGGAGGACCAATCCGTCACCTGGGAAATCAGGCACAAGACAAGACAGGGCCATATCAATACAAGAAACTTCCGACTTGTCACTATTGTGGCAGGAAAGGACATTATGCCAAAAACTGCCGAAGGAAGTATAGACTATGCTTGATATGTGGAGATAATCAACATAGGGCCAGAGACTGCCCACAACACAGAGAAGCAACACTTCGGACTGGGCAAGGACCAGCAGTACCAGCCCAGAGAATGCAACCTCCTACTAGAGGTCAGCATTCCCCAGCATCTGGAAGATTTCAGAGGGGACCACCCTTAGCCACCCAAGACACGCAGTACTACCTATCCAGACAACAAACCATTAGACGAAGGCACGAGCAGGCCTTTGCACTAGCTGCAGTTGCAGAAGAACCGGAAGGTGAAACCATTTCAGGTACCCTTATAGTTGCATTATTACCAGCAAACCGCATATTTGATTCTAGAGCTACACTGTCTTTCACATCTAGTAGTTTCGTACCCATGCAAATAGTCAGGTTTACCGGAAGAGGCATTGTTCCAGTTACCAACATTACTAAAGCATGCTAGTAGTCATGTATAGTAGCGTAATAAGAACGCGATTCCCGGTACTTTCAATACCAAACTTCGACGTTGTCTTAGACATGGACTGGCTAAACCAAGTTCACATACTATCCTAGACTACAGGAAGAGAAGCGTCATCCTTAGACCACCAAGTTACCCATTCGGATATCAGGATTAGGCAAACACATCTAGGTAGATTGCTAGACATTGATTGTTAGGCTCAAAACATGTGAATGTAGTAATAGCTGAATACTACAGGTAGTTTCCAAATTAGATTTGATATACATGACTTATTAGGGTAGTCAGTAACTTCTAGTCTTGTGTTTTCACCAATAGATTAATTTCAGCTAGTATCAGGAATAGATCAATTAGACTGAAGGAGAGAGGGTAGACAGATGTTAGTCTTGAGAAAAACATCAGAAAAACTACCAATAATATGCAACCTGTTGTAAATCTGGTGATACCCATATAATCTGGATAAAGGGTACACATAGAGTAGAATAGGAAGACATATGTTTTCACCTACCCGAGAAACTATTAGACTTGGAAGAAGTGGAAAACTAAGCTCGAGGTACGTCATACCCTTCGATGTGTTGGAACGCATCAAAGAAGTTGTTTACAAGATAGCATTACCTCAGACATTGGAAGAAGTACATGACGTCTTCCACATATTCCAATTAAAGAGGTACGCTCTGGATACAAGTCATGTGCTTAAATGCGGACAACCTATAGTGTATATTAAGGTTGTAGAACTTAGAAAACCACACCTCTTTTGGGTCAACTAACAACCTAGACTAGAAGTTAGAGATTATAGAATCTTGTCTTTTTGTGAATTTGAATTGTTTTGTACTTCTCATATCCTAATCTAGCGTACTTATATTTGCTATACTACCTTAAATTATACTCTGCTATTATAGCCTAGTTTTGCAAGCTTATTCTTTATCAAGCTTGTTCATTAATTATGTATTATTGGAGTACTACACTAATACATTTCAGAATCAGTGTATGACGGTCTGATCACAAATACCATAATGCACTTGGTTCGCCTTTCGCATAACTACTTTACGTGGATTGAGATATATAGTGATTAGTAGACAGAGGTACTTAGTCTATGCGCATATCGTACCAGCTACATAACTAGGCTAATACGAATATGTGAATAGGGAGTACCAGAATAGCATTTCCATCCACAACTGCCTTGAAAATTCTCATTGAATTCTTTAAACGCCTTGAATCTCCATACTTCTAATCCATTACCCCCTTGAACTCTTGATTACTGTTTTCCGTCTTTCCTTATTTCGGAAAGAAGAAACCTCGTATATAGTATAAATATGAAGTGTATTGTTCCATAGCCATTTCTATAGTTTTTGGGGAATTACCAAACCCTATTAATAGATTAGATTGCAGTTTAACACTGTTCTTATTTTTAGAATGATTTCTGTTACCTACCTTACGTTGTTTTACGTTCCTCTAGTTCATATTGCATGAAAGCATCATGCACCAGGAAAATCAACCTGGAAACATGTAGAGGATATCCGATAATGTTTCCCCATCTCTTTTCAGATCAGGGTATGTCCAAAATATTTCAAATCAAATCTTCAGCTATGTTTATGTCCTCATATTTATATCAATCAATCAAATTTTTCGTTCTCAATATATGTTTGTTTTTATTTCGAGGACAAAATATTCTAAGGAGGATAGATTGTAAACTCCCTCGACCAGATTTCAGTATTTTAATATTATTTTTAGTTAATTAGAATTAGTGCAACTTTTTAAATTTATTTATTATATATTCTATTGATTGTACACCTGTTTATTTCACAATAATTTAGGGCATCACACTAGCTGTTAACCCTAAACTAATTTCACATCCCTGCCCTAGACTTGCTAGACTACATTTTCTGTATTTTTAGCAACTCCCAGAAATCTCGTTTTGTACTTCGTTTTAGTCGCACAAATATCGTTACAAACGTACGTATTTAATCCCTATTTTTTGCTCTTTACCCACCTCTGTATCCTAGAGATTTGAGGACCAGTAGGCACATGTTTTGCCCAACCAAAAATACGATAATATTCTACACTAATTGTATTACAATTATCGTATTGACACCGTAGAAAAATTATGACCCTAACTGCCCTTAAATAATTAGTGAACACCGTGCGCAGTATTTATTAAATAATAAATACGGTGACCCGTATCACCTAAGAAATCAGACCCTGCATCTGCCCAGACTCACCCCACACAGTTCAAAACATTCTCCCCAGCATTTCCCCTCAATTCTGTGAATTTTGGTAATTTTTAGAACCAGGTGATTTTTCAGACAAATTGCATAATTGCGCAAATTCCCAAATTCTGGACTTTTATGCAAATTGTTAAAAGATTAGGGTTTTTATGCAAAAATGCATGCTATGTGGCAACACCCTATTGGCTAGACAATAGGTGGCATGGGACCCACAGAAAAATCTGCTGAAAATATCCCAAAAATACAAAATTACCAAAATACCCCCAAAGTTCTACATATTTACGAAATTGCCATTATCCTAAAATCTATATAAACCCTAAACACCTCCCCTTCTCTCTCATTCCCAGGCTCCCCTCGGCCAGCTCCGGCAACCGCCCACCTCCGGACCACCCCCACTCGACTCGCCCCTCCCTCGGCTACCTCCCCGTCCATCGCCACCCTCTCCGACCACCGCCTCCGCCGCCCTGAACCACCGCAGCACCCCTCCCCTCCCTGCCCGACAGCAGCTCCTCCCCTCCCCGATGCTCCTCACCGCCACCCCGACCACCGTGGGCCACCGCCACCACCACCAAACACCTTGCCACCTCCTCCTCCACCGCCCTGACCTACCCCCACCGCCCCACGACGGCCTCCGCCGTCGGCAACTCCCCCGCAAGCCACCACCGTCTCTCCCTGTCATCCTCCCCGAACCACTCCCCGACGCTTCCCACCGCCACTCCGGCCACCCCTGACCACCTCCACCCACCCCGACCTGTTCGCCACCTCCTCCTCCACCACCCCGACAGCTTGCACCGCCGCCCCCCGCCACCGCACGCGGCGCTGCAGCTGCCGCAAGCTGCTGCTGCTGCTACTGCTAGCAGCTACTGCTACTGCCGTTGCTCCTCCGACCGGCCGCCGTCGACTCCGCCGCCGTCCACCCGCCGTCGACGGCCAGTGGACCCCACCTGTCAGTAGGTAAATTCCTAAACCCTAATATTTATGTAATTACATATATATCCCTATATGTATATATATATATATATGTATATATATATATATATATATGTATATATATATGTATATTTATATGTATAATTATTATATATGTGTATTATACTATTAATATATATTATATATATACTGTTATTTATACAGTGTATTATACTGTATATTATAGTATTATATATATTTACCAAATATATGTATATTTATCTATTATTATATATATGTATATATGTATATGTATATGTATATTTATATATATACTATACAATATCATGTAATTATTAATATGTGTATAAATTTTGTTTTTTTACTTATATATATATATATATATATGTGTAATATATATAAATATATGTATTCATATATTTATATCAAGTATATTTATATGTATATATATGTCATATTATATTTATAGTATATATATGTATATACTATGCATTTCCTTTTTATTTATCTATATGCACTTTTTCTATTTATTAAATATAATATTACTATATATCAGTGGTCACATATAGACCCTAAATAATATTATTATACTGCTATATATAACAGTGGTCACCTATAGACCCTGATATTATATATTGCTGAATAAATACAGCATTTATATATACATTTTAATTCCTGCACTGTCATTTCTATTTATTATATATATATATATATACCTATGTATATATATATATATATATATGATCTATAATATATTACACATATTATACTGTGCTGGATAATACAGTACATAAATATACATATGTATTTACTTTTCTGCCCTGTCTTTTATTTATTTATATTTATTATATAACACAGTGGATATACCCTGCTACTATATACCTGCATTGGTCTGTTCTTCATATACTGCTATATATATTATATTATATCTATATATATACTATATATATATTATATATGTGTATATAAGTATATATATATATATATATATATATATATATATATGCTTATTATTACAGCCTTGTTATTCACGAACCCTGTCTATTTTAACAGAAACCACCTTCAGCACAGCCAGTGACCCCCTGTCACCAGCAACCTTAAACCTGACTGCAAGATCAGGTTATCAACACTATCAGGGAGTAGGCAAGTATACCTTGCCAAGTTTGTACTGCTTAAATATTAAATGTTAAATGTTCTTATTTAAATTCAATTATTGTCATATAATACTGCTCCTGAAATTACATATAAATGTATCTGAGATTGCCTTGGGTACAGTCAACAGATACGTTAGCTTAGGGTAATCAATGTAGTAGTTACAGACTTACCAACAATTGTGAGAGTATTCTAATATTCTTCTAGACCCTATCACGGGAACACGCAACATGGTTACAATGCATATTGGGATGCGAGCTGCGTATTTGATTTGCTACCAATACGTGTGACCCGCATCACGGATTAGAATAATTTAGGAAATATACGACTTGACATTTAGTTACATTGGGAGGGGAGAACGACTAAAATACGTATGGGACACCCACCTCTTTACCATGTGCCGTACTCGACGGAGTGATACGGATGATATATGTATATATTTATGTGACCATTCTCATCGTAGATAGAAAATTGTATAGTACCCTTGAACGGGGGCATATTTGGCATATACTAGCCTGTCACTACAGATTGGTGAATTACGTCAGCATATGTCTAGCCACACATTTCCCATACGTACTAGGTTGTCTCAAATTGTATTTCACTTAGATGGTTAGCACCCTGTACTTATTTTATTCAGTAATTTATTTATTCAGTATTTACATTACATGGCATGTCATTTTCTGTATCTTGTTACGTCCCTCTGAGGACCTGGTTCCCTGACCAGGTTTAGCTGAGACATTCCACCCCACAGTACCTGGACCTGGACTGGAGTCTGGACATGCCCTTGAGATGGAGTTAGAGGAGATGCCGTCAGAGTCTACCTGAGTACACCTGGAGTTGGAGCTACATATTTTGAGGATGTTGCACTAGTTTATCTTATTTCACTCCTGCTTACTTTTGTAGTGGGTTGTTCCCACCTGACTTTATCTGGGTTGTATATGACATTTCAGATTTAGCATCTATATATATATTCAGCACTTTCCCTGTTATTCTTGTGGATGAGATAGATTTACCTGTATTTAGACTTGTAGTATTTTAGGACAGCGTAGCACATCACTTTGGGTCCATTAAATTGGGTAATCCCTTAGTGACGTGTCAGCTGGCCAATGCCACGTGGCCTAGTTCCGTATATTTTTGGGACTGGGGCGTGACACTAATGCTGCTATGTGTTTCCCCGACACAGAGCCTATAGTAGTTTCAGCCTAAGTATGATTAATGCTCTCATTTGTATATCACATAGCTGGTTACATAGTTTGCCTATTGATACATTCTATATACTGCATTTATTTTGGCATGCTGCTTCTTGTACCTTGTTACGTCCCTCTGAGGATCTGGTCCCTTGCCAGTTTTGCAGCATAGACCCTTGTGGAGCCTGCCTGGAGTTGCTGATGTGTGTTGCTTTGTCATGCAGGAATTAGTGCCAGGTACTTATGTTATTTCTTCCGAAGTATTGGTTATTATTTATATTGTTTATTCATCTGCTGATATAGCCTAGTTTTATGGACTCATATTCCTTTCTCGAGTCTATTCGAGCTTATGTGTTACTGGTGGCCGACTTTAGCACATGTAGCTCATTCTTGTATATTTTGTTCATTATGGATTGAGGCATAGATTTTTATTTTACTTGATTATATAGATAGTGACCCTTCTATTATAGCTTATACGTATTCGAATCGGACCAGAGTCTGATCGAATGTGTAGCTGGCATGTTACGTATTCCTAGTCCTACGTATTTTGGGACTGGGGCGTGACACCCGAGGTGTACGGGACAGGAGCAGTACCAGAACCCGAGGACAACATGATCGCGGAGGATTTCTCCTGAGTATCTGATTTTATACTCAGTTATTTCTATTGTTGGACTTTTATTCCTGTTTATTTGAACTGCTGTATCAAACTCTTTATCGGGTTGTTCCCCGAGATATTTATTGAGACTTGTTGATTATTATTTTATCTTGATTATTCTGATATTGATTGTATTTATTTTCTGTGGATGAGATTAGTACCATTACCCATATTATTGTTTACAGCTTAAATACACCCTGATGGGTCCATTAAATTAGGTTTGCCCATCGGTATGTGCTGCTGGCCATTGCCACGTGTCTAGTCCCTTGGTATTTTAGGACTGGGACGTGACACTCGGGCCTAAGGGTAAGCCGAGAAGTGAAACCGTACAGGGACATATCGATCGACATAATCCAGGGTCGTGTAGTGTAGCAAGTAAACAGTACACTACAGAGTATACGTATATCGTTCTACTCGAGGCATAGCGGGGTCTAGTTGCATAAGGCAAACGTAGCATACGAGGGTCCATATATGAGCAAAGTCTTATTTTTATGTTCTAACACAAGCAATACAAGTTGGGATTATTCCCTTAGCTAGGTGCGTTGGATTCTTTATTAGCATGCAAGGGGTGATTCATCTAGCGACTAGCATGTATTGTCCATATTTTAAGTGTGCTGGCTAAGCAAAGACAAGTTCATCATAGCCACCCACCTTAGCGATATTTCGTCTCGGTCAAGCGATACTCCGAGCAAGCCTCTGAAAGCCTAAGCCAGAACTCCTAAAGGGCCAAGTCGGGAAATTCTTTGCCTCAAACGAGTCTACTCGCTGAGCAAAGTGGGTCAGATCGTTTCACTTTTGCCATTTGAATCGGCAGTCCGCTTGAGCGGAACGGGTCGTTACATTATATACCACTCAGAAAAAGTTTCGTCCTTGAGACTTCATGAGCGCATGCCGTTCTATCGCACTATCGGATCTATCCCAAGCGTATCAATCGGTACCACTAAATCCGTTCGAACATAATCTCCTACTCGGTCCTTATACCATATCGCGTGTATGCTGGGTCGGTCTTATTGAATGACTCTATCATCCAATCCAAGTGACTTGGTCACTATTGTGCCTTAGCACGGAACATGTTGCTTAATACGGGGTCCGATATGATCCATCGTAAATGATGATCTAAGGCTAAGGCAAACTTATACAAGTCGTTAAACTTGTTCATGCGGATATTCACTTGCACTAGCATTCGAGATCAGCATATCGCGAGTCTGGATCATGCACATATTCAAAGTGTCCTTCAAACATATGCATGTCACCAACTTGGCGATAGCGAAGTCTTAGCACTAGAGTTTTACATATCATTGAGTCTTGGATCGTGCACATGTTCAAGGCGTCCCTCAAACATAAGCATTCAACCAAACTTAGAGATAGTGAAATCGGACAAAATACTTACGAAAATCTTAAGGGTTCTCGGGATACTTCCAACAGGGTCAATCAAATTCCAAGTCATTTTTCTATTCCAATTCAAATCAAGTTTTGCACTACCGTTAAGCACAATATATCCGATCAACCGACTAGCTTCCATCCGTTCAGGTCAAACATAGCACACGTTATCGTTCCAAGTCTAACACTAAGTCTTGATGCCCCAGTTCTATGGCTTGTTTAAGCAATATGATAAAGTCGGTCACACTGGTTCTTTCACTCGGTACAGGATTGTCTGCCTAATTGCTAGGTCAGCTCACAAGGTCATAGGTATAAGTTCAAGCCCATGATTCATCGTACAAATTCGTTGCACGATGCTCGCCCCAAATCCTAGGGCCAAACCATAGTTCATTTGCACAGGGTATTCTACCCAAGCTCGTTTCACTCAGATTTCTAAATATCGAGCACGGATCATCCTACTCTCATTAGCATGTTCGTTTGTACAGGATTTAAGTTCGTTCAGTAAAATCTACGATGTCCATTCCAAGTCTAGACCACCAAGCCAAGATTCAATTCTAAACCTTAGATTATAATTCCAAGTCATCCAACAAGATTTATGTATCCGTTCACGAAACCATCAAGCATGATTTACTCCAAGTTCTAGGCTAACTTATCCCTGAAATACTTTTGATCACTTGTATTTCCAAATTTGTCTTATCGTGTCAAACCAAAAGTCAAGATGATCCATTAGTTGTCACGCTCCGGTCTCCCGCAAGTTTGATCACCCTCGTTGGACGTGACATCACCACGTCAACGCTCCCGCTGGATAATCATCCTAATCCGAGCATGACGCATGCACGATCATAGAGTTATGCTCGCACAAGACAAGAACGTCTAACAATATGGTTATCTTCGAAACGATCGAGACACCTTAATATCACCTTGCTTCATCCAAGTTATATATATTTATCCACCAAGTCATGTCTGTTCATGCAGTGATTATAATTCGTCTGGCAAAATTATCCAACTTTAATATTACCGTTCAGTAAATCCATAGTCTACTTCTATCATTCCTCAATCAACTAAGTTTTAATTATTCAAGCCTAAGTCTATTCCATCTTTTGATACATTCTATTCATCGAGTTCGTTTGGAATAATTACCGAACATGTTTCTTTGAGTTCGATCATCCCTGTCGTACGTAAAATCACCATGCCGACGCTCCTGCAGGATAATCGTTCTCGTTGGGACTGATTTCGAAGGTTATCATTTTGAACTAGATTTCAAGATCGTTCTTCCAAACTCTAAGTCAAATTCGTTATCGCTTATCTCTTTCATCGAACCACAATATTTCTTTCTCGGGCAAACTTCTATCCGAGCGATATTGTATTCAAGTTTAATCCGTTTGTTTAAATCTAAAATCGCTCGCACGATCCTCCAAGTTTCCAACAAGTTTTCTTAGCCAAGATATCAATTTTTATTTTTGTAAAATCCTATTTGATATAAGCCTTATCATTTATTTAAGACATTCTCAAATTCGTTCAATCCAATTATCGCACAAGACCTATGAATCCATTTGGACATTTCTAAATGATCCATACACCACTCGAAATTGAGTCACCCAATCAAATACTCAATCTATGTTCGCATCAATCGCTAGCGTATTCGCCGAGTGGTTCCTTAGAATTCATGCACGATACTTAGGTATCGCCTGATAATCTTAGTCTCGTATGTATATATATATATATATATGTGTGTGTGTGTGTGTGTGTGTGTGTGTGTGTGTGTGTGTGTGTGTGTGTGTGTCATTTTGATAGTCATCCAAGTAAACCATATCTGATTTGTATCTTCCGACACGAAATACCGTTTGAGCTATTTCCCAAAATTCAAGCACGATTCTATATGTTCGCCTTAGCAAAAATCTAATAAGGGCTTTATCGGTTTTCATTCTAAGTCTGACTTATCCTTTTTTTCCTGAATGATATTCCATATCGTTTGTAACTAGCTTGCACCAAAGGGTCTTGGCGCGCGATACTCTACACAACTTAGCCGAAAGGATGTATGCATAACTAATCGTTCAGGCGATATTCTATTTCGCACACTAATCAGTTGGGTAATCATATATAGGTATTCGGGTCTGCACATATCTTGCAAATTCTAGCACGAGTCTATTCTCACAAGTCTAGCACAAGTCGGCACAAAGGCCTTCGCATTATAATTTTGTACAAGCAATCATATTATTCACATGCACTTTTTAAAAGTATTTAGACTCCTTGTTTGGAATATTTTGATGGGACATTGAGAGAGTGTGTGCACATAACCCACGAACGAGCTTTCAAAACTGAAAAAATTGAAACAAAGTCTAAAGGCGTAAAACCACGCTCTGATACCAATATGTCATGCCTCGATCTTCTGCAGGCAATCGACCGTCCCTGCTAAGTACGAATCACCGTACCAGCGCTCCCGTGGAACGATCGTTTGACTCATCTGGGCGTGATACCGCACGAGCGTATGCCGCGCCCGTGCAAGGCCGTGATATGAACAGGAGGTAAGAGATCTAAGCCACAGAGTCACACAGATTGTCCGAGTGCATCAGAATTATAAACGCACAGGCGATTGGTAACAAGTTCACAGAATCGTCAATAGCGGAAGCATTGAATAACACAAGTATAGAAGTAAAGCAAACTCTATATTGATATTGAACAAGTGTTACAGGCGGCGCTAGGCCGAGATTACAAGTCGCTCAAGCCTCTCTCTCTCTCTGAAACGGTAAAAGCGTGTCAAGTGGCTACATTTGTGGAATAATACATAGACAATGTTCCAATATTATGTCTTGTATATGTGCTTCAGTTCCGAACGCAATGCTCCAAGGATCCAGAGTGAACTCCACGCCTTAGCACGCACGAAGGGGGCATCCACACCGAACGAGGTTATCCCACACCCTGCAAGCAATCTGGTGGATTATCAGTACATGAATGCACTGGTGGGGAGACTACTCGCCCGTTCGACAAATCCAAACATGTTATATAGGTTTTGTGCACCATCTATTAAGTTATCTTTCTAGTCTTGTCTTAGGATCAGTTTTATGGCAATGATGAAAAGCCTAATTCTTGTGGCAGTGTGCCATGTGATATAAAAGAACACGGCGAGACTTACCAACTTACCACCTGTCCTTCCCTATCCAAGGCAAACCAAGTTAAAACAAGCATGAGCATATATAATGAAGTCCAGGGGTAAATAACATATACAAACAAAAGTGTAGTGAACGTGGTTACGTTTCGGGCGCACAAGTATACAGGTTATCCATAAGTGTTGCAAAGGATGTTCTAGTATTCCATATATACAATTGTGTTATGATCGTTCAGGTATTTCAGATGTTCTCGATGCGATGCAATAACTCGCATGCGGATTGCCGCTAAGCGATGATGACTTATCTATATGAACAGGAGGTCGCTGGCATAGCCATAAAGGATGAGTTTATAGTCTATGAACGAGGATGGTATGCAACTAAAGTACAATGAGGTATCGCACGCCATCCCGTCCAGCACATGAGACTATCGTGAAGTTCCATCCGGGTCGGATCGGCCCCGGTGCCCCGGAGACCTTCTATGGAACCCAAATTTAGTACCTTGTGCACAAGTTGTCTACGACATACAAGTCTTGGGTCATTCCATTTTCACAACCTGACATGATAATCCATGATTCTTGTTCTAAACGAGCATTTGCTCCACGAGCTGTGATTCTTGGATTATTGACTTGGTGCAAATCCCCTGGTTCGGGAATAATGCCTTGGCGACCTAACGGTCCCGAATACTTTCAGGTTCATACTTGTACGGAACGACTATTTGATAGTCTTCTGGAAACTTAGATGAATGCAATACAAGAAAGTATGTACTTGATTGTGGCATAAGTTTCATTGTGGCAAGTATTGGATCGAGGCAACATTACAAGTTAATATATAGCAGGCAAGCATGCATGCATTTTTATGAAAACATAAGCATTTACGTTGGCTCAGGCCTAAGGGTAAGCCGAGGAGTGAAACCGTATAGTGATATACCGTGCGACATAATCTAGGGTCGTGCAGTGTAGCAAGTGAATAGTGCACTACAGAGTATACGTATATCGTTCTACTCGAGGCATAGTGAGGTCTAGTTGCGCAAGGCAAAGGTAGCATACGAGGGTCCATATATGAGGAAAGTTTTATTTCCATGTTCTAACACAAGCAATACAAGTTGGGAGTATTTCCTTAGCTAGGTGCGTTGGATTCTTTATTAGCATGCAGGGGGTGATTCATCCAGCGACTAGCATATATTGTCCATATTTTAAGTGTGATGGCTAAGCAAAGACAAGTTTATCGTAGCCACCCACCTTAGCGATGATTCGCCTCGATCGAACGATACTCTGAGCGAGCCTCTGAAAGCCTAAGCCGAAACTCCTGAAGGGCCAAGTCGGGAAATCCTTTGCCTCAAACGAGTCTTCTCGCTGAGCAAAGCGGGTCGGGTCGTTCTACTTTTGTCGTTTGAATCGGCAGTCCGCTTGAGCGGAATGGGTCGTTACACATTTGCTCACATCTCCTATCCAGATAGTGGTACTTTTCCAACTCCAACTTTCCCAACTAGTATTGTATTTGAGATCGGCCTCCATGCTCGACAACTATATGCTTTTGCCGAGCATTGTAAATTATCTTCAACGTTGACTCATTCTCAGCAAAAGCTTCCTTCAATGTGCTTAATATATCTTTCAGTTTCGTATTATTCTTTGACAAGTCTTTAACAAGTTGATCTTCAGCGGGTGTTAGTCGATCGACAAATGAGTGTCCTATCAAATACCGTCTCATTGGGTGATTATGTGAGCCGCATATAACCGTTAATGACCATTGTCCTATGTTATTGAATTGCACTCCCTTTAAAAGAAACGAACATTCACATTTCTTTGTGCCAGTAAGCCTTTCTTATCTTGGCTTCTTTTCAATGTTCGCCGAATTTTCTCGAACAACTTTTGACTTTGGCGGTCGATATTTATCACCACGCTCACAACCCAAAAATACCTGAGCTCGCCTTCCACTATCCCCGCTATCCGATCGTCTAACCAAAATGATCATAGTATGCCAGTTTTTTACCATATATGTCCAACTCATCAATGATTCACGATTTTCAAATATCTCATCCGTCCAAAATTCTTCTAAGAAATCTATTAGTTCATACATGGGATTGATGATGAGGTTCAAATTCGTCGCCTAATATTCTTTCGTTCGGTTAATAGTGCTCAATTCGATGTCATTTGAAGTATTTTCTGTAAAAAATACAAAAACCAGGTAATAAATACATTGTTCAACGAGAAAAACATGATGGGAATGGAAAAATACACTGCCGACCAGACAGGACCGAAATCCACATCAAAAGTTCGACCAGTATAGGTCGAACACTATAAATATTGTTCGGCCCACGTAAGTCGAACACTATATGTACTGTTCGGTCCCCCGTAAGTCGAACATTCACTCTAATATTCGGCCAGTTCAGATCGAACGGATAGTGCTCCATTCTACCGGTATTGGTCGTGTTCATCTTAAATTTTTTTTTAGCACACTAAATATTTTCATACACTACTTAAAACCACAAAAAACGTAATGATATATAGAACTTACATTATTCCTTCCAAGTATTTTTTGATACTCCATGGTGATTTTTTTTCACAAAATAATGTAGGATTTTTAGGGTTTAGTGTGAGTTTTAAACTTTAAAAAAGAGGAATTCTATTGGATATAAGAGACGAAAATTTAATTTTTGGGTGTGTTTAGAAATTTTATTAGGTGGGGGTGTTTGGAATGTGGGTAATCATGCCTTTTAATATATATTTATATTTTATTTTATTTGATATGGGGTGTATTAAGTAGAGGGTGGGGTGTGTATAGCTGAGCCCTTTCCTTTTTTGCTGAGTTTGATCTCAGTCGCTTATAGAACCAACAGTTGAGATTGTCGAAAAAAAAAAGTAGGTCCACGTCAGCCCGGAGCGCGCATAGAGCATGCATGGAGCGATACAGACAACAATTTCGTAAATAAATTGTTAGAGGCAATACAGTATTATTCAAAGTTATCTTCCTCTCATACAATTTTCTTTCTTTCTTCATTTTGTGTAAACTTCCTCCCTAATTTTAGCAAATTATTATTAATGTTACTAGTTAATTCACGTGCGTTGTACGTAAAATAATTTTCTTCTTCTAAATTAATATAAAAAATTATTTATATATTTAAATATATTTAAATTAAGATTTATTATATATTTTTTAATTAGAATTTGTTATATATTTGATTATATTTTAATTATAATTAGTTATGGATATATTTCTATTTTTTATAAAGAGTCTTGAAAATGGTTAGGTACGTAATATTAGTGGTTAAGGTGGAGGTATTCTCTCTGGTTGGCTAAGTTTGAATCCTTATAGTGTTATTTATACCAAATTTAACTTTTTTTTAACATTGTTTACGTAATATTTTTTTTTTTAAAATAATTAATTGATGATGATATACGGCTTAGACGACTCACTTTTGAGCCGTTTTGAAGCCTCATTATATATACTAGTTATTTTCACGTGTGTTGTACGTTAAAAAAAATCTATGATATTATTGAAATATAGAAATATTTTTAATATAATTTAAATATATTTTAGTTATAATTTATTATAAATATGGTTTTAAATTTTTGGATATGTGTTAGTTAGATAATATCATTTAGTTATTTTAAATATAATTTAAATTTTAAAATATTTTATAATTTACACATGTTCAGGTAGTTTGGGAGGATTTTAGGTTTTTAATTGTTTTTTTCAACTACGTGAGAAAACAACTACGGTTACGCTACTTAATTTTTTATTTTTTATTTATTGATTGATGATATACATACAGTTTAGATTATATTATATATTACTAGTAAATTCACGTGCACGTAAAATGAAAACTTCCTTCTGATATTAATATAAAATTATTTAAATATATTAAAATTAAGATTTATTATATATATTTTTATATTTTAATTAGAATTTGTTATGTATTTGATTATATTTTAATTATAATTAGTTATGGATATATTTTAACTTTTCATAAATAGTCTTGTAAACGATTAGTTACGTAATATTATATAATTATAAACAAGCATCTCTTATAACTTATGTGGTTAAGGTGAAAGGTATTCTTCCAGCTTTGCTGAGTTCGAGTTCTTATAGTGTTATTTATAACAAAATAATTTTTTTCAATAATTTTTTTATGTAATATTATTATTTTTTAAATAATTAATTGATGATATATATACGACTTAGACGGCTCACTTTTGAGTCGTTTTAAAACCTCATTATATTATGGAAGATTTAAGTGTGTAATTGTTTCATGACTATCCTAAAATCTAAATGAATTCCATAGGTCAAAGTCAATTCCAATTTTTTTTTCCATTCATAATTTTTTAAACTTATTCCAATCCCCTACGTTCAACTACTTGTCCTCATTTTTTTTCCTTAAAGCCTTACCATCAGCCTTGTATTTACATTTCAGCCCATAGGTCATCCCTGCTCCTGGGCTTGACCCATGCACTGCAGGACCAGCCAGTAATTGCATTTAATATGCGCCCCGAGCGGATCCACTAACTCCTCGTCCAACCCGAATGCAAATCCACCATGAGAATTATTTCAACTGTTTTTTCTCCGCTACCAGAAATCACCTGACTATGGTGAACGGTGAGTTCGGCCACTAATTTATTAACACTTGGCATAATCTACTATATCACTACGGGTATGTTTGATTGCAAGATAAAAAATATGTTAAAAAAAAAATAGTTGGACAAAAAATATGTGGCATAATCTACTATATCACTACTGGTGCATTTTATTGACACTTGGTATAATCTACTATATCCTAGGAAAAAAATCCTATGGAATTTTGAAAAAATTTCATGGAAAATCTATTTTGGTGTTTGATTGTCATTATTTTTCACGAAAAATATCATTTTTCATGAAAAATAATATTTTTTTTATGGATATAACAAGTTTTATTTTCCACCATTTTGGAAGAAAATATGCAAAATGATAGTTTTTTAGAAAATGATTCCATGAAAAATATAAGCTATCAAACACTAGAATTGGTAGAAAATTTGTGATAGAAATATTTTTCATGAAAAAAAAAAGTCCAATCAAACACAGCATACACTTATTCTATTTTCTAGGTCAAATTTTTAATGTTTTTGATTTTTTTTTTCTTTTTTTATGCCAAGGGAATTTTATATTTTTTATATATTTTTTACAATTTTTAAAAATTTTAATGCCAAAGATTATGTCAAGTGTCAAGAAATTAGTGTTGTAGTATATGTACTTTAAATTACTACTATTTATTTATAGAGTCTAAGAAAAATCATTTTTCGTCAAAACTAATTTTTTTAGCCAAAATGTGATCAAAAGAACAGACTGAAAACGAACAAAAAAAAAAAGATAGAATCAATACAAAGATTAATATGGTTCGGCAATGGACTACCTCAACCAAAGTGTCACGTCCCAGTCCCAAAATACCGAGGGACTAGCCACGTGGCAATGACCAGCAGCACACACTATGGGCAAACCCAATTTAATGACCCTGTAAACTCCCTCGACCAGATTTCAGTATTTTAAATTATTTTTAGCTAATTAGAATTATTGCAACTTTTTAAATTTATTTTGCTTACATATCCTATTGATTTGTGCACCTGTCCATCACCTAAATATTTAGAGCATTACCCTGACTGTTATCCCTAAACGAAGTCCACATACCCCTACTAGACATACCAGTCTACTATCCTGCACTTTGTGCAACTCACGGATGTGCTGGTATGAGCCTCGTTTTAGACGCACAAATATCGTTACAAACGTACGTATTTATTTCCTATTTAATTTCCTACTCTATACCCATCTCTGTTCCAATAAAGAATAGAGGACCAATAGGCACATGTTTTGCCCAAACAAAAATACGTTAATATTCTACACTGAGTATACTACATTTAGTATATTGACACCGTAGTAAAATTATGGCCTTACCTGCCTCTAAATAATTAGAGAACACCGTGCGCAGTATTTATTAATTAATTAATACGGTGACCCGTATCACCCAGAAACCAGACCCTGCCCCTGCCTAGGCTCACCCCCACCCCCTCAGGACCCTCCCACAATTTTTCCCTACAGTTCTGTGAATTTTAGCTTTTTTAGGAATATGGTGTTTTTTCCAGACAATTGCGTAATTGTGCAATTTTCCAAAATATGACCTTTATGGAATTTATGAATTTACAGGGGTTTTTCTGCAAAATTCCATGTGAAGTGTCAACACCTCATTGGCCGGTGAACGTAGACCGTCCATGTGGCAGTGGGACCCACCTAAAAATATCAGGAAAATATCTAGAAAATCAAATTACCTAAATACCCTTGAACTTCACCTTATTTACTACCCATGCCATTGGCCCTAACCCTATAAATACCCGACCCCTCCCCACTTCCAAACCTCACACCGCCCAACTCCGGCCACCACCTCCGACCAAACTCTGCCTCTGGCTTCACCCCTCCCCCAGCTCCCCTCCGGCCAACCGCCACCCCCTCCGGCCACCTCCGGCGCCGCCTAGAACCCCCACAGCAGCCTCCACCCCACCAACACCACAGCACCTCTCCACCACCCGAACCACCCTAGCCGCCACCCCGGCCGTCGTGGACCACCGCCACCACCCCCAACCGCTCCTCCCCAACCCCCTCCGTCGAACCACCCCACTCCCACCGCCCCACGACAGCCACCGCCACCTCCAGCTCCGCCACAGAGCCCCGGCCCTCCTCTTCCCGACTACACCCCAGCCTCCCCCGACCGCCCTCCACAGCCACTTCCGGCCACCCCTGACCTCCGCCACCACCACTAGACCCTTCGCCACCCTCCCCACCGTCGACCCGTCCGCCTGCACCGCCGCCCCCGCCCTGGCCGCTACGGCCACCGCAAGCTGCTGCTACTACTGCTGCTGCTAACTGCAGTTGCTGTTGCAGCCGTCCCTCCGGCCAGCCACCACCTCCTCCGCCGCCGTCCTCCCGCCGGCGACTAGCCGTGGGCCCCCCTGCTGACCTGTCAGGTAGTATACAGTAAAAATACGTAAATACATGTATATTTGTATATGTATGTATATATGTCTATATATATGTATATATTTATATATATTAATATATATATTATTATATGTATTTATAGATTAATTTTAATATTATAAATACAGTATATACAGTATATGTATGTATTTATATTTCTGTATTTTCCTTTTTCTATATATATATATATATATATATATATATATATATATATATATATATATATATATATATATATATATATATATATATGTATTTATATAAATATTTATCTATATATATATATGTATTTATATAAATATTTATCTATATAATAATATATATGTATAATATATATTATTATTATACTGAATATATACAGTATATATATATACTATTATATATACAGTAAATATTTATTTTTCATTTTCTGTTTATATATATATATATATATATATATATATATATATATATATATATATATATATATATATATATATATATATATATATATATATATATATATATATAAGTATTCTATAATATATTATATAATTATTATATATATCAGTATATAATATATATTTATATATATATATATAAATATATACGTATCATTATTATATTATATGTATATACATATGAATTTTTTTATTTTATAAATATATACATATATTTATATATATGTATATATTCTATATGTATTACATATATGTAAATATATTATTTATATATATATTCAGTTTATATATATAATAAATATATATTTATGTATATATATATTTTAGTATATATGCATATATATGTATATATATGTCTTTCATTTATTACTATTTAGATATATATGTATATATATACATAATTTTACATATATATGTATATATATTATAGGTACTACATTATATATATATATATATATATATGCACTTTTATATATATATGTACATATATATACACTATACTATACTATAAGTATATATATATATGAAACTTTATATTTAATTATATATATATATTGTATATATGTATATATATTTCTATATATATATTTCTGTATTATGTATACATGCATTTATTATTTTATGTGTTAAACATATATAATTATATATATTATAAGTAAATATATATATTATATATATAAGCCTTTATATTTTATGTATATCACTATATATATAAAATATCATATATATATATATATATTTTATTTTCCTTGCAAATTATATAAATTGCATATACTTATATATGTGTATATATTTATACTAAAGAACATAAATACAATATTTACTTTTTATATATGTTCTTAATATATACTATATATATATTAGGTATGTATTATTGTATATATAGTTATACTATATTTATATATACACATCATTCAAATTATATTTACGAACCATGTACGTCTTGAACAGAGTACATCTTCAGCACAGTCAGTGACCCCCTGTCACAGGACCCCCCAGACTTGATTGCAAGTACAGGTTTTCAACACACTCAGGAAGTAGGCAAGTATACCTTGCCAAGTTTTACTGTTTAAATTATTAACTATTGAATGTTATTTTCAGTAAATTTACATATAAACAGTAAGTATTTGAGATTGCCTCGGGTACCGTCAACTGATACGTTGACAAGTAGTGTAACTGACTTAGACTTTAGCAGACCTACCAACAGCTGCGAGGGTATCCTAATATCCTCCTAGACCCTAACACTTGTACACGCAACAAGGTTGCACTTCATTTTGGGATACAAGTTTACGTACTCGATTAGCTACCAGTGCGTGTGACGTGCATCACGGCTTAGCACGAAATCAGAAAATTCAGGAAAGTCAGGACTTGGCATTTAGCTACGTGGTTTACACGTTGTGGATTCAACTTGTATTACCGCATTGGGCGGGGAAGACAACTTGTAGACGTATGGGACACCCAACTTCTTTATTGCAGATACCGCACTCTTCGGAGTGATACGGACGTTATATATACTTGAAGATACCACATCCCTTAGAGTGTGGACGTTGTTTATATTCAGATACCTCATTCTTCGGAATGACGGACGTTGCAGATACCACACTCTATAGGATACTGGCCGTTATGCCTACGCCTACCCATATGTACCAAGGTTGTCTTTACATTGCATTCACATAGATGGTTAGCACACCATGTATTTATTTATTCAATATTTACATACATGGCATGTTTTTATGTATCTTGTTATGTCCCACTGAGGACCTGGTTCCCTGCCAGGTTTAGATGAGGCCTTCTACCCCACGTTATATGGGCCTGGACAGGAGACCAGATATGCTACTGAGGAGGAGCTAGAAGAGCTGCCCATAGAGTCTGCCTGAACTTTTAGAGCACCTGGAGCTGGAGCTACAACCTAGATAGACGTCTCTCTAGACTATCTTATTTTAGTACTATTATTATCTTTTGTAGTGGGTTTGTTCCCACCAGATTTTGTACTATGACATTCAGGCTTAGCATTATATATATTCAGCACTTATTCCCATGTTCATTGATATATTTTGTGGATGAGATTAGATTTATCTGTATTAAACTTGTAGTATTTTAGGACAGCGTAGCACGTTCCTTTGGGTCCATTAAATTGGATAAAAACTCTTAGTGACGTGTCAGCTGGCCAATGCCACGTGGCCTAGTTCCATAGATTTTGGGACTGGGGCGTGACAGACCCATTAGGGTATACTTAAGCTGTAAAACAATAGTAAATAGGCCTACGATACAAGTCACAGTCTAATTCTAATCTCATCCACAGAAGATAATCACATATCAAATGCCAGAATAATCGAAATAAAATATAATCTAACAAGTCTCAATAAAAAGTGTCTCGGGGAACAACCCGAGAATAAGTTTGATACACCAATTCAATAGACAGAAAATAAAGTAACTAGAAACAGAAATAACTGAGTATATAAAGCCAATACTCAGGAGAAATCCTCTAGCACGACCTCGTCCTCGGGTTCTGGTACTGCTCCAATGTCTGCTCCTGTCCCGTATATCTCAGGATAGATCTCCTCAGCTATAACTAGGGACATAATCCGGATCCAGGTCCTCAGGGGACATAGCAAGGTAAAAGAATAACTCAAGCCAAAATAAATACAGTGCAATAATAAATAAAATAATAGGGTAAACTATGTAACCAGCTAGGTGATATGCAAGTTGAGAGCATCACTAGAACTTAGGCTGAGACCACTACAAGCTCTGTGTCAGGGAGCTGGTAACAGTGATATCACGTAATGGACCAAGCTCGGGTTTAGAGTCTTGAGCACCGCATTAATAAGGGTTTTATATATAATCAGCCTGTAGCCTGTGTGTTTCTCCCCGCCCAATGTAATCACACGTCTCATGTCCATGACACGCAAGATCATGACCTCTAACTGATGCAATGAGTTATAATGATAGCCAAGTATATGTATAAAGTCTATGTCACGAATCCTGAACCCTATGCAGAATCAGCATGAATAACTCAGGAAGGTTCTGTTACATAAATAGTGTCAAGTGTCCTGAGGTATGACGTACTTGATAATGCAAGCACGAAGATATATATAGGGTCGCGATATCAGTCTCTAGTGACGTTACACGACTCCGCGTACGGCATCGACACCCGAATATTATTCAGACATTAAGCAACGTCTCACGGTCCTGGGTTGACTATGTACATCACAGAATTATATATATATATATATATATATATATATATATATATATATATATATATATATATATATATATATATATATATATATATATAAAACTCAAGAAACAATATCAGATAACTACAGCAAGTTTGGCAAGGTACACTTGCCTGGGGTTTGATTTCCAACTGCTGCTCTGGTATCAGCGAGATCTGCAGGTACTCCTCCGGTTGCTGAAATAAATACTACCATCATGTTAAGAAGATATCAAATAGCTAGAATTGCATGTCCATGAGTCCAATTTGGACACAGGACAAAATTGACCGTTTCTGGTCAAAGTAGGGTCCACATGTGGCCCACTTCGCACTGAAAATGCGTCAGAGATAATGTTCTCCAAATTAGTCAAACTTAGTATCTACAAGTCCAGAACAATGATACGAACCCAACGGAATGTCCAGAACTGGATTTCGATGAGCCGATCACAAAATCGCCCGTCAAGTGGAGCCGTGGAGCCCACGATACGGAATTTTGTCAACGTTCTCAGAATCGAACCAAACTTGGGTCAGAGGACGAGAAAAATGCTACAAGTCCGATGGCGCAAGTTTTATTTTGAAACGACGAGCAAACACAAAGTCACAACGAGTTTCAGAACAGGGCCGATACGGGACGTTGTCGACGGATACGCGTTGATTTCGGTGTGCACGCACATCCAAATCAACTTCCACAAAATCTCACACGTCCGTATCGACGGCGCGCACCTTTCGGTGAAGTTCGCACACGACCAAGTCGCCTCGTTTAGCGGGGCGCACCCAGTTCCAGAAAAATCAGGGTATTAAAAGACCAAATTTTTGGCCATTTTCACCCTCGAATAACATGCAAATTACAGCTCAATAAATTGTACTAACATAGGATTTTAAAACTAGGTTATAAGGTCTAAATTACTATTCAAGTGGATTTTGAAAACAGTTAACAGGTTGCACGCAAAACGGTCGTGAACTTGCGAGTTCGGACGAATTTCTGAATTTTCAGAAATGGGGATTTTTTTCTGATTTTGCGTCGCGATTTGCGACCGACACAGGACGCGATACCCCGAACGAGTTGCACGGGTTTCGAGAGGGTCACACGATCTTTCGCACATGATTCGACAGAACGAAAAATCGGTCAATACACAGGGAGTTACACGAGCGTGAAGACAGGTACCTTGAAGCTGTATGCTGTCGCGAAAGGAACGCGGCGGGGCACGGCGGAGGGCATGGCGGCCGCGGTTGCTGGGGGCCGCTGCGGTGGCGCTGGGCTGCTCGGGGAGGGTCGACGGCTGGCGGGGACGTCGGCGAGGGAGTCGGAGAGGGCCGGCGGAGACGTCGGGGACGTCGGGGTGGGCCGGCGGTGATGGAGATGGTGGTGGCGGTGGTTTTAGGGCTGGGGGGGGGTTTATAAAGGGAAAGGGAGAGGGGGAGCAATGGAGCGGGGAGGCCGCGGGGTCGTGGGGCACCGGAGGCGGGGCGGAGGACGTGGACGGTCGTGCCGGCGGAGGGAGCGGGGATCGTGGGGGGGGGGGGGGGAAGATCGTGGGGGAGAGGGGGCTGGCTAGCGGGTCGGGTAGGGTCTGCGGGTAGGCGGGTCGGGTCCAGGTCCGACCCGTTAGGTCTAGGGTCCGGGTCGGGTCGGGTAGGTCCGGTCCGGTTCAGTTGGGCCGGGTTCAGTCCGGTTCAGTTAAAACCTTGGTTTTTAGCTATTTAAAAATAGTTTTTGAGTCCAATAAATTCCAAAAAAATTACACAACATCCAATAATTAATAATATACCCAAAAATATAATTTTTTTTGTAATATTTTAATACTTAACTTAATATATAAAAATATTAATCCCTGAAGGACATTTTTAATAATTAATTAAAAATTACCAAAAAATCCAGAAAATTTATTTTTTTAAAAATTTAAAAAAACAGGGTGTTACACAAAGCTGAAGAAATATAACTACTATTTATAACAACTTAGAACATATGACAATAGTATTTTATTGAATAGGTAAGAAGGTGAATTGCCGATGTAGTCACGTAACTAATTTAAAAAGTATAACATGTCTGAAGCAACGTTACAAACAAAAAAATAGGATTACAACTAGAATTATCAATATGAGATCTCAAACATATCGAAAGGACATTGCCGGTCTTCTTCTTCTCGCTTAAGGGACACCGTGGAACGACGGATAGAATTGCAAGACTGAAATTCAGGATTGAGAATTAAGGGTAGAACTTTGTTTCGCATATCGTACAACATTTATATTTTATAGCACATCTCATACAGTCCGTATGTTGCAAACGAAGACTCTCATAGCACATATTCTACAACATGAAAAATATTATCTAGGTCCACCAGATACTGCATGCAACAAACAAAACATCAAAAAAAAGTAGAACTTTAAGAAACAAGAAAAAAAAAATCAAAACTAAACAATAAATTATCTAGCTTTGCACTTGTTTTGTAATGTGCAGATTGCTTAAAAAAAATTACAGATACATCTATAACATATAGGTTACCATCGAAACGGTTGTTTGGTGGTTTCACATCTTTCGTCCATTTGGCATGAGAATATATCATGAATAGTTGCTATAGCTCTGGTGGCTTCACATTATCCATTTGTATTATTGCAATATGTTGTTCTCCGTTAGGAATGTACAGTAAAGTACCCTCACGTGATTTTCAAAAGTTTTTATCAACTCTATTTCTCCATATCTTGTCTCGAAGCCCACCCTACCAAGTTCTGGAATGAAAATATATAACATCAAAATTTGAACTAAACTGATAAAATGAATTATCAGACTCTAATAGAACCAAATCAAATGCAATAAAATGAATCAGACTTTAATAGAACCCATGGTTAGCAACATACCACAAACTTATGTCTAGTGCATTATTTCATTTTTCTACGATTACTGTCCAAGATGAGGGCTTTGACTACCATTTTTTTTATGAAACAATTGATAAATGATAAGAGATGCATGTGTCTGACACTTCATATGGTTATTGTATTGACTATTCTCTTTTAATTAAACTTAACTCAATAGTTTTTCTACTATAAATTGTCTTGTCGTCTTTCTTAACCCAAAAAATAGTGCATAATAATATTATTATTAAATAGTAATTCATAGAAACAAATGCACTATTTGTAAAAAAAAAAAAATTAAGATTTATCCGGATGCTTGTATGCATGTGACAAATTGGTAATTTTTATTCATTATTCCAATTCTGATTTTTGTGTTTTTGCATGGTTATATTTTGGACAGTTTATGAGAACGTTGTATTTATTTTAAAATTCATAAAATTTTAGATATTTCTAATTTCCGATTAGACCACAGAAAACTCACATTATAAAGTTGGAGTAGCTTTCATGGTTTAATTGGAAAGGCATTGTTAGATATATTTTCGAGAATAAAGAAAAACACTTGAGAACATGACTTGTTCTAATCAGCTTTTCTCTGATATTATGAACTAGGCAGCATTCTTCTGTGAAAATCCAACAAGTAAAAATAAATCACTAAAAAAGTTGAAACATTGTAAGATGCACAATCCGTCTAAACGAACATACTAGATTAGACAATCATATATCAGTTTAGGAACGTGTCATGGAATGGTGAAATCTAGTCTATCTAAAATTTCAGAGTGTTATAATGACTACTATTGCACACAAGATTTTCATGTCCAATTTCAGACATGCCAAGAATTTTAGAAAAAAGAATACTCCTAGAAATGAGGTCCCATTGAGCAATAGCCACACCTATCTAGACCAAGAAACCTAAATTGTTGATTACAAATTTAACCTATAAAATCTTAGTCGACTCAAAATTGAAATGCAAATAAACCCTGAGACTACATCCATCATTTAATCCACAAAGTGCTGTAAGAAACTTACTTGGAACCCAGTATCTATTTTACCTTTATTAATATGTATGCAAACTATTTCATATATTTTTTATATTCATATATCATAACAAAAAAATTTGATCTTGAAAGACTTCTCTTATACTTATATTCACCCGCACACAATCAACAATGGAATCAACCACACATGACATAAAACATGTTACATTTATAAAAATGTTTGCGGAGTCATATCGGATTACGGGGTCCCGGGGCCACATAATCCTTATTGGACTTCTATCGATCTTGATTCCATTCATGTTCTTTAGAGCACATAAAGCTAGTACCAAGAAGAAGCGGAGTTTGTAAATAAAGAAAAATAAATTCTATATTATTGGTCGGTTTGTGAGATATTACCGTTGTATAGGTTTGCATATCTAGGACATTTTAAGGGCCTAGGATGAAGATCTTGACTTTTCTTCACATATATTTTATTCTTAGTCTTTTGGTTATCTCCAATATCTCGAATCTCAAATTTATTTACAATTAATATTTATAAAAGATATTAAAAATAGAAAAAAAAAATTAAAATAAATAGCATTTGATTAATACATTTTAAAATTTTAAAAAAATTATAAGATAGAAAGATGGAGAACAGATGATACATAGAGTCAATGTGTATTGCTTAATTATCATGTGTCATGCTTCTCGTATTTTTTCTTTCTTTTGGTGACATCATGCTAGTTGTATGAATTTAATATTTTAGATGTAAAATAATTTATTTGTTTTCACTTTGGCCAACACTATAGTGGACATAGGGGCGGAGCCAAGATAAAAATTCTGGATGGACCGTGCTACTATATATAAAAATTCTTAAAGTTTTCATATAATTAATTGAACTTCAATAGCAAAAAATATATTAAAACTCAAACAAAAATGAGAAAAAAAAGTCAATATTTTTAAATTGTTTCAAAAGAGGAAAAAATTATACATATTTTTTTTTAAATATGTAAAATATTTAATTAAGTAAGATATATAATTAGATTTGAACTTATACCTCTCAATTGAAAGCCCAAAACACTATCAATAGGACTATCTTATTTTTTGTACATTAGATGACCAAACTAATATATATATATATATATATATATATATATATATATATATATATATATATATATATATATATATATATATATATATATATATATATATATATTTTAAAGGGGGTTAAGAAATACTAACACAATATATAACCAACCTAACAAATACTTAGGAGCTTCTTGAAATGAGGTCCATGTTACAAACTCCAAATTTTTTACTTAGTAAAGGACGAATGACTATAATAGATATAATATATACTCAAGTTAAAAATGTGGCATAATCTACTATATCACTACGGGTGCGTTTTATTGACACTGGGTATAATCTACTATATTCTAGGAAAAAAATTCTATGGAATTTTGAAAAAAATTCATGAAAAACCTATTTTGGTGTTTGATTGTCATTATTTTTCACGAAAAATATTATTTTCCATAAAAAATGATATTTTCCTATGGATTGGACAAGTTTCATTTTCTACCATTTTGGAAGAAAATATGAAAAATGATAGTTTTTTGGAAAATGATTTCATGGAAAATATAAACTATCAAACACTACAATTGGTAGAAAATTTGTGATGAAAATATTTTTTATGGAAAGAAAGTCCAATCAAACACAACATACACTTCTTCTATTTTCTAGGTCAAATTTTTAATGTTTTTGATATATTTTTTTCTTTTTTTTTTAATGCCAAGTGAATTTTTATTTTTATTTTACAATTTTTAAAATTTTAATGCCAAAGAGTGTCAAAAAATTAGTGGTGTAATATACGTACTTTAACATTACTACAATTTATTTATAGAGTAGAAGATTAGCCAAAATGTTGAACAAAAGAACAGACTGAAACCATCAAAGAAAAGAGAGAATCAATACAAAGATTAATATGGTTCGGCAATGGACTACCTCAACCAAAGCTGAAGAAATATAACTACTATTTATAACAACTTAGAACATATGACAATAGTATTTTATTGAATAGGTAAGAAGGTGAATTGTCGATGTAGTCACTTAATTAATTTAGAAAGTATTACATGTCTGAAGCAAGCTTACAAAAAAAAAAAAGGATTACAACTAGAATTATCAATATGAGATTTCAAACATTTCGAATTGACGTTGCCCGTCTTCTTCTTCTCGCTCTAACAAGGACACCGTGGAACGACGGATAGGATTGCAAGACTGAAGCTCAGGATTGAGAATTAAGGGTAGAACTTTGTTTTGCATATTGTACAACATTTATATTTTATAGCACAGCTTATACAGTCCGTATGTTGCAAACGAAGACTTTCATAGGACATATTCTACAACATGAAAAATATTATCTAAGTCCATCAGATACTGCATGCAACAAACAAAACGTCAAAAAAAGAGTAGAACTTTAAGAAACAAGAAGGAAAAAAAATCAAAACTAAACAATAAATTACCTAACTTTCCACTTGTTTTGGAATGTGTAGATAGCATGAAAAAAATTGCAGATACATCTATAACATATAGGTTACCCTCGAAACGGTTGTTTGGTGGATTCACATCTTTCATCCATTTGGCATGAGAATATATCATGAATATTTGCTATAGCTCTGGTGGCTTCACATTATCCATTTGTATTATTGCAATATGTTGTTCTCCGTTAGGAATGTACAGTAAAGTACCCTCTAACGTGATATTCAAAAGCTATTATCAACTCTATTTCTCCATATCTTGTCTCGAAGCCCACCGTGCAAAGTTCTGGAATGAAAATATATAACATCAAAATTTGAACTAAACTGATAAAATGAATTATCAGACTTTAATAGAACCAAATCAAATGCAATAAAATGAATCAGCCTTTAATAGAACCCATGGTTAGCAACATACCACAAGCTTATGTCTAGTGCATTATTTCATTTTTCTATGATTACTGTCCAAGATGAGGGCTTTGACTACCAATTTTTTTATGAAACAATTGATAAATGATAAGAGATGAATGTGTCTGACACTCCATAACCACTATTCTCTTTTAATTAAACTTAACTCAATAGTTTTTCTACTATAAATTGTCTTGTCGTCTTTCTTAACCCAAAAAATAGTGCATAATAATAATATTATTAAATAGTAATTCATAGAAACAAACGCACTAATTGTAAAAAAAAAAAAGATTTATCTAGATGCTTGTATGCGTGTGACAAATTGGTAATTTTTATTCATTATTAGAATTCTGATTTTTGTGTTTTTGCGTGGTTATATTTTGAACAGTTTATGAGAACGTTATATTTATTTTAAAATTCATAAAAGTTTAGATATTTCTAATTTTCGATTAGACCACAGAAAACTCTCATTATAAAGTTGGAGGTAGCTTTCATGGTTTAATTGGAAAGGAATTGTTAGATATATTTTCTAGAATAAAGAAAAACACTTGAGAAACTGATTTCATGTAGTTTTTCAGAACATGACTTGATCTAATCAGCTTTTTTATGATATTATGAACTAGGCAGCATTCTTCTGTGAAAATCCAACAAGCAAAAATAAAGTAAAAATAAACCACTAAAAAAGTTGAAACATTGTAAGATGCACAATCCGTCTAAACGAACGTATATATCAGTTTATGAACGTGTCATGGAATGGTGAAACCTAGTCTATCTAAAATTTCAGAGTTTTATAATGACTACTGTTGCACACAAGATTGTCATGTCCAATTTCAGACCATGCCAAGAATTTCAGAAAAAAAAATACTCCTAGAAATGAGGTCCGATTGAGCAGTAACCACACCTATCTAGACCAAGAAACCTAAATTGTTGATTACAAACTTAGACTCAAAACTGAGACTACATCCATCATTTAATTCACAACGTGCTGTAAGAAACTTACTTGGATCATTATGACAACCAGTATCTATTTTACCTTTATTAATATATATGCAAACTATTTCATATATTTTTTATATTCATATATCATAACAAAAATGATTTGATCTTTATATTTATATTCACCCGCACACAATCAACAATGAAATCAACCACACATGACATAAAACATGTTACATTTATAAAAATGTTTGCGGAGTGATTTTGGATTACGGGGTCCCGGGACCACATAATCCTTATTGGACTTCTATCGATCTTGATTCCATTCATGTTATTTAGAGCACATACAGCTAGTACCAAGAAGAAGCGGAGTTTGTAAATAAAGAAAAATAAATTCTATATCATTGGTCGGTTTGTGAGATATTACCGTTGTATCGGTTTGCATAGCTACAAGGTCTGGGATGAAGATCCTGACTTTTCTTCACATATATTTTATTGTTAGTCTTAGATAGGTTTGGTTATCTCCAATATCTCGAATGTAAAATTTATTTACAATTAATATTTATAAAAGATATTACAAATAGAACAAATTTAAAATAAACAACATTTGATTGATACATTTGAAAATTTTAAAAAAATTATAAGATAGAAAGATGGAGAACAGATGATACATAGAGTCAATGTGTATTGCTTAATTATCATGTGTCATGCTTCTCGTATTTTTTCTTTCTTTTGGTGACATCATGCTAGTTGTATGAATTTAATATTTTAGATGTAAAATAATTTATTTGTTTTCACTTTGGCCAACACTATAGTGGACATAGGGGCGGAGCCAAGATAAAAATTCTGGATGGACCGTGCTACTATATATAAAAATTCTTAAAGTTTTCATATAATTAATTGAACTTCAATAGCAAAAAATATACTAAAACTCAAACAAAAATGAGCAAAAAAAGTCAATATTTTCAAATTGTTTCAAAAAGAGGAAAAAATTATACATATTTTTTTTAAATATGTAAAATATTTAATTAAGTAAGATATATATAATTAGATTTGAACTTGTACCTCTCAATTAAAAGCCCAAAACACTATCACTAGAGCTACCTTATTTTTTGCACATTAGAGGACCAAACTAATATATATATTTTTTAAAATTACAAAAAAGTTCTATATAGTAATTATTATTATTTTTAAATATTGGAGAAAAGGAGAAGATGTGGGGGGGGGGGAGGGATGTTGGGCCCCCTTGGACCCTGTATAAGCTAACAAATACTAACACAATATATAACCAAACTAACAAATACTTAGGAGCTTCTTGAAATGTGGTCTTACTTAGTAAAGGACGAATGACTATACTAGATATAATATATACTCAAGTTAACAAATACTTTAAAAAAAAATTTGAATATTCAAATCTTGGGCCACGGACGATTGTCCCTTTTGAACCTGGCCCAGAAGCCAGGCTGTGCATTGATTGGATCCTTGGCAGAGGAGATTGACCCTTGCCGGAACAAATTCAGAAAAAATGTCGAGATACCCGTAAGGCCTCAAACGAACAAAATCCCATGCATTTCTTGGGAAGAAGGAGATTTTTAAAGTAGTAGACTTCTTGAAATTTGGACCTTTCTTGTAGATTTGGAAGGAGATATTTTAAAGTAATAGACTTCTTGAAAGAGACGAGAGCTGGCACGTGGGGTTCACGTAGGGGTGTGGGGGTTGGGGTTATATAGTTCATTCATGCTAAGTTTACTACCAAATGCTTACAATCTTCTTATAAGCCTCCCTTCCTCCTGCTACGTAGGCCATTCCTCCTCTCGTCCTCCTGCAATGTGGATCATTTCTGACCTCATCTCTCTCCCAATAAACAACTGTCACGTGACGTTTCGATCGCGTGACGACCATCCAGACAGCCATCTGGTCCTACCTCTCCTCCCTCCTCCAATGAACGGCCGCCACGTCGGCACCACGTGGCCGCCACGTGACGGTTGTAAGAGGGTAATAGACATTTGGTTGTAGTCATGGCATAGTCATATATAGTTTGAGATTATGGGAACGTACAGTAGGCAGCCGAATAATAATAATAATAATAATAATAATAATAATAATAATTTTGATTTATTCTCACTTTATTTGTTATATTTTATGGTGCATCATAATGTTTTTTTTTCTATAATATACAAGTCCTCAAACTTTTGATGAAATCTATCCATGAGTGACAGTCAACCAATTTGATCCAAAAAAATTGACGAAAATATCCATGTCTTCATTCTCTTTCCTCTCGTCCCCTCCTTCTCCCTCCCTACCGCAGGCAGCCAGTCGTCGCTGTTGTCGACCCCGCTCCTCCCTTCTCCGCCCTTGCTCTCCCTGCGGTGAGCAGCATCAACAATTAACATCAACCGTGGTGAGCAGTGGCGACGGCGAGCGACGGCTGCTGCTGCTACTGCTACTGTTGTTGCTGCGGGGCGACTACTCACCGCTAGGGGGAGCGGGGGAGCACGAGAGGGGAGGAGGGCAGCGGAGTCGACGGGGGGGGGGGGGGGGGAGGGGGGGGGGGGGACGGCAACTGTCTGTCCGTGGGGATAAGGGGAAGGAAGAAGAAGACAATGAAAGGAGTATTTTTATCCAAAATTTTGGGTCAAAAGGATTGACCGTCACTCATTGACGAATTTCGTAAAAAATGAAGGGACTTGTACATTATAGAAAATTAGTGGAATACACCGTAAAATATGGTAAATAAAGTGGAAGTAAGTCAAAATTTCTCTAATAATAATTAGAGTTTGGCTTATATATATATATATATATATATATATATATATATATATATATATACTTCTAAAATTGCTAATAAATTTCTTATAGTTTAATTTTTAAGTAAGTGATTAAAAAAAAAAATCTTTTGTATTGCAATTTCACCCTAAAGAAAAATATTGCAATTACATAGTTTAGATTTTTGCATTTTGGTCCTTAGAAAAATTATGCAATTGCATAAGTATAGCATGACACCTAGCCTTGGTGTCATATAAATATGGAGAAAGGGGTAATGTGGGCTGATGCATGGTGAAGAAGGGGAGCTTGGTCATTCCATGTTCAAAATGGTAAGCAGTATGTTTTGGGTAGATATGTATTTTTTTTTTTAAATTAATAAAAAGAGAGAGTGATATAAAAGGTGGAAGAGAGAAAAAAAATGAGCATGCATTCACTCCATTTCTCACCTACAGCCGACCCCTTCCCCTTCATTATTATTATTATTATTATTTATACTACTCTACCTCTTCTTCTTCAAAAATTAACAACCTATTCATCAAAAATTAGCATGCGTTCACTCCACTTCTTTATTATTATTATTCTTCAAAAAAAAGAAAGTGATATGAAAGGTGGAAATTTTTATCATCACGCTATTCATATATTGTGCGGGGGAACACTGTCTGTTGCACGTAAGGATTTGTTACGACGAGAAGTATTATCGTGTGCACATGAAGTGTGATACATCCTTGCACTGAAGACTTGCTTGTATGCGTACAATGGAATACTGCCTATTATGTGCCATTGCTGATAAGTCATGCGAGACAGCTTTTATGCACATGAAGACTTATTGAGCTGCACTGAGCATCCGAAGTCTATAATTTATGTTATCTAAGGAAAGGATCCTGCGGCCCGGCCTGCATTGCTTTCCCTTTGACCTGGTCTTTGATGGCTCTTTGACGTTGGGCGCCTCAAAATCCTGCTGGTAGGAAAGGCCCAACCTGGTTGCCCCTGCCCAGGCCTCCTCAGTGGTGGGAGAATTCATGCGGCAAGACTTAGTTTTTTGTGTTTTAGGCCTGACGGCGGAAGGCACTGCTTGTTGCGTCAAGTTTGGGACAAGATCTGGATGGACCCACATAATTTTTCCCCTAGGTATAGTAATAGGTGTCAGCTAGGCTGCTTGGTCACGAGCTGGTGGAAGGTTAACAACTTCCATAGTCGCCTTAGGGACTGGGACCAATCTGTCTTGGGCTTCCGTCGGTTGGAAGTTGCCAAATTGGAGGGACACCATGTTGGTGGCGTCTGTCACGTCGTCGAAGTCCAAGGAAAGAGCCTTGGTATCGATCAGGCGTTGGATGTACCGCTTCAGGGTATAGCACTCCTGCGTTGGGTGGTGGACGTATCGGTGGAAGTGAAAATACTTCAGGTTGTCGATTTCTGCTGCTTCAAGCTGGCGTCTGACGCTGGGGAGTCGAATTGTGCCTCCCTGTATCAGCATGTCAAAGATGGATTTGACATCCCGATCTTCGAAAGAGTAAGTCTTCTTTGATTTTGGAGGCTCTGCCTGCTTTTGCTCAGGTTTCTTAGTCAAGGTAGCGACCATAGCCTGTTTCACCTTTCCATCGCGGTTGCTATTGTCGCGGTTACTGTTGTTGTTCTTAGGGTTGGGACGTTTCACCTTGTCCTCAGTGATAGGGATATGGATCCCCAAGTTTCGGGCGTTCTTCAGCTTCTTCTCAGTGTTAACGACGCTTACGATGAATGCGGTTCAATCTTAAAACTAGGCGTCATCCATCCAGAGGCTGACTGCCGAAAGTAGGTTCCTCTGGCACATCTTCATTAGCGTCGCTTCGGGATTGCCAGGGGCAGTCTTAGAGCTGTCTGTCAGAATAGTTCGATGTAGTTATGAGCGAGCTCCATTTCTCCCTTGGTGACACCATCAGGGAAGACATTGTCATATCATATCCTAATTCGTAGAATATTTTGAAAAAAGACTCATGAGATCATTGAATGACGATATAAAATTGTCCGGCAGGCTACAGAACCAGTCGAAGGCTACTCCCGCCAATGCTCCGACAAAGATCCTGGTAAGGATGGCATCATTGCGGGATAGGTGCCATGTTGTTGTCTCGAAGTAGCTCATGTAACGACAAGGGGAGGACTTTTCGTCAAATATTTCTATGTTAAAGGGCTTGTACGGGTACGGTACGTCCCTCTGTTCCAGCGGGTACGGTTGGCGTACTCCGAGATTGCGGAGTGAGTTCTGATTACCCATGGAGTCCAGTCAAGCTCAGAGTTCTCAAACCTCTTTCATTGCTTCCTTAGCCTCGTCTGCTGCCAAAGGGACTGAGGAACCAGGTTGGGGAGGATTGCCGCCTGCGGGTGGAGCTGTTGTGTTTGAATCTGCGTTGGTCCCGGGATCTAAGTTAGCTGGCGCAGAGGTCCTTGCCGGCTGAGAGGCCAAGTTTGCCTTGATTTCCAACATTGTTTGGGTCAAGGCTTGCATCGATGCATTCATGGTCTGCATCATGTTCTCGAGAGCCTCCAGGCACATTCGGTCACTGGGGGCATCATAGTCATCCCCGGCCATGTATACTGTCTTCACATGGGGAGAGATGGACGTGGTCGTGGATGCCGCACTCTCCGTCTCGGACCCTTGCAGTAAGCCGTCTTCAAGGAAGACTGTCAACGTTGTGTCTTCCTCAGATTCGTAGGAAGCTATGTCATCTCTGTAAGAGTATCCACTCCCAGGGGTTTCATAATATATTCCTTCATAGTCATTATCATTCCGGGACACTGGATTATTGTGTAGGTCCAGGGGTTTACTATCCACAGCTTGGGGAGCCCCTAGGGGTTCCGAGGAAGAACTACCCCCAGCAGTTGAGAGCTTCTTCCTTGAGCGAGTTCCCTAGAAAACGTCTTTCATAGGTCCTATTGTCGGTCCTCCTAGTAGTCTTTCTCTCAACGCGCTGGTCGAGACTGACGGACTGGAGGTGCTGGCTGTCACGCCCCGATCTTCCGCAGGCAAATCGGCCATTTCCTGCTAGGCAAGAATTACCGCGCTAGCGCTCCCGCAGAACGATCGCTTTAACCCATCCGGACGTGATGCCGCACGAGGGTGAACCGCGTCCGTGAAAGACCGTGATTCATTGGCTGGCGGTAAGAGTTCTAAGCCACAGAGTCGCACAGATTGTCCGAGTGTAGCGGAGTCATAAACGCATAGCGATTTGGTAACAGGTTCACTGAGTCGACAATATAGCGGAAGCATTGAATAACACAAGTTGAAGTAAAGCAACTCTTTATTGATATAAACAAGTGTTATAGGCGGCGTATAGCCAAGATTATAAGTCACTCAAGCCTCTCTCTCTGAAACAGTAAAAACGTGCCAAGTGGCTACAATTGTGGAATGATTATACAGGCGATGATCAGGCGATGTTCACAACATTATGTCTTGTATATGTACTTCAGTTCCGGACGCAGCGATGCTTCGGAGTGATCTCCACGCCTTAGCACGCACGAAGAAGCATCCGTACCGAACGAGGTTCTCCCGCACCCTGCATACAAACTGGTGGATTATCAGTACATTGAATGTACTGGTGGGGAAGCTACTCGCCCGCTCGACAAATCCAAACACGTAATATAAGTTTCGTGCACCAACTATTAAGTTGTCTTTCTAGTTACCTTGGATCAGTTTCATGTAAATATTGAATAGCCTACTCGTGTGGCAGTGCATCGTGCGACATGAGAGGAAACACGACGAGACTTACCCACTTACCAATTGTCCTTTCCTGTCCAAGGCAAACATTATGAATTCAAGCACGGCAAGCATAAACATTCAGGGGCATAGCATATGCAAATACGAAAGTCATGATCGTTCAGGTGTTTAGTTGTTCATTGATGCAATGCAATGACTCGCATGCGGATAGTCGCTAAGCGAGGATGACTTATCTATATGACATAAGTCGCTGGCATAGCCATTATGGACGGTTCACAGTCTCAAGACACAGATGATATGCAACGCAGGTGGCGACCCCCGCTGTATATCACCTTGCCCCATAACATACGACCGCTCATACGTCCCGTCCGGATCGGATCGGTCCCAGTGCCCCGACGACCGTCCGCGGAACTCAACGTAACATACCTTGTGCACAAGTTGTCCGCAACAATGCAGGTCAGGATCTATCCTTTATCCATAGCTTGACATGATAATCATGAAACTTAAACTTATTCTGAACGAGCATATTGCTTCACGAGCTAGGATTCAATCAGTACAAGACACGATCCTCGTTCAGATGCATACTTGGCATGATTATCATTCAAGCGTGATTCACGTTCAGTATTCATTCTTGCTTAATGCATTCCCCTGGTTCGGGAATTTGCCTTGGATGACCTGACGGTCCCGGATACTTGCAGGTTCAATTGCACAGAAGGACTATTTGATAGTCTCCTGGCTAACAAGAATGCATGTACAATACAATTACGTTAGACATTCGTAAGCAAACAAGCATACGTTTCTAAGGAACATAAGTAGACAAGTTTGCTCGGACCCGAAGGTAAGCCGAGGGGTGAAACCGTTAGGGACTTAGCATGCGAGAGTCTGAACATATATAAGCAATATTTCATTTTCATGTTCTAGCATAGCAATACAAGTTGGAATTATTCCCTTAGCTAGGTGCGTTGGATTCTTATTAGCATGTAGGGGGGTGAATCACCTAGCGACTAGCATGAACATTCCAGATTTTAAGTGTGCTGGCTAAGCAAAGACAAGTTCACCGTAGCCACCCACCATAGCGATGATTCGCCTCGGTAGAGTGATACGTCAAGCAAGCCTCTGAAAGCCTAAGCCGGATTCCTGTAGGGACAAGTCTGGATATCCTTTGCTTCTCGTCTGGGGCAAAGCGGGTCGGGACAGTTGCACTTTTGCCGTTTGAATCGGCAGTCTGCTTGAACGGAACGGGGTGTTACACTGGCCTTCTTTCCTCCTTTGGTAGAGGGGACCTTCCAAGCAGAGTAACATGCGACGAAGGACAGTTCCTCCTCCTCTGGCGCTTGTGCCTGAGCTCCGGGTTATTGCCGGGCAGGTGTCTTCTGGTGCAGTCGTTGGAAGGCCGATTGCCTGTTTGTGGGTGCTACTACTCCGTTGCGGCAAAAGTTGATGATAATCTTGGCACAATGACGCAATGGAGAGGATATTTCATCGGCCGTAGTTGTTTCCCTCGCTTTGCGCTTGTGATTGATCACGTTGCGCAAGTCGAGCGAGGGTTGTTCCACCTTTGCACCCTTTTGTGGGTCCGGGTAGACCTAGCGCCCGGGTGTGTAGGTGTTGTGTTGGCTCCCGGATCCGAGGTTCATACAAGAACTTGCCTCAAATCATTGGCGAAAGACTTTTGAGACCGGCCCTGTCCATTTGTCGCTGGGGGCTGGATGCATGGGACAATCTTATATAATTTTCCATCGGGAGCCCGCGTAATGATTAGCAGTGCCCTCTCACGGTCGACTGACTGGACAGATGTTTGAGCTTGGCGAGCCCGCACACTCCTGGACCTCTTTGACTTAGTCCCTGCGGGTGCATAGTATACAGTGTCCAAGTTTGGGTCTTCACCATTCTCATTGGGCCGCATAGAATCTTGGCCGCATGAGATACGATCGAAGACAGAGACTCGACTGCTGTTTGGGCCGCATGGGGATGTTTGCCTACGGTTGTGAGCTGAGGGCGCATGAGGCCGTCTGCCAGTCTTATGCGGCCTCCTTCTTGGCTGCATGAAACTTGCTTCATCCCTAGAACGTATGGTATCGTAGTATTTTTCTTTACCAGTGTCTGGGCGCTGAGTAGTTTTTACGTCGGGTAGGAAGGCCGCATGGACGTGGACTTCTTGGGTGCGTGCCTGACTTTCAGCTACAAGGCGAGCGGTTGGAAGCGCCCCTTCCATAGTTGGGCGAGGCGCGTCGGCCTTTGCTACCCATTTCCTGTGGGTCGCCTTGGGCTTGGCTAGCCTTGAGGAAGGACCGACGCTTCCTTCTAAGTGCATGTCCTCGAATGCTTGCTAGTCGAAGAGAATCACCATCATCTTTTGCGCCGAGCCAAGCTTGGACGCATCGGACTGCGTCACTGACTTCTCAACAGAGAAAAAGTTGGTCCCCAGCAGGGTCGCCATCGTGTTTGCCATTTAAACCAAAAAGAGAACTGAAAGAACTGGATTTGATTAACAAACTAAGAGAAAGTACAGAGAAGTCCTAGAAGATAATCTAAGTACAAATTTGTTTTATGGGGGTGACAATGGAGGATTAGGAGTGTAGCAACTCTTTTTACTCCGTGGACGATCCGATGTAGAAGCTCTTTTCTCTTGTTCGAGTGTAGATCCGCAGATAGCCAGCCAGGTCCTTATATAGGGGTAGTACCCTGTTATTTATAGTTGTTCTATGGCCGCATGGATTTTGGGCCGCATGGACATTGGGAGTTGCCACGTGTCTTCCCCAAACAGCAAGGAGTTATAATTGTGCATAAGAATCTGGGCTTTAGCTGTCACGTGGGCATTTCTTAAGATTTTCTTGTTATTAAATATCCGCGTGGTTTCTCGTCCTTTGTGGGCACGACTTGGTTAATTGGATACGTGTCTTGCCACTTGGTTGGAGAGGGTCACCTTGTTACAACAACACGATTTGCTTTGTTGGGGGCATCTGGGGCATACGAAGCCAAGAATTGTGGAGGACACATGGAGTCTGGGATGCGTGGGGCCAGAGACGCATGGGACGCATGGGGTCTGGGACGCATTGGCCAGAATCGTATGGGATGCATGGGATGCTTGGAGTCTGGGACGCATGGGCCAGAACCGCATGAGACGCATGGAGTCTGGGACGTATGGACAAGAGCTGCATGGGACACATGGAGTCTGGGATGCATGGGCCAGAGCCGCATGGGACGCATGGGCCAGAGCCGCATGGGACACATGGGCCAGAGCGGCATGAAAATCTTTTATCTGTCATGCCCCGATCTCCCGTAGGCTAATCGGCCGTCCACGCTAGGCGGAAAAGACCGCGCCAGTGCTCCCGCGGAACGATCGCTTTGACCCATCCAGGCGTGATGCCGCACAAGCACGATCCGCGCTCATACAAGGCCGTGGTTCATTGGCTGGCGGTAAGAAATCTAAGCCACAGGATCGCACAGATTGTCCGAGTGCAGCGTAATGTATAAACGCATAAGCGAATGGTAACAAGTTCGAGGCAGGATATACATATATGGAACAAGTTTGTGGCAGGATATATATATATGGAACAAGTTAGAGGCAGAATATATATATATATATATATATATATATATATATATATATATATATATATATATAAAAGTGTTGTACACGTAGTGCTGCATAGTTTCTGAGACTTCTGTCTTTTAGCGAGTTCACACCTTTCGAGACGTTCAGAAAATTCTCCTCTGTCGGGATTCGGTGTCAGATGTAATCTTGTTGTCAGAACGTGATTTCAGATCCATCTGCGGCCAAAACTGCATTCGGTCGTTTGGTTCGCATAGCTCTCGCTTAATTGGGCCGCATGGTGATCATGCGGTCCATTTCCTAATAAACTTTTTCCTGGGCTGCATGATTGCTGAACGCATGGATCCAACTTTTTCATGCTTCTACAGTCCTTTATAAATAAAAGATAACATCTTCGAGTCGAACAACTTCAAGTTGCCAAATGAGATCTAAATGCCTCAAAATGTCCAAGTGACTCCCCACATAAGTGGAGGAGGGAGTCAACACATTGGAGAATGCACTGATGAGTGATCTTAAATTGACTCACCTAAATCAATACGGTAATCATGTAGGACATGCAAAATTATTTTATAGCCTTTCTACTTTCTCTAGGACTAGTTAACAATTCATAAACATGTTTATCTGAACATAAATATGTCATTTAGCATGATGAATCTTATCCAATGCTATCATCCTTCCTTGTAAGATAAGGATTAACATTCATAATATATAATATGTCATAAGTGTGTCCCTGTATTAATTATTAGCGTTAATAAAATATATGTGTCATGAGTTCGTCTATACAAATAGCTTTTTAGGTCTGCAAACAAATTATTATTAGCATGTAGCCTAACTATACGACGATCACTGGTGACACACCCTTTTGGATTATACATGATGTTGTGATGCGTCCTTCCATTTTGGGTAGCTAGTTCCGCTGAAGATTCTGCAATACCTTGTGCTTGAAGCAAGTTCTACATAATTTTCTTAGATCGAATCGGTCGGTTCGCAGTTTTCGTTTGAGAAAAGCCAAACCATGTGTACAAGTTGTCCATGACCATATAAATGCATGAACAATTTAACTATAAAATATATACACGGTACATAAACTGAAATAAAGCAATACAATTTTCTACTTGTACAACAATTTAGTCTCGCGATATCTCATTTTCTACTAAGTGTTATTTCGATTGGCGACCCATTGGTCCCAAACCAATCCAACCATTATGTGGTACCACAACACATTCATATTTACTACTTCATAATCCAGGAATTTTCATACTTGCGACTCAACGGTCCCAAACCCTTTTTCTATTGTTCCATTTTTTTTAACAACGGTACAAAATTCCAAATTTTTATATAGCAAGTTAACAACAATAATTTTATTATTTTTATCTTGGTCCTTTTACTTAGCATAAACAATTTTATATAATATAGGAACAAAAACTAATAAGAGTTTTTTTATTATAAAAAAAAGAAGAATAAAAAACATCCATCAGTTGACAAATCGACTTCATTTCGATCATAAAGACTGAATAATTCATCTGCATGAATCCAAGTCCAACTAGACCATTCGAACCAACAATTCAGTACAATGCACCGTACAAAACATGACGTTACAACCATCGCATATGGATGAGCCGTATTATCTTAGTCGGCCACATATCTAAAATATCTAAAATGATATTCCAATCACACTAGTCATAGATCGATATTGTTATTGTTATTTTTTTTCACATGTTACTTGTTCATATTTCTATATTTTAGTTCATATCATTTTTTTCCCTGCAGTTTTCTTATCAGTTATTATTCCCTACACTTGTTCCCATATAACTTTATTCTGTATTCAAGTAAATTTATGTGCCACTCCTTTAGCACACTGTCCTTCCTTTGTAAAATTTCTAAATCTCTTCCATCTTCTTCAATTGTTCAAAATATCCCCTCCATAAAATTTTATGGGGATATTAACCATACAAGTGGTAGATATTTTAATCGGTCATTCACATCCCATCATCGCAAGGGCGGGCTTATGTGCGCATGCTTCCCATGCCACGTCCCTCCCCCCTCTTAATTGATTAATAAGTGATGTCATAGTTATAGTCATAGTCATCGTCATCGTCATCGGCATGGTTGTCATCTCCTTCCTTCAAAGTCGGCAAGCTCATCTCCTCTCTTCTTCACGACCAACGAGAATTCACCATTTAGCAGAGTTCCTATTGCTGCTGGCATGAACAGCATTGGCTTCATCCTCCCCCAATTGGGACCCACCAATCCCCTTTGGTGGACCCTCCCACCACCACCACCAGCAGCAGCAGGAGGAGGGAGGAGGCTCTTCCATAACCTCCACCAGAAGCAGCGGCGGCGGCAGCGGCAGCTGTCCCTCCACAGCTACAGACACGACCAGGCTGCTGCTGCTGTTGGTGATACTCCGACCAACTCTCCTTCGCCACATAGCAGCACTACGGAATTAGCTGACCGTCCTCATCATCCAAACTCTGCTCTTCCAATCTTCTGGGAGGAGCTCATCGAGAAGGTTACATATGCTGTGCAACTCTCTCTCTCTCTCTCAAATATATTTATATATATAGGAATTGTTCTAACTCATGAATCGGACTCAATTGTCGTCAGGTTATCTACCGCTGCCGCTTCTTGACCGCATTCGGTATCGTTGGTTCTTTGATGGGCTCCATACTCTGCTTCCTCAAGGTATCGATTATTAGCTACTGTACACCAACCATTTGACTATTGCTACCACTCATGATCTCTATTGGGTATTAATTAGGTTGAGGTTCTATTCCACTTCCACCATACGAGTCTTAGTTAACCCAATGTGTTAATTAATTAAGGCTCAATTGCAACTTGATACCCTCATCCTAAACTTTGATATGCATCAACTTGATACCCTAAAAAAAAAGACGACTGTCCATGACCTCCCCCTCCACTCCGACTGCTCCACCACCGCCCCCCTGTCTCTGCACGTGCTGCCGCTGCTGCGCGCCGAGAAAGGGGGGGGGGGGGGTGGTGTGGCCGGAGGGGGGATGTTTGGTGGGGAAGTAGGAGTAATTTCGTCATTTTTTTAATTTTTGGGTATCAAGTTGAAAATATTCAATGGTTGATGGTATCAAGTTGTCGAGTAAAAAAGTTTAGGGTATCAAGTTAAAAAAACTGGAATAGTTGAGGCTATCAAGTTGCAATTCAGCCATTAATTAAATACGTGGAAACACTAGGTCCCTTTGAATTATTTAGGTAGTATCTGATTGAGAGACGGACTTAGAGGAATGTAGCATGTCAGCTAGCAAAGCTGGATTGCCCCCTTGGAGATCAATGACACAAATAGTGGATTGAGAAGACAAAAAAAGTTGATTCAGTAAACATAATAAAACGAACATTAGTCAGACGAGATTCGTACAAGTAATTACAATCCGGGCCTAGTCCTGGAAAAGGTGGATCATATACCGAGAGCTCGCCTAGCAAAAATGAGCATCACTGAGTGGTAAGGAATCGCAATGCCATATGCGTAGGGTAAGGGAGACCTGCAACCGTGATGATGGCGGATGACATGAACAAATCATTCTTAACATGCTTGGTCTGCTAGTGAAAGATAGGATCTTTTACAATCTGTAGAGCATTCCGGTTATCATAAAACATTGTGGGGTAGGAATACAAAGTACCCGAACAGTCTCTACATTTGCATCTTCCATGTCATTAGACAATTTATACTGCACTACCATCAAGGATCGAGATGTAATATCTTGTTTTTTGGCACCGTGAGTTAAGAGAAGCACTAAGAAACACAAAAGTAGCGGAATTTGCGTCACCAACTCAGTCAGAATTAAAGTAAGCAAAAAGTAGAAGAGCAGAAGAGGAGAGGAACAATAGTGTGCCCGAGTGCCTCGAAAAAATGTAGGATAATCTGAAGAACAAAATGCTAGTATAGCGTTTGAGGAGCCAGAACAAACTGAATGATCACATAAACAACATAAGACACTATAGGGTATGAAGATAGTAACATTATAAAGTAACAAAACTATTAACAAACTAACGAATTACGAGTAGCATCTGGTTGTATCTCACTTTTCTTGAAATGAAGCTTCTGATGACATTCAATCAGAGTTGGACCACACTGTGCGACCATGTGCCTCTCCAGCCCAATATAACAATGGTTGTGTATTTCTACCAAATCAAGAGAGATCCTCGGTGAGTATAAGCGACCTCAAGCCTAGGAAATAGCAAAGAGGACCAAGTTCAATCATTTTTAAGCGATAAGGAAGACACCTCTTAAAAGAGGAGTGGTCTGATCATCTCTCTTAATAAAATCACTTGTGGATTTCTACCAAGCCAAGAGATAGCCTTGCTGAGTATAAGCATCCTGCAAGCCTAGGAACTAGCAAAGTGGACTGAGATCAATCATTTCAAAGTGGCAATGAAGAAACCTTAAAGTGAATTTATGATTCATCTCTGGTGGTAATAGTATCATCAACATGTAATAAAAGAAGAGAGTCCTCGGGAGTGAATAGCAATATCAAGCTCATATGCACTATAAAGTATGAAGAACAAATCAAAGACTACTGTATGGCTAAACTTCCTAGGCTAAGCCTGCAGTGCTTGTCTTTGACTGGAAGAGCTTGAGAAAACGATAAAACTACTGATGGGTCTCAAGATAGTTCAATGATTAGTAGTCGGTGGCTTCTCACTGCTTTAGGTGGATGGCGTCCGACGACGGGTCGAGATGGCAAAGGGTGACTGGTTATCGGTTGCGATCATTGATCGTAAGCGTAACGTTAAGTGCAGAAGAAAAAGCCAACACGATAATGGTCCTTTCATGGACATGCAGTCTTAATAGAGACTGGATTTTTATTTTCTAATAATTAAAACTAAAAAAATTGAGGCCCCTTGGGGGAGGAGGCCCTAGGCGGCTGCCTAGCCCCCCCCCCCGAAGCCAGCTCTATTAACAACTGTGGGATTTCATTCATCTCATTCTTTATTTTTTTTAAATAATCTAAGTAAAAAGAAAATCAAGAGTTTAAATAAAAAAAATTGTACACGAAATTCTTAATTTGAGTTCCTAGTCAAACTGATATTATATCATAAGATATTTTCTTGCCACTTTCCTCTCCTTTATATAACCACCACAACCCATTCTCCAAACCCTCCCCTTCCCCGCACAAGCCTGCTACCGACATTGCACCGAAAAAAATATCAACCACCTTCGGTCCCATGTTCCCTCTACAAATACTCCCCTCCCGAGAAGAACCTCTCCCCAGCCCTGGCATTCATAAACTTCTTCCACATTATTCTCTCCTCATTCTTCCTATTGAACCGAGCTCTCTCCGCAACATTCACCATCAACAACAACTGCGAGTACAACGTGTGGCCCGACATCCTCTACAGCCCCGACACGGCCCCCACTCCACCACCAGCTTCGAGCTGTCCGAGTCCTTGTTAGAGTCCCGCTCCGTCGTCGTCGTCGTCATCGTCAGACGCCATCCACCTAAAGCAGTTAGAAGCCACCAACAAAATATTACCTATCTAAATATTGGAAGTCACTTTTACAAGACAAGAACTAGTATGAAACTCAAAAGCATATGCATTTCACTTTCACCAGACAAAAAGTCAATTTTATACTTCTATTTTCAAGCAACCAAACAACCCCTTGGTTTGCTAGTGAAAGATAGGGTCTTTTACAATATGTAGAGCACTCAGGTTATCATAAAGAGTTAATTATCTAAATGGTGTCTGAAGAATGTAATGGTTGCCGTTTTGGTGATCGAACTTTTTTTTGGGGTTAATTTGGTACCGAAGCTTTGTATTTTGGTTTAAATAGTGCCTGTATTGGATTTTGTTGGTATTTTTTGATGAAAATCGATAAAAATGGACATGTGATGGTCACATGACTTATTTTTCATAGTTATTTTGTTATGTTTTTGTTTTTCGACTAAGAATATTGGTATTCGAATAAATTCTACATAAACAAATAGCTTTTGTCGAGTACAAAATGACGGCTCTACAATCAATTATAGCCGACGTATCGACTGGTCATGACAAAAATAATCCTAAAAATAAGATACGTGATCATCACATGTCCATTTTTAACGATTTCTATCCAAAATATCAACGAAACCTAGTTCATGCACTCTTTAAACAAAAATGTAAAGCTTAGATACCAAATTAACCAAAAAAAAGTCCGATCACCAAAATGATGACCAAAATATTCCTTAGACACCATTTCAACAATTAACTTTATCATAAAACATTGGGGGGCAGGAATACAAAGTACCCGAACGTTCTCTACATTTGCGTCTTCCATGTCATTAGACGATTTATAATGCACTACTGTCAAGGATCGAGACGTAATATCTTGTTTTTTTGGCACTGTGAGTTAAGAGAAGCACAAAGAAACACAAAGTAGCGGTAATTGCATCAGTGTAGAATATTTGGTGTTCTTTTTTTTATTATAATCTTGGCTATATATATATATATATATATATATATATATATATATATATATATATAGCCTTACAATCCTCCATCTTACATAAAATCCCATAATATATTATAATATACCAACACTCCTCAAGATGGGCGAAAGATATTCACTAAGCCCATCTTGTCACATCCTCTAATCATATCTACAGAGCTAAGTCCCTTGGTCAGAATGTCTGCTACCTGATCCTTGGTTGGAATGTGGCTTAGCTCCAGTAGTCCACTGTCCAACTTCTCCTTGATGAAGAACCTATCGATCTCGATGTGTTTGGTCCTGTCATGCTGCACTGGATTGTTGGCGATATTGATGGCTGACTGGTTGTCACACCACAGTTTTATCTTGGCTCCTTGATCCAGCTTTAGCTCCACCAGCATACTCTTCAGCCATAGCAGCTCTGCAACTCCCAAGGTCATAGTTCTGTACTCCGCTTCAGCTGTCGATCTGGCCACCACGGACTGCTTCTTACTCCTCCAAGAGACCAAGTTGCCTCCTACAAATATGCAATAGCCCGAGGTAGATCTCCTTTCATCAACACAGCTAGCCTAGTCAGAGTCACAGTAGCCCTCGATGCTCACGTGATCATTCTTCCTGAATATCAACCCCTTTCTGGGGGCACCCTTCAAGTATCTCAGAATCTGATACACTGCGTCCATATAACCCTTCCTTGGGTCATGCATGTAGCGGCTCACCACACTCACTGCAAAGCAGATATCAGGACGTGTGTGGCTCAAATAGATTAACTTGCCCACCAGTCTCTGGTATCTGTCTCGGTCAACTGATTCTCCAGCCTCAGCACCCAGCTTTAACCTCTGATTGATCGGCGTCGCTGCAGATTTGCATCCCAACATCCCTGTCTCTGTGAGAAGGTCCAGCGCATACTTTCTCTGAGAAAGAATAATCCCCTCTGCTTCTAGAGCAATCTCAATCCCAAGGAAGTACCGAAGAAGGCCACGATCTTTCACCTCGAACTCCTTGCCAAATTTTCCCTTGAGTTGGGCAATCTCTTGCTCATCATCTCCTGTGATAATCATATCGTCCACATACACCGCAAGCATGGTGATGTGGCCTCCACTTTGACAAAAAATATAGTGTGATCAGTGTTGATCTTCCGATATCCCATCCCTATCACCGTCCTCCTGAATCTGTCAAACCATGCTCGAGGAGACTGTTTCAGTCCATAAAGGGACTTCTTCAACCTGCAGATCTTGTCCACTGTCTTATCAGTGCAGAATCCTGGTGGTATCTCCATGTACACCTCCTCCACTAGATCCCCATGAAGAAACACATTCTTCACATCCAGTTGGTGTAGCTTCCATCCACCATTCGCCGCCAAAGAAATCATGGTCCTGACGATGCTCATCTTCGCCACTGGTACAAAAGTCTCGACGTAGTCAATGCCGTAAGCCTGACTGTATCCTACGGAAGGCACGGACTCCGCGAGCGTCCCGCACCCTCAGATAAAGAAACTCCTTTTGCCACCAGTCGAGCCTTGTAGCGCTCAACCTGTCCATCTGGGTTCTGATTCACAGTAAAGATCCACTTGCATCCGACTGTCCTCTTTCTCCCTGGCAGTTTTACCAGTTCCCAAGTGTGGTTCTTCTCAAGAGCCCCTAACTCGTGCATCGTCGCTTTCCACTTTAGATCGTTCTTGGCAACCTACCAATTGTTAGGTACAGTAATACTATCCAAAGACGCAATGAATGCTCCATGAGAAGAAGAGATGTTATCATATGAAACAAACTGAGCAAAGTCCCAACCATATATATCAGGAGGATTTCTCGCATTGCTGCGAGTGGTCCTCCGTACTGATAATGGTGTGGGAGGGGTAGGAATAATAATATCACTTGAAGGAAAATCTGGTGGTGGTGTAGTAGGTAACTCAGGAGTCGAGACGGACACAGGCAAGGGACTTGGCAGTGGCACTATAGGCACTATAGATACTGATCCTGCAGTTTGCTTCCCTTTCCTGCTGTAGGTAAGTAATCCCCCTGAGACGTGGGCCTAACACTTGTTATCTCCTCCCCCTGTTCCCCTTCACTCTCTTCCTCAACCGTTCCTCCATGCCATACTCTTAAATTGGTCATCAAACTCTCATCAATCTCCCTCTCTCGCCTCATACTCTCAGTGTCAGGTAAGTTGTCCATGGATGAGGTTCCCTCCTGACGGTAGTATGACTCAAGCTCCCTGAAGTGAACATCCATGCTCACAAACCTATTCTTCTCTACTGGGCTCCAACACACGTATCTCTTCCGAGTCGCCGAATAGCCCACGAAGACACACTTGATTGCTCTAGGGTCATGTTTTCCAACAGACGGTCTGTTGTCCTTCACAAAATATACGCAGCCAAACACCTTCAGCAGGAGTATCCCACTATTATTTTCTTGCAATATATCACATGGAGACTTCCATTCCAGTATTTTCGAGGGCATCATGTTGATCAGTTGAGCTGCTGTCAACACTACATGCCCCCACAGACTCTGTGGGATATTCATGACGATCATCATGCTCCTTGCCACCTCTAGAAGGTGTCTGTTCTTTCTTTCTGCCACTTCATTATGTGCTGGTGTGTGCACATGTGGTCTAATGCTGTATCCCTTGGGCTGACAGATATTCCTCAAGTACTTTGTTGGTATACTCTATCCCATTGTCAGACCTCAGTACCTTCACCACTGCTCTGTACTGAGTCTGGACATGTTTATGAAAGTCCCGAAAACAGGCAAAGACATCACTCTTATTCTTCATCAAATACAGCTATGTGACGAGATGTACAATCAATAAAAGAAACGAAATACTTGTAACCATTCATAGTAGTTGTGACGCACGTCCCCCAAACATCAGAATGTATAATATCAAAAACAGAAGAGCTCCTATGGCCCGCACTAACATATGAGCTCCTAGTAAGTTTGTCTAAATCACATGCATCACATACTAGTTTCTCCTTATTTGCTTTCTCATAAATAGATGGATACAACCTACTTAAAATACCAAAAGAGGAGTGTCCCAACCGCCTGTGGTGGAGTATCAGTGTATCCTCGACACTCATCTTCGGTCCTCCCATTCCTGTCCTCTCTGCCACAGACACCAATACCGAATCTAGCCCTTCCCGATCCAGGTACCACAGTCCATAATGCCAAGTGCCAGTCCCAAGTCTTCGTCCCGTCTCCTTCTCCTAGAAGATCACCTTAGGAATATCAAAAAAGAATGCATTTTAGTTGGAGGATTATAGAACTAATGGACAAAAGACTGACTGGAAAAGAAGGAGCATGCAAAACATTGGATAATTTTACTGAACATGTACAATCGACAGTATCCTTACCGACCACTGACTGGAAAGTACCATCGGCTGTTTGAATGCTGTCCGCCGATGCTAGATGAGTGTAGGAAGAGAACTCACTAGCATTCCCTGTCACGTGTCGAGACGCACCCAAATCGACAATACAGTTCGGCGATCTAAGAAAAGACAGAGATGCAAGGGCGAGTGAGTCGCCGGTACCTTCCGATGGATGGACATACATGACAGCGTTGCCTCTGGTGAAGACTGAGGTGGACGCCTCCTCAGTCCCACTCCTGTCTCTATCGCTTGACGCTCTGCTTTCTCCTGAGTACCTCCAGCATGCCCAGTAGTGTCTGATCCTCCTCAGTATAGGCGTCATCAGTTCACTCCTCGCCTTCTGCTACCAGCAGGTTTGTCCGATAACCTCCTCGACCACCCCGTCGACCCCCACGACCAGGGTCACGTCCTCCAAACTGTCCACGTCCACGTCCACCACCTGAATCTCCCTACTTGGGTGGTTTGGTGCAAGCATACCTCAGATGGCCCACGTTCCCGCAGTTGTAGCACTGCCGGGGGTCTCCCATAGGTCCTGTGCCGCCTGAATTGGCAATCGCCAGTACTGACTTCACTTCAGGAGGACTACTTGTTCCTGCCTGTAGCTTGATGCGAGTCTCCTCCTGGATCATGACTGAGATAGCCTACTCAGGTGTAGGGATCTTCGGTTGGGCTAGAAGTAGTGTTGTCCTCTGAGCAAGCAAACACAGCGGCCAGCCCCTTAAGAAACTTTATCGTCCTCTTCTGCAGATATACCTGTCTCTCCTTACACTTCGGGTCCTTGCAGCTCGTCTGATCTGAGGAGTGATCGTAATCCAACCACAGACGCTCCAACTCCGTGGCAAACTCCTGCACCGTCTTCTCTCCCTGTACGGTGTCGTCGATTTCTTCCTTGATCTGGAAAACCCTCAAGTTATTCCCCACACCATCGTAGATCCTCCTCAACTTCTCCCACATGTCCTTTACCATCTCAAGGCCATCCATTGTGGCGGCGATCGACTGGATTAAAGAATTGAGGAGCCAAATGTATATCACCATATGAGTGGACTTTCACTCGTCGCGTCCTGCCGAGCCCTCATCCGGCTCTGTCTTCTCTCCTGACAAGAAATCCTCCAGGTTCTTTCCTGCGAGGGTTCTCCTCACCCGTCGTGACCAACTCAGGTAGGTGGTCCGTCCATCAAGCTTCAGATCGATGGAGGGAAGCTCCAACTTCGCTGATGTTCGTGTCGCGCTCTCATCAGCCGACAGTTTCATCAGCTTTATCAATGTTGCGACCTTCGCATGGTCCAACTTCTTGATGATCTCCTCTATAGATCCTACTCTTCTCTGATCACCTCACACCCGTCCCACGATTCACGTTCGTCCTCTTCGTCCTCTCTTAGACCCGATCATGTCCCTCCCCATCGGATCTAGGCCTTCGATGTCAACGTCCGGAATGACCCGCGGGAGATGCCGGGAACCGCGGGAGATGCCGGGAACCGCGACAGAAGGCTTCTGCAGGCTCCGCAAGAGTCGAGGCTTCACGGTGGTGGCGGAAGTGTGGTTGCGGCGGCGACGGTGGTGGTGGACGAGCAGTGCGGCAATGGTGGTGACGGCTAGGTTTTGTGGCGGCTAGGGTATGTGCTCTGATACCATGTAGAATATTTGGAGTTTTTTTTTTATAATCTCTTGGCTATATATATATATATATATATATATATATATATATATATATATAGCCTTACAACCCTCCATTTTACATAAAATCCCATAAAACATTATAATATACCAACAGTCACCAACCCGGTCAGCGTTAAAAGTAAGCAAAAAGTAGAAGAGCATAAGAGGAGAGGAACAATAGTGCCGAGTGCCTCGAAAAATGTAGGATAATCTGAAGAACAACATGCTAATATAGCGTTTGAGGAGCCACAACAAACTAGATGATCACATAAACAACATAAGACACTATAGGGTCTGAAGATAGTATCATTATAAACAAAACTATTAACAAACTACCGAATTATGAGTAGCAACTGGTTGTATCTCAATTTTGTTGAAATGAAGCTTCTGACGACATTCAATCAGAGTTGAACCACACTGTGACCATCTGCCTTTCCAGCCCAAGATTCAACATTGCTTGTGTATTTCTATCAAATCGAGAGATATCCTCGGTGAGTGTAAGCGACCTGCAAACGTAGGAAATAGCAAAGAGGACCAAGTTCAATCATTTTTAAGTGATAAGGAAGACACCTCTTGAAAGAGGAGGCGTCTGATCATCTCTCTTAATAAAATCACTTGTGGATTTCTACCAATCCAAGAGATAGCCTTGCCGAGTATAAGCATCCTGCAAGCCTAGGAGCTAGCAAAGTGGACCGAGATAAATCATTTCAAAGTGTCAGTTAGGAAACCTTAAAGTCAATCTATGATTCATTTCCAGTGGTAATAGTGTCATCAACATATAACAAAAGAACATGGGGGTCCTTGGAGCTTAGAAGCCAGAAGCAGGAGCGGAGACGGAAGCGGGGGCGGGAGCGGGGGCGGGGGCGGGGAAGCGCTAATACATTTTTAATGTTTATTAATTATTGTTATCAAAACTTATAAATATCTTAAAATTTATTAGAATTTATAAAGTTCAGTTCAAAGTTACAGAGAGATCTTTCGCATGTTAATTTTTTATGACGTCAAAGTAAGAAATCTTTAGTTTCTTGGTACTTTGATAAATGTGTATTGAAAATATTCCAATTTCTCTCACAAAATTTATGTCATCTTCTAAAATTATGGTCATATTATGGGAAGCGATCATCTCGTCGGAGAAACGAGCTTCCGTCCCCGGAGAAACGAAGCTCCCGTCATCGGGGAAACGAGCTCCAAACAAGCTCCCAAGTAAGAAACGCCGAATCGAAGGTTCTTACTGAGATTCGTTGACCTCCTAGGAGTTTCTGGCTTCTAAGCCTTGGAGTGAATAGCGATATCAAGTTCATATGCACTATGAACAAATCAAAGACTACTATATGGCTAAACTTCTTAGGCTAAGCCTGTAGTGGTTGTCTTTGACTGTGAAGAGCTTGAGAAAACGATAAAACTACTGATGGAAATGAGGAAGCTAGTGGAAAAGATAATAAACTTCTCCCAAAGATCACCATGGAAAAGACATTCTTTACATCTAACTACGGGAATAGCCATCCATGAACTCCAACAACAACAATGAGAGTAAAACTATTATTTTACGGCAAGAAAGTTCTCATAGTCAGTGTCGTTCTAGGGACAAATGCCACGCCTTGTAAATGGTTTTCAAGAGAATCCATCCACAAGTTGCAGCCGCAACAATACAAGTACAAACCATTTTTTATCGCAACAAAGGTCTCCTCATAACCAATGTCATTCATGAGAGAATCGCATTTTACAGTCTATTGATTCTTAGCTTGTTTATGAGCTTATAATCAATGATTCATACTCTTTGTTGACCTAATGGTTATGTCTGCGCTATATTGTGACCTAAGGTTATGAAGATACTTGTTAATTATAGACAAGTTTTAAGTCCAAATTGAGTTTGTTTACGAGCTTTGTCTCACACTGAAAGTGAAGCTTGGTGAGCTTGTCTTAAAATGAAAGTGCTTATGAAACATACCAAATTGAAAATATTTATTAGTGTTAGATGTTTCTCTTACATAAATATATAAATAAAAATGAGCTGGCTCGAGATCTCAACGAGCCGGATACCTCTGAACTCGGGTTTGTTTACCTAATGACCCTATTTTTAGGCTCAAGGTCCTTGTCACGGACTTATTGTTTTGCCTACACCTCTCTCCGTGTGGTGCACAAACTTCCCCTTTGAAGACCCGTGCAAGTCTTTCCCAAATGCTTAGTTAGATCGCTAAGATGAGAACGAGAAGATGTGGAGAAAAGAGAGAGAGAGAGATTGGAATATTGGAAACTTCATTATACTTGAGAGAGTTTACAACTTCTTAGGTGGTGAGAAACAAATGGAGCCTTCCCCCTTTTTATAGCCTCAAAGGTTATAGATTTAATGGCTAAGATTATGACATGTGTCCGCCATCTAACGATGGAAACTTTTTAGAAATGGTAGAAATCCTCATGAAACTTCTAGATGCAAGAAATATCCCAAGAATCTTTCGAGGAATATCCAAGATTTTTTTTCCAAAGACTCCATACAATTCTAGAGTATTCCGGAGGCTTCCCTCAAGTAACTGCTTCACCTAATAGGATGTGCAATATTGTCTTAGTAGAGCAAAAATTCTTGTGCATGATATCGTCGAGCTTTTCAACAAGCCGTGCTCGAGTTGGCTCACAAATAGCTCCGCTTGTCTACACACCTACTTTCATATACCTTAATATCATTAATTTGTATTCTAGTGACACAATTTGGGGTTCTCCATAAATTGACTAACTAGACCAAGAAGGATGAATATGTACGGTCTAGTAATGATTATGTAAAATCGGTCTTCTATACTTAGAATTGTCCTTGACATCCTCACCTTTATCATGCCACAAATTGGGGTCCCACTCCATAGTAGTATGAACCTGTTTAGCACCAAGTAGCTCAGTTTTCTATAGCAAATTTATGAAATATTTCCTCTAAGAGATGACGACACATTATTTCCTACGAGCGACCTCAATTCCTACAAAGTAATACTAATAAGGCTGTCCTAACTTTTTGGTAACAAAATACTTCTGGAGATATTCCTTGGTCTCATTATTACTGTCAGATAAAAGAATATTATCAGCATAGACCATCCTCAATATAACAGTCCCAGACTCATCGGTACATGAATGCAAAATCCGATCTCTCTAATCACTTGGCCAAATTTCTTAAAGTAATCACAAAGACTCTACCTCAGACCATATATCGCCTTCTTCAGCTTGCCACTCAATTCTCCCCCAGCAAAAAACTCAGGAGGATACATTTATTCAGTAAGGTTACCATTTAAGAATGTTTTCTTAACCTCAAGCTGAAATATAGGCCTAGAAATGTTGACTCTATGGGAGAAGAGTACTCTAATAGACTGGAGACTATACATAGGAGGAGAGGTCTTAAAATAATCAACACTATAAGTGAAACCCTTTGCGACTAATCGGGCCTTATAGCGATCTGTAGGCTCATCAGTTAGGGTACTTATGAGTAAACACCCATCGGCAAGCAACACTATCAGTGTCAGGCAAGCAGAAACCAAGTCTGATGTGTTGTAGGACAGTAGAGCATCTCTCTTCTCAGTCATTATTTGTTTCTAGTCTAGAGTCTCCTCTAGTGCTTCAGTATAATACTTGGGAATAGTCTAGTCTCGCTGTGCTTCAATATAAGAATTGGGAATAGATACAAAATGAGACAAGGAAAAGTGGTGATAGGAAGAACAAAGTCTAGCAGAGGAAACAAAATCACCTAATAAGATATAGGTGCACATTTACCTTTGCAAAGGGCAATTGGAAGATCAAAATCAGATATAAGATTATTGGCAGAGATTGGACGATCGATAGATTTGAGATGGGTAGTACCATAGGAGCCTCTTATGAGTACCCTATGAATATAACTGTAGCGACTTAGCTATATCACAATGAAATACTAGGAGAGCTAAAGGAAAAAACTTAGTAGGAGGAATGGTGGAGAAAGAGGATTCGGTGAAGAATGTAGTGTCTTCAAGGGTGGTCGAGATCGAGGTCAGGATTGATCGGGAGGAGGTCGCTTAGGGTTGTCATGGCACAAGAAGTTGGCTGGAGTTGAAGTGTAGGCTCCCAACAACAAATCGGGGTGGCAGCCAACAGGAGGTGGCGGTCAACAATACTTAGGTCTAGGGTTTGGTAGGGTGTTGGATTATGGTTAGAGTTAGGTTTTCGGCTGAGTGGGGGTTAGGGTATGGGACAGGGTCATGGTTAGGGTTTTGATTAGCTAGAGTTAGGGTTTTAGGGTTAGGATTAAGGTTTGGAGGGTTGCTGATATGCTAAGTCTAAGGTTTATGGTGGAAAGTCTTTTTAGAGGTAGGTAGAGAGCTAGTGCTATGATACCAACTTGGAAGAAGAGGCTCAATGCAATAGGATAGTCAGGGACGGATTTATTAAGGGTCCAAGGGAGCCTCCCCCTCGCCCCCACAAAAAATAAATAAAAATGTCCATATACTTTGGTAAGATTGACTTTTTTTTTTTTTTCATTCTTGTTTGAGTTTTAATATATTTCTTGCTATTGAAGTTCAATTAACATGACAACTTTAAGGATTTCTATATGTAGTAGCACGGCTCCACCAGGATTTAAATCATGGCTCCGCCCCTGGGAATAGTTTATTAAGATGGTTTGGGTACATATTTATAGGAGGAGATCCTTGTTAGGACATTAAGTTTGTGGCACTAAAGAAGGAGAACACGGTACTAAGTCTAACAGCTCAAACAGATCTTACAGATCCAACGACAAGAAACCTGGTCCTTTCGAGGAGGTAAATGAAGGTCCCATGTGTTGGTGCAATAAGGGCATCAAGCTCGTCAATCACAACCTACTTTCCTACTTGTAGAATTTTAGATTGCCTATATAATGCTTAAGATATGGAGTTGTAATCATATTTCTTATTATAAAAAAAAAATCGAGTTTTATCTCTCAACTGATGGATTCTGTCCATGGATTTGAATCTGTCCGTGGACTTGGATGTTGTCCTTGTATTCAGGTTGCTCCTGGTTTTAGCATTTATCTTCTTGATGATCATTTTGATGGCGTCACATTTTATTCCATCTACGTTTACCACTGTGTCGTACTAGAAAACTGGTTGATGCATATGACACTATCACTAGGAACTATATTGGAAGGATGGAAGATTGTGTTAAAATTTTGTAATGAGTGTAAATTGCCATAAAATTGCCAGTCTACTTAATTGAAGTGGTGCCAACAGTGTATAAATTAACTATGCTTTCTTGCTTTCGTACGAGTTATGATGTATCCAATTTTATTTTTTTAATCTGCCATAGTTGTTTTAACTGGATCTTAGGATATTTATTTTAGACTCATTTTCTGATAGTTATGGTTCTGAATGATCTGTGCAGGGATGTGTATACATTTTCGATTCCTTCGGGGAATACTCTGTGAGAGGTGGACAAGTTATTTTGATGATGGTTGAAGCCATAGGTGAGATCTTTGATATCAATGTCTAATCATTCTTACTCCAAATTTACTCTTTAATAGAACTATATTTATTTTTCTTACCTGTAGAGATGTTTCATTGCACTCTTGTAATTTGCCATTGTTCATATTAGGTTTCTGAATATAGTTTCATGGCAAGTGTGACTATATCCATTTTATACTGAAAACAATCAAATAAACATTAGATGAGCATGGGCCATGATAACAATCTTCAATCCTTGGATCTATTGGAAAATAGGATCAATTGGAAGGTTCTTTCCTATCAATATATTGTGGCAACATGTTGTTGCATATGTTGGAGAGAACCACATAGAGTTTTAGTCTGAAGTCCAGTCAAACTCAAACAAGACATTTCAGGTGTCATGTCCGTTAGAAGCTTACTGTTTGTCACTTTGGAGGGAATGGTTATTTTCATTAGAGAAATACGGTCACCAACACCCCTCCTCCCTCTTCAAGTTTTGAAAGGTTGATCCCCTCATTACTTATGGAGGTTCTCAATGTGCTTAGTATACCCCTCTCATTAATAAAATGTCCTGGGGGGTCTTTTTTGTGGCTTGGGGCCCAAAATCCGAGGTGAAGAACGACGTAACATGAAGATCCAACTAAGCAGAGGACTTGCTATTTAAACAAGCGCAGCGCCAATATTGTACACGATGCCCAGTGCAAGACTGAGGAGGTGTATTTTTTTTCATAACTATATACACTGCTAGCACTTGAAGGTGTTGCGCATTATATAGTACTAATACTTTAAACTACAAATGTTGTTTGTTTTTTATAACTATGTAGTGCACTTTAAAGTATTTTTTTTAACTTTAAAGTGCATTATAAATGTATGAATTTGCTATTTTGTCCTCAAATACTATGACATCATTTTAAACACAAATTTACTAGTACAAAAAAAAAGAGGTTCACCCTCAAATACTTTTCTCAACATAAAACTATTTCATCCTCAAGTTCACC